>OX465587.1:10265172-10677672 GCA_950022655.1 Alentia gelatinosa
GGAGGTACTGGGCCCCCCCGCGACGAAACAAGTGCAGAGTGATGAGGTAGGCGTCTGAGAATCCTGCATGTGAGAGGAGGAGTCGCACTATGGCAGTAAAGTGCGAACTAGACCAAGCCACCCGTGGGCGCAGGAGGAACAAGGGGTCTAGCAGTCGCCCAGGTGCGACCGCTCTATAAGACTTCCAAGTACGAACCGGACAGAGGTCCGGGGGGGTGGTCCCCTCGATAGAAATGACGACTGGAGGAGAGGTTGGGGAGATAGTCTTAGAACAATGTATGGTGATTACAAGTGTCCCATCGATGACTTGTACGTCCCCTTGTGACACATAGTAAGGGGAACGAGCGGGGCGAGATGTATCCACGAAAAGGTTTGAAGCCTTCATGAGGGAGTAAAAGGCCATCAAGGCAGCGGCCTTCACAACCAAACCGCAAGACAGGTGAGCGGAAAGGCGACAGATGGCGTGAAGCATATCCAACATGACTGGGGGGGGCCTGTCGCACCACGTGACCGGACGACAGTAATGATCCTTTGAGAACTGCCGCCACTTGAGGGGACGAGAAAGACGAGTGGTCGCCCCCGTGGTAATTTATTCAGTGTCTCGCTCCAGAGATGTAATTTTTGATCGCCGCTGGCGACTTAAGCAACTCCGTGAGATGTTGGACATATAACCCTGCCTCCAGGGTTGATGGGTGGGCGACTGAGATCCTATGGGCATCGCCGAACCGGAGGTACCTGAAACCATCATGCGTGTGTGCAGACCACGGTCCGTATCTGGTGTCTCTGGAAGCACTCCCATGCTTAATCTGACAGCTGGTTCTGCCATTATTCTTCACATGTTTGTTATAATGACATAAAACCAGCTGTAGACGGAAAAATTTATTGAAAATTTTTCAGATGTGAAAATGTAAAGATAAAGTATGGGGCCTGTCGCACCACGTGACCGGACGACAGTAATAATCCTTTGAAAACTGCCGCCACTTGAGGGGACGAGAAAGACGAGTGGTCGCCCCCGTGGTAATTTATCCAGTGTCTTGTCCAGAGATGTAATTTTTGATCGCCGCTGGCGACTTAAGCAACTCCATGAGATGTTGGACATATAACCCTGCCTCCAGGGTTGATGGGTGGGCGACTGAGATCCTATGGGTGTCGCCGAACCGGAGGTACCTGAAACCATCATGCGCGTGTGCAGACCACGGTCCGTATCTGGAATTAACCATAATCCTATAAAATGTCAGAGAATTCCTGGCAATGAATATTTATATGGGAGGACCCAGAACGGCCTGTCCGAACAACGTCTGCTGCCACCTCGTAGTCCCCAAGGGCCGTGAACAACCTCGCCATAAACCGTTTCGTGTGTTGTACACAACTATCCATGTGAATCAACCTTCCCAGCAAAGATTGCATATAAGGAGTCGCCAGACAGGTTCGGTCCAGGCACGCGTTACACTCTTCAAGCACAGCATCCAATTTCTCCTGAGGTATGGAGACCACCATAGCGACCGTGTCGATCGTGAAACCTAGCCACATGATGCACTGCCTTGGTGCTTCACATTTTACCCATGCCAGGTTCAAACCCAATTTTCCAGTCAAGTCCCAGAAAGCACGGTAAGCTCGCAAGGCCTCCTCTGACTTTCCAACACTCGCAAAATTGTCCAGGTATGCGAAGACCTTGTGCCCCAGACGAGACAACATGTAGACCATGGCATTTGATGTGCGTTGACATGCCACGGACGATGTCCGGCATGCAAAGGGGGGGAACTGTTCCACGTAGAAAACCCATTAACACTAAAACATAGGAAAGGGGCGTTGCCCGGGTCAATACGCAATTGTCGATAGGCTCTGCTCAAATCCGCTTCCCAGATGTAACAACCAGAGCCTAAATCCTCGACCACTCCTAAAAGTTTGCCTACCATAGGCAAAGTGTAGGCCGAGCCCTTGCCAAGATACATGCCGGCAGGAATGCCATCATTCATCTCGGGAAACGACAGGTCTAAGATAACTCTCCGTACTATTGACTCTTTTTTAGGCCTCGTTAACAAAGGCAAAATCTGAGTGGCCGGCCCAAACGGCAAGTCACGAACGGGCCTCTGAGTCCTCACAAGCCTACCTCTTTGTCGGCAAAATGTTCGATATCGTCGGGAAAGTTCCTAGCCGACTCGTGATTCCCATAAGTAGGCACGGGCCAATGCTCGTCTACAAAGCCTATAGGCCATCCAAACTCTAGAAAGTCACATAAATCCACGTCGTGAAAAGAGCCTAAATGAGACCTTTACCCGTCCACGAGAAGGTCGGAGGACACTGGAACTCGTGCCCCTTGAAAATTGTAGGCTCCCTCACTGACAATACAGCGATAATCCTCGGCCGCCCTAGGGTAATACTCTTCAAACTCCAAAGAGGGATTAGGGCGGAAAGGAAATCTGACCATGCCCACTTCAACGTGAGACACGTGGTTGGACAGGGAGTTGTCCACCTCCCCGTCCAAGTCAAGCCAAGCGCCCGGCAAAATATCAACACAATCCACGACATTACACTCCTGGTGTAGCTCTGTTAGTATGACTGGTGGCAGGCACAGCGCCTGACCTTGCTCCAAAGGGCCAAGGATCTGATGCCCGTGCTGCCGCAGCGTTTTCATGACAGAGTTTTATCCTACAATCCCGAAAAGCATGGGGATGCTGTAGATTTAATACTTCAAAGCAGAAGTCACAGAAATGATCTACCATTCCCGTGCCAGCCACGTGCGGGGCCTGCTGAGTGCAACCCTTTTGCGGAGTTGAAAGCTGTGCAGGGGGCGTGGTTGACGTTTGATTGACGGGCCTTGTTCTTATGTTTACCCACTCCCTGGGAGTCGGCATCACGTGTAAGCCTGCCGCTCTATGCTCGAGACATGGCAGGGCGTAGATGTTGTATTTCGCTAGTCGATTCCCAACCCCTCAGAAAACGTCCTTCTGTGAGGCGAGAAAACACTTCCTCGCTCCACCGGCGTACCTGAGCGAAATCGTAGTCCAACAAGTCCTCTATTACTTCTCGGAGGTGGTTCATCAACGGGCGCTTGCAAATGTAGGTTTTTTTTGGATCATCTGACATTCTGAGTAAACCCCACAGATATTCTTGGATATTCAGAACCCCCAGGTTTGCTCGTTCCCTTTTTGCTCCATGAAAAACGTAGTGTGCTGGATGAGTCGGCCTACCTGCGTGAGGCCGTAGAACATGAGAGGTGGTTTGAAGGATCTGCTGAACCTGTCTGTCCTCGTCGTGATAGGCCATTATAACAACCGATATAAACTTCAGGCCAATTAAACCCATTGTTTTATCAAACTAGTTACCAGGGGCACCACTAGGACTATACATCCCATAATAACATACTTCAAATGATCTCCATGACAATATTGCTATAGCAACCAAACAGGAGGTGCTAATTTTCACTTAAATTTGATATAAGCACCATTCCATCACTAATACAATTCACTCCTGATTGTATTAAATGCATTAATCGAAACGTTGAGTCTTTTACATGAATCATCAACCACTCATCAAAATGATCCTACTGTAACTCATCCTTTTACCACCAATAAAACCATTTCAGTTTCAATTGAAGGATTCAGCATTCCTGCGGAATGACAGGGTACAAGAAGACCTCGTAGGTTTGATAATATTCAAGCTCGTTCATCTATTACAGTTCTATCAGACCAAAGGACGTCCGTGAGTGTTGAATAAAGCTGACCCATATCGTCCATGGGTCTGGTTGGGGTACAGAGAAGGGTCTTTATGAACGAGCCTAGATTATTTAACGAGCCCCTGTTAGATTCTCCTCATACTATCATTTACCTCCCACACTCGTATCTTAGCTGGGATCGTCAGCTCGTTCTGACCTGGAACTCTAGTTGGCATGCTTCACCGAGCACAGTCACAACCCGAACTTCTCACCTGCCATCAGGGCACGCCTCCGCTAATTTATGCGGCGACCTTGACACAAGAGTACACTGGCCACCAGAGTAGACGTTTGCTTTTGACGAAATTCAAACGAGAATAACGGAGAAACGGTCTAGCCGATCTTCTTCATATTTGGTACGATTATAGGCTATGTGTATCCCTTACTAGTGTTGAAATTTCATTGCTAAATTCGTATTGAAAGCACGGGAAATCCTCTATATACGAACAGAGAGGTTTCATAGAACCTGAGACAGTTCTATACTTGAGACACTTTTAGCGGCGATCGAGTGCGCCGCACTGAGACCGTGTCTATAGCACAGCCGCCATTTTGTGTCTTGCAAATTGTCTTCCAATCGCAGAGATGTCTCAGCATATCGTTGGCCGATTATGTCGTGACTGAAAAACAGGGCCCTGGGTTACATACATACACACACACACAAACACGCACGCACGCACGATACTGAGTTAGCAACGGATTCATCCAGATTCAGTGTATCTAAAGATATCTTTGTGAAGTTGAGGAACAAAACGAACCGGTAAAGTTCGGTGTGGGTGGATGGGACCCGACCTGTTTCTCGGGTTAGTCTTGGCAGCCTGCTGCGTGACATCAGCCAGATTGGCCGCCAACTCTGTCTCCACTCTGTTCAGATTAAGAGGTTGGTCCGGTCAAATCCCTTACGGTATCCACGGTGTGCTCCTCGAACCAACACTGCACGAAAACCATTATTTTACATATATATATGCCATTGCGATAACGCACGTATCGACTGTATCGTGGCTTGTTTATACTTTTATCCCACCCCTGGTACAGGTTGTGCCATTGAGTTAACGTTGAAATAAAATACGCCACGCTCACCTAAGTAAAGTTACACTACTACGCCATGGTGGTGGCAGAGAACGTAGCAACATAGCAACCAATGAACGTCGCGGAAAAAAAAATAGTTCCGACGCTATTGTTTGAACAATTCAATACATGATTATATTATTGCTTAAAATCGACTGTAAGGTCCGTGTTGGGGGTGAGATAAAAACAGAACCGCTTTCGAAACGTATTTTGAACCACTATGCTCACTCATTTGGATGCTCCGTATCGTCACTCAGCTACGCCTCGTGACGATTACTACGCATCCAAACTCGTGGCGTAGTGGTTCAAAATACGTTTCTAAAGACAGTTCTGCTTAAGTATACACCTCTTATACGCGTATGTTTCGGGCGTCTACAAGACAGTTTCCAGACTTGGCTGTCTTTCACGCCTGGCGTATTTAAGATAAAATATACTCTGCGCAATATATGTACGCCAGGCGTCATGATGCCTGTGGGTGTTGGTAGAAGATACACCAACACTGACCCGCCACCCGCGACCTCCCAACCCCACCCCCTACCGCCCCCCCCCCCCCTGCCACCCCACGCCACCCCCAGCCAGCCTCAGTGAGAAGCCCCCCGCTGCCCGCCGGCCACCACCCGCCGGCCACCACCCGCCGGCCGCCGGCCGCCGGCCGCCCGCCGCCGCCGGCCGCCGCCCGCCGGCCGCCGGCCGCCGGCCGCCAGCCGCCAGCCGCCAGCCACGTTTGTACAGGTTGACTCAGTGGGAAACCCTCCCCCACCCCCCACCGACCGCCGCTGCCCGCCGCTGCCTGCCGCGAGGTGTTATGGTGTCGGCAGGGGCCGGGTAGACATTTGCAGCCGCATTAACAGCCAAGATTGACCACAAATAGGCATGGTGTTTTAAAGTCAAATCTATTAGAAAAACGGTAAAAAAACAACAAATACAGGGTTTATTATGTGTAATTATTCAATTTATACTTAATTAGGATTTTATAAAATAAATTGGTAATATAAGATTGCAATTTTCATATAATACAGACTTGTATGGTTAATGGCAAATGAAATATGCTACCAGTAGTGTCCCCAAGTGGCAGCGAATGGAACTTTTTGAGATGGTGTAAATACAACGGAATCAGGCGTATATATGACGTATATAACACCGCACCATGGACATGTATATACGCCATTAGATAAGGCATCTACGAGACGGATAACAGGTCTAACTTCTAGATGCAAAATCCTACTGTTAAACGCGTTTCGTATACATATGTAAAATAGTGGTTTTCGTGCAGTGCAAGTAATTTGGTTTTATGTATACTGTAAAAGTGGACATACTTAATAGGAAATATTCATGGCTAACAAATCGATCAATAAGGAAACCAAGATTTAGGTTCATAATATAATATTTTGAAAAAAATACACAGGAAAGGGAAGTATGGAAATTGAAAATTGGCACAACAATGAAATAACACAATCTCCTAGCAGTACAAACGGTCTGGCAGGAGCATTACCCGTCGTTTACATTTGACGACTAAATACCTGGCGACTGTAGATCGTCAAGTGGCGGCAATGTCCACCGCAAAACGCATCAGAGAGTTTCCAATAATCGTCATGTAGTGCCAAATTGAATAATCTGACATAATCAGACGATCTGTAGTCGCCACACGCTTGGCGTTTACATGTAACGTTTTATATCATTTTACTGCTGAAGGTCGTCAGGAGGTGTTAAGTGCTGGAATCGCCTGTCATAATCGTCTAGTGTAAACGCCGGAGAGAAGTGTATCCCTGTGATGGGTCAAGGCGGCCGAGGATTTCACCCGACCAAAGCTAGTGTAGCTCTGGCGGCCAGTGTAGACGTGTAGACGTGAATGTCACATTGGGCGTGTAGTGTCTTGGAGAGCCGTGAGATGGCGCCATGTTACCCGGTGATACTTCACTTCGTGTGTGCGCGTCATGAATATCCGTTGAGTCTATTAGATTAGCGTAACCCGACATGTATAAATCATCCTACCCTCACTCCACCTCCTCAGCGTGATGAAGAAGAAGAGAACTCCTCCACCCTAATACTATTTTTCATAATTTTTTATAATTTCTTCAACCGCCCGTCTCAGATTAAATTTGGTCTTTGGTGGATTAAACACTTAAAAGGTTACTCAAGTCTTGGTGGAAAATTAATCATTTTGACAGCATTTCCACTGTTCCCTGATGACCATTTGAAATACACTCTATTTTGAGGGCGGCACTCTGCTAAAGTCACTCAAACTCTGCTTATTGTTTAGAAAATATTTTTCACCTATGAGGCCTTAATAAACTATTTGTGGGTCTTCCGAAAGTAGGAACCTATATACAACAGTTGGAATCATGACCCTAGCCCTTCTGGGAGTTGCCAAATAATTGGCAGAGTTAGAGTGACTTGAGTGCTGCTGTTCTTAAAAAATCACCAATTCTCAAGGGGTTACCCATGATAGAATCAAAGTGATAGAAATATAACTAATCCACAAAGCCTTAATAAGCTATGTGGTTTCCAAACAATTGGCAGAGTTTGGGTGACTTTAGCTGAAAGCGCCCCTCAGAAATTACTAATTTTCACCCATGAACACTCAAAGGTGTAGAAATATTCCCCATCCACAAAGCCTTAATAAACTATTTGTTGGTATTCCCCTGTATGAAACTCCATAGAACAGTTGACATTATGACCCTAGCCTCTCTGGGGGTTTCCAAACAATTGACAGAGTTTGTGTGACATTAGCTGGCAACACCCCTCAGAACTCGCCCATTTTCATGAGGTCACCCATGAAATCTCGAAGTTTCAGAAATGACTTAAAATATCTGTTGGTCTTCCTAAATGAAAACCTACATAGAACAGTTTGAATTATGGTACTAGCCCTTCTTGGAGTTTCCAAACAATTGGGAGAGCTTGGGTGATCCTAGCTATCAGTGCCCCTCAGAAATCACCCATGAAAACCCAAAGTTTATAAAATGTTCCCCATCCACAAACCCATAACAAACTATCTGTTGGTCGTCCCCAATTATAAACCTAATTTGATAAATTGGAATTATGGCTGTAGCGCTTCTGGGGGTTCCGAAACAAATGGCAGAGTGTGGGTGACTTTAGCTGAAAGTTCCTCTTAAAAAATCTTCCGATGAAAATACGCGAAAGCATACGAGGAGAAATTTTTATAAAATTTCCTCTTAAAAAATCATTGACTTTTTAAATGGTCACACATGTGACCTAAAATCCTCTACAAAATCATGATGAAAGCAATATGTACTTCACTTAGGCATCATCGATCTAAATAATATGGATTTTACCCTCAAAACTTGCTGATATGTTAATTTTATTATTTTGGTGTTATCATTCACAAGTTAGACTAATTCACCTGCAGTGCTAATTCACCCAGCAGTCGCTAGATTACCATTCAATGCAGTCAAGCGTGTTAAACAAAAACGGCACTGGTCTGTGTTTCCAATCAAGTGTATATAGATATTTGGGAACATTTGACATCAAAAAGTAATTATAGTAACAAGTCATAGTGTTGATATTTGGCTAACTTTCATTTGTAACCATCGACTGAGATTTTAGAATCATTGCTCCTTCTATTTCATCAATTGCAATTGTTGATAGTAAAAAAGAAATAGCATTCATTCCGTTATTTTCTCCTTTGCAGGACCAGTGACATTGCTCCAATGGAAAATCTTCAATAAATAGACTCGAAATGGATACCAGGTTCAGCAAGCGAACTTATGCCATAATTGGTGTAGCATGCCTGGCTCTTTTTTTTCTGCTAAACTATGCAGTGACCTCAAGCCAGCCTGGAAGACAGATAATTCCTTCACCAAAATCAGAATCTCTCTCCATTCTGGACGATGAGTCATCTCCAGAAAAGATAATCATGTTTTTCAAGAGACTAAACTCTTCATTGAACAGGCTCCGGCCGGCTCATCCCGAGTACCCATATTTAAAACCCTCTAAATTAAAACCACTTCTTCCAACTATTTCCTTTCCAATCCAGACAGAAACATTTGCCATTCACAAACACAACCATAGAGTCATTGGTAATCCTGAGATGTCAACTTATATCGTTGGAAAAGAAAGATCCAAAATATTCCTCCAGAAAACTAAAGATAAACAAATTTTGGAAGTTCAGCCTAAGGTTTTTGAATATCTGATAAACAATGCAACTCTGTGTTCTTCTGTGGAGAATCTTGAGTTTGTGGTTTCTGTGTACACGGCACCAAGAAACTTTGTAGAGAGGAATGCAGTCCGCACAACCTGGGGTACAGCATCTTTAATTTCTAAGTAAGTATACTAACACTGAAAAATTTTGCATGCAATCCTTGAAATTGTTTGAACACAATAAGAAAGGTATTGACCTGTGTAAACCATAATTTTTAGGATGGGAATTATTCAGAGCATGATATTTCAGTCATTTTATAGTTGTAAATTATTGTTCTTCTTGCAATGTTTGTATTGGATGTTTGCCATCATGCAAGACAATATTTCTTATATGGTACGGCTCAGAAGAATTTAGTTTCTTTGACTGCTCATTGGGCATATCCTTATTACTAATTTGACTCATATTGATATCACCAGTTTCAATTAAAGCATTCCATTCTTCATAGTTTGTGTCGCACTTGAGATCAAATTAAAAACATATCATTTTCCAGTAGCATACCTTTCATTAGACAAACTCCAAGAGAATTCCTTAGATATTTTTTGATTTTCTTCAGCCACACCTCAAGGACAATATTCTTCCTGGGGGCAGTCGTAGATCCCAAGCTTCAAGCGCAAATTGCAGAAGAGAGCAAGAAGTATGGTGATATAATTCAGACAAATTTCATCGACTCCTACCACAATCTTTCCTATAAAGGCATGAGCCAACTGCAATGGCTAAAGGACCACTGCAGCAATGCAAAATATCTCGTCAAGGCTGATGATGACCTCTACATCGATGTGTTCCAAGTTGTCAAATCACTACAAGTTCTTCGTTTTGTTCCAAGGTTCATCATAGGTTCTCTGTATCCCCATTCTTCAATTATCAGAGGTGGCATTCCTAAATGGACAGTAAGCCGTCACCTTATGCCTGGTAAGAGAGTATACCCACCATATTACCTTGGATGGAGTTACATATTGCCTGGTTCTGTTATCAAGGAAATGCATGAGGCTGCAATGAGAACGCCAGTGTTCCATATAGACGATGTGTACATGACTGGTCTTTTAGCTGGTCAACTTCCAAATTTTCTTTTTCTTGTCTTCAATGGCAAAATCCCAAAGGATGCCATCATGTTGACACATCCAAAGATGGCAAGCCAATGCAATGCAGCGTGCAAGGTACCTGCATTTTGTACGCAATTGACTAGGCTACGTCAAGTAGATATAGACTTTATAGGGGAGTCCAGGAGAAAGGCAGTGGTGGATAATTTGAAATGTACTGTCTTACTAAAAGCAATTGAGGAAAAGGAGAAGAAAGCAGCAGAGGCAAAGAAAAAGAAGGTAGTTTTGATAAAGAAACCTGTATCAAAGCCTGAAAAGAAGATAATTGTGCCAGCAAAGAATAAAACAGCAACTGCACCAAATTCAGATACAAAACTTGAAAAGAAAACAGTGGATAATGCAACATTAGGTAAATCAAACAATAAAACCCCACAACCAAAAGTAGATAAGCCATCAGAAGGAAAGAAACCTGAAGAAAAACCAATCGAAATACCACAAAACAAGAAAGTACCACAACCAAAAGCAGTTGAGAAGGCAACAGATAAGAAACCTGAAGAGAAACCGAAGTAGCAAGGTTTGGAATAGAATGTTTATGTTATTGTTGGTCAGTTTGCCTGATATGAATGTTACTTGTTGACTATAGCATATGGGTCAGCTGTTCTCCAGTGTTCAATTGGAATGCCGGAAACCTTAAGTTTATGCCATAATAACAACCCTACCTATTTTTAGGTATGTGTTACTGAGATTGTATATATTATACAGAGTTATTTATTGATGTATTTACTATACATTTGAAAATTCAGCCAATACTGAATTATTGATATCTGGAAAAATATTCAGGGTCGACAATTTACGCTGGGAGACAATTTGAACAATACATGCTGGCTTATATAAAATGAAAGAAAATCTTTGTTTTCTATGCAGTCACATACATAGTAATGGGTAATGATTCCCACTTTTCCCTAGGGTGTGACGAGTGGCGACCTTCCTGTCATGAATCCACAGCTGCAATATCTATGAATTCCGAAATCTTGGACATTATCCATGATTTGTACTTGGCTTCTAGAGATACTATGATTTTTGTTTTCTTCCTGAACCATGGTTGAATGAGGTCACGCAGAACATTGAGTAACTATGGTAAAACACTAAATTCATGTGGTATAGCTATTTGTTGTTTTAAAGTGTCTGCAGTTTTAAAGTGTCTGTTTGTGTGAAGTTGTGTCAGGGGGGTGAGTGTTGCGGGTAAAGGGTAAATGGCAAATAGGATGAAGTTTCCTGATATATGATATACGATTGTGGCGTAGTCACTGCACCACGGGCAGAAACATACCGTCCAAAGTGTTGGTCGTAACATATAAGGCAGTCTGTGTGCATGATGCACTGTAAACGCTGGCTGCAAAAATGGGCACCACGTGGAATACGCTGACAGACAAAATGGGTCTATCTATAGGAGAATATCAGAAAACGCACCTATATACGCCAAGATGAATACATTCGTCCTGTGTTAAGCGTTTTGCACCAGGCGCCTACAGCCGGTAATGCTTGCATGTGTCATTGTCCCTACATTCTACGGAAGTTTCATTTTCATTAGTCCATTTGTTCCTAAACTAATTCATAAAAACTATGTTTCCGTGAATCTCGGAAAATGATACCTCAAGGCACCACCCAGCCACACCTGATGATGCTTCCAGGCGTCACCCGCCTTGGCTGGTTAAACTAACATAGTGCTGTACATGCTTCCCAAGGAATCCTATTTTGGTAGGCGATATACTCAAATGTCTGTGATAAATACTGACGACTATTGTCGTTGAGGCAAACATATAATCTATAATGGATTGTTCGGTAGCTATCTCGCTGTAAGGGCGGTAACGCTTACCACGCCCTCTATCATTAGCCCTCTATCACTTCTTTCCGCTTTGTGGTCACGTGAGCAGTCGCTTTTTACCAGAACTGTTTACCTCTCTCACCTACCTATTATGAAAGGGGTAGTAATCAGGAGTGACTGGTCATACACCGTTATACACCGTTACACACTGTTCACGCTTGCAATTTTTTCGACGGTGAAAAATCGTTGATAAATATATCTTGTCCACAGTTCTGCGTCCGTAGTTCATTGATATAATAGCAAATGCATAAACTGAGTAACTGATGTGTCTATGATGCAACAGAATGCTGCAATAGTACAACTAGTTGCAATCAGACTTTCCTTGTTTCCACAAAGTCATGTATCACTTTTTATGTTATGCATTGTTTGATGAAAAAGCTCTATCCCTTTAGGGAAATATATGTACATATACATGTATATAGATGTTTTGAGGTGGTGAAAATGGGAAAATAGGAATAGCTTTCAAATTTAAAACACCTAATTTTTAATCATGTTCGGAATTGCTATTCTAATGAAGTCAAACAAATACACTGTTTTTTCGTTGTTATTAAATTTTCCATCTCAGATGTGAAAGTACCTTTTAACATTCTATTATACAGATTTATACAATGTATGGTCTGTGCAATGTCTTCTATATATGAAAACGCCTAATACATACTGGTTATGGTGTTGTTTTAATAAATCAAACATAAATGACTATTTATGGAAAATCACTGAGTTAGTGTTACAAATCGTCATATTTGATTGAAAGAAATGAAACAAAAAGTACCTGTGAGCTTCCAGGTCTTGTAACTTTTAGAGTGGGAACCAAATGTTAAATAATCATCATCCTCAGAGGGAATGGTTCAGATGTCAACTTGATGAGCAGGTTGACACAGAAAAGATTTACTGTGTAATAGGAAAAGAACAGTGCTAATATGTTTGTGATATTTACAAGGTGAATACTTTGGTAGGAGTAAGTTGGATAGAGTTTCTGTATATGTCCATATGGAACATTAGTCTTTGGTGGGTTTTTCCTTGGAGGCAGTTTCCACAATCCAGCAGGGGCCCATTGAATGATCTAGAAACATATAGGAAGACCCTTTTCTTTACCTCACACAAGGGTTATCATTGAATGATATTTATAACAGAGATCATGTAATAATGTAAGTGTAATAACAAACATTTTCTTAAATCAGCTTTCACATTGTTCTCTAATGGATAACTTATAAGTAGCCGAATTCGGATATTTGATTGTTCATCGTTGGATTATCCACCTGTAAACTCCATCCAAATTGAGGATTGATAAAGAAGAGCTACAAAAATGGTTCTAGAAATCTGCATATTTGTGACATTATATGTGTACAATAAACACTGTCATCAGGGATGAGGACCGGAGTTAGGAGATAGAGAAGTAAGGAGTGTTCTTAAATGAATGTAGCAATAATCATACTTAAAAATGTTTTTTCATTAACTATTGATGGTTCTTGAACTCAAGTTCTTCTGAGAAACAGGAGATCATCTAGATTTGATATGTTTGGTTAAAGAAATGTGCACATTTGTGAAACAACTTCACACTCCAAGTTTTATATGCCGACAATTTCTTATTCTAATATAGAAGAATATCAATAATAATCATATCTATAAAACAATTCTTACCAAGAGTCGTCTAACAGATCTCCCAGTTGGCCATACTCGACCATGTGGAAGACATTTTAATTCTTTAGGACATGGCTGTCATGGCAGCGCCCTGGAAACTGTGTGTCAACTGCCAATATTTTCTGGTTTGTATCAACGACCATCTGCAATAAATCATTAATTCCCTATAGTACCCGTAAAGGGGATTATCTACATTATTATTTCGGTTTGACCTGTAGGTCAAGACCGAAATATATTAGGGGAGATGGGGAACGGTTTTTGCGGCTTACATTATAATACATTACAGTAATATATTCTGAATAATTATAGCCTCGATACCCTCGATACCGGGTCAGCACCCGGCGACAGTAGTGTATTTTTATATATTGCGCAGGCACCCATTATGGTTCAATGAATACCTACTAGTGGGTGGGGCTTGCTCTGGTCAGATGTGGTCCGCACCTGGCGACAGTAGTGTATTTTTATATATTGCAACAGGCTTCCACCTCTCTCTCTCCTTCCCTCCCTCCCTAGCGGGTGGGTCCCGCGGGCGCCGATACCAGACACGTTCGATGGAATCAGGTCAAATAGGTCACCAACAAAACCGCACAGGTCAGATGTGGTCTGCACCCGGTGACAGTAGTGTATTTTTATATATTGCGCAGGCACCCGTTATGGTTCAATGAATACCTACTAGCGGGTGGGACCCGCTCTGGTCAGATGTGGTCCGCACCCGGCGACAGTAGTGTATTTTCATATATTGCAACAGGCTTCCACCTCTCTCCCTCCCTCTCTCCCTCCCTCCCTCCCTCCCTCAACTTGTACTGGAGTTTTAAATTTATCTTATTTGGACTGATTTATAAATCTATTTCTTTTTTATTTCTTAAAACATGTATACATTACTTGTTGAAACCGAAATCATGGCAATGCCATGCCAACTTTTAATCCTTGTACTATAGTGACTAACTCGAAGCTAAGCTTTAACGTCAAATTGACAATTATAAAACGGTGTACATGGTATACGGTATACATGGTATACATTATAAAATCAGTGAAAGTTCATGAAGGGTAATTCCCAAACCCTGAAAATTGTAGGGATGGTGGGAGGTAAAATTGTTTTGAACAAGTCAAACGATGGAGAGCCCGGGGAATAGTTTATTTGTTGTCCGGCAGACGTCTCGGCAAGCACTGCCAAGGTTAGGCTCGACGTCCACCTACTACGATATGGCTCCGATATGGTCTCCGATGCACCTCCCGATAAAAAATCAAAATCGCGTCGGAGGGTCACCTAATATAATTATAACTCTTTCATACAGTTAGTTTTCTTTGAGTGGAGAGTAGCTGAGTGAAGCTACTAGTTTGGGCCTGGTGTGGCCTTCATCAGGGTTAATCGGGAACCAGTCTACTCTGTATGTTACTTCCCAAGCTTAGATCCTGCACACTGGAAGACTAGGTACCACGAAAGATCAGCTTGGAGTAGTGACCGTGTTGTACTCAACTTCCTGATCCGTGTAGGTTCTAGATCTGCCGTCACTATCATGGTCACTCCTACGGTGTACGGACCTTCTGATGTCCCAACACCTTTCGAATTCTTTCCATTCCTACCTGCCTACCTGGTCTGTGATGGATTTGCCTGCCACCACGGATATTTCACCATTTTTGTCAGAAATGCTCAAGTAGTGAACAATCTATGTTCCTATTTTTTCTTTTGCACCGCTTTCCGACAAAATTGTCGCCAATCAATTCAACAGGATTTAATCGTCAGGTGTCTAGACGATTATTACGAGACACACTATCGTCAGGTGGTGCCAAATTACGTTATCTGCCGTAATCAGACAATCCGTGGTCGTTTATATTATACGATTTCTTTCGTCGCCTATAATCGTCTAGTGTAAACGCTAAGTACCGTGTAGAAAATAAAGTCAATAAAGAGTCTGACACAGTGAACTTTGAAACAATTAATATTTATCTATTTGAACGACAGTATAAAATCCAAATGTAGATGAAATCTAGAATCTAAGAAATCGAGGACAGTTAGAAAAATAGATCTCAGTAAAATGTCAGGGAGATGGCAATGCAGTGTTCTCAACATGCAAAAATTATATCAATGTTAACTTGTGAAATGTAATCAAGGCAATTTTTTGCCAACCAATAAGCAATGAAGGGTAGACCCTGCGCAAATATACAACTCACACCTAAAGTATGACATTTAAGGTTATGGGTAAGTAGGAAATTAGTTTAGGTATAAAACCAATGAGGAGAGAAGTATGGAAACTATAGCATTAAGTCCGTTCCATCTATAGCATGTGTTTTCTTTTGTTTCATTCTCACATTTATTATCAACTCTATATGTTCTGCTGGTCTTATTTCTTGAAGCGGTCATTTTATCTATCACTTCCGTTTCTCACGATTAGATATATATCAATTTTACTTTTTTCAAAACATTGTTTAAAAAAGATTATATTTGATTATAAACTATTGTATCAATAACATTTATATAATCTTACATAATAGTGTGCAAAGGCTCAGTGAATATTGTTAGACTGTTTTGATATATATTTTCACCTTTGTTTTGTGGTTTTTATTCTGAATGACAGTCATACTAAATTCCTTGAAATATGTGGAGTTATTGATTTTCATAACAATGATCTATTTAAATACAGTGATGTTCTGGAAGGGGGGCAGCACGCTTATGGGATAAAAAAAACCAATCGGACCAATTTACTGAAACTCTTTTCCATTCCCATACTCTTATTTAATTTTATTGCAGTGAGCTAGACAACCCGCAATTTCACCAACTTTGTGTCACAACAGAAGGTGTCCCTCTTTATAAGGATGGCCTGTATGGTATTTGACAGACGGACTTAGTCCCTGTACCCCTCCACCTGCCCCACCTCTCCCCGCCACAACACAGGGGGTCGTTTAATAATCTACGCACGGTAGTAATGATGGACGATACAGAACGATGGGGGACCTCGGGGACGATCTACAGTGAATCTCGTTTAATAATGTCGGTCAGGGGTAAACCGTCAGATCGTACATCTGTCGACATAGTTAACCATGGGAAAGGGGGAGAGAATAATGCCAACAGATACCACAGGTGGTGCCATCAAATAATTACCGTGTCTTCTAACGCCATACTCCCCCAAGGAATCATCATGATGGCCAAACTATCAACTTGCTACCTTAAGTCTGTTAGTTTCATAATCTAATCTGATAACAATTGGATTTAGATGTTAGAATTGTTGATTGATAAGAATTCGATACTCAAGACATGCCCCCCCAACTGGGTGTCGCCTGTTGGGAGACTTTCTAACGACTTCTCAGCCCACCGGCGTGATGTCCTGGGTTTTATTAGATGAAACCTAGCCTTCGTCTGACTCTTCTTCCCTACAGGTATCTTGTGTGGACGATACAAGCCTTTATTAAAGGCGTCGCAAGACCTTCATTTTCATCGTTCATTTATTGTTAAACCGACCCCAGATTCATGGGTATGTCGGACCTTTTGCGGAAGTGAATGTACCTAAAAGTAGTCTGTTTTCATCATAAACATCCATAATCAAAGACTTGAGCAAGTCTAGGTATTAGGTCCAGAACTGGAACAATACTGAAATATACACAGCAGGCGGCTTCTATCGACTTCATCATGTCCAACTGCAAAGAGAACCATCTTTGCACATCGCCCATAGAGTGAACAGCAAGACGAAATAAGCCCTTACAGAAAAGATGGAATACGATGGTAGAATTTATATATACATATATCTAGTTTAACCGTTAAAACATCTGAAAAGGGACGTATAGATTACCTAATGAATTGCACCACCAAAAACAGAAAAAAGGTGTGTATTTCCTGGAATTAATCACAAGGAGCAAAATATCTAAAAGAGCAAAATGACAACTGCCCTCAAAGCGGCTCCAATTAGCAATGCATAGATATATTCAATGAACCTAAATCACTTACATATACAAAGAGCAATTTAGGCCATTCTACATTTATAATAGCTTATACCTCAGTGTAAACGATACGAATTAAAGAAGCACTGAACAGGGAATCATTAGAAAGGCAATCGTACACTGCGCGAAGCAGCACCTTGGCTCTTCACGTGATGTGAATCTTACTTGAAGATTCACATCACATGCGTAACCATCCTTAATTGTCCTTCAAGGCATATCCTACAATTCACCTCGGATCTTAAGACATCGACAATTATCAGTAAGAATCGGTTCCTTGTGATGTATTGTATTGCCAAATAAATAAATCGAACGTATTGTCCAGGTAAAATAGGCAAATTTACATTTATTTTTATTTCTAAAGTAGAAATCGGTTTTACAACCCATTGCCTTCATCACATTCTACCTTCAGGAAAATAGCGTGGATTTTAATTTAAAAGGTGAATTGCGAGATATACCTTTATTTGGTTCTGAAAGAACAGGTGTGATAGCTATTGTGTTATGGAGGTGGACATCGCGCTCCCGACACCAAGCAAAACACCAGATGGCGGGTGCAGTTATCGTGAAACCTTTTTGCGGTTGCCATAGAGTAGTTTTAACCTCGTCGCACACATCATGGATTATAACAACTGATAACTGCGGTTGTCCCCCGACTTTAGTGACTCTCTCTCTTACAACCTCCTGGCCGATGATGCTGGAACTATCTGTGTCTGTGTCTATGTGAATAAAGAGTCAAGTGTCAATATATTTCAGAATTCATGATTGCTCTCTTCACTTGTGGTGAAACATGTAAACGGTCCTATTTCAATAATTCATCTTCATGACCCTGAGATATAGCGGAAGCCACATGTAAATGTATACTTTGTATATCTCTTCAAAATCATAGAATTTTTATTTTTTTTTATCATTCTGTGTATATATAAGGAAGAATAATAAGTAATGATATATGGGTAGATTGTCTTTGTCGCTTGGTAACCATTTTAGTAATAGTATAAAATGATTTTGAATTAAATCAACTTAAATGTTTATAACTGCTCGTCTTTGATTTGTTAACCCTTTAACGTGGGTTGAGGGTTGGGGGTGATTTATGCCTTGAGCCACCACTGACGATAAAGCACATTTATACCAACACGTCGAGGGTAAGTGAGGAGGCTGCGGGTTCACCCACAATATAAAATAATAGAAAAGTGGTAAGTCACCATGGAAACATTACTGGAACTACATGCCATTTTATCTGATTTTAGGATCGTGGTTGGATGCCAGGTAAGGTACATGGAGGTAAATTTCTAAAATGCTGCATGGAAGGGCCAAGGCCCGTACGTTAGGTATTAACACAGTGATATTAAAATTGTATTAGTTAAAGGCCTGTTTCAATTAGCCGATTATTTGCCACCGATCTGCAGTCGGGAATCACCGAACTATTCTTTGGGACTTCCGATGCAAAATCGGTGAAAGGAAACGAGAGAAAATATGGTCATTTTCCATTAGCCGACAAAAAGAGCACCTATTGAGTTCTCCTAAAAGTCTGTCGGTGATGCCACCGACTGCAGATCGGTATGAAATAGTCGTTCAGTGGTTCCCTACTGTATATCGACCAAAAGAAAATGGCTCATATTGCCTCTGATAAAATGGTAGGAATTGTGCAAAGAAGCCACCACTGAAATGGACCTAAAAACCAATGCTGTTTGCATCAGCTAAAGGAAAGTGGCCCAAAATCTTTTAAGAGAACTAAACATAATCGGTGCCCATTTGTCGGCCAATGAAGACACACTTAAAGTCATCCTTTAACGAGAAGTAAAATACAGTGCTGTTTTATCGATCAATGGAAACAGACCTAAAGTCCCGTTTTGAAGGGGACTCGAATACTCGGTGCTAATCACCCTCTGGACACAGGCGTTAGGGCGAGGCTGGGCCTCATTGGAGCTCCTCGGCTGATATGGTACAGCGGTAGGGCCGTTCATCCTTCAGGTGGATGTCAATGAGCAGTCTGCCGTCCGGCGCCAGCACGTGGTCCACGTGGTCGGCCTCCAGGTGCTCGGGCAGCATGTAGTCCCGTTTGAACTCGCGCTGCTGTATTTGACGGCCGTACTTGCCGATCTCGGCGTCGTAGGAGGCGCTGATAGACAGGTGCTTGCCGTTGGTCTCCACGCGCACGTCGTCCGCGGTGAAATCAGGCCCGATGAACACGATCACGCGGATCTTCTTCCGTCCCTCCCCGTCTGTCAGAATCGGGAAGATATTGGGGCCCTCGGGCTTCTTCGATGGCGGTAAATGGAAGGGCATCTCGACAGCGAACAACCCTTGGGACTGTTTGAACTCGGTGTGCATCATCTTGGTGTCGACGTGTTTGGGCAGGTCGACGCGCCGGATGATGGTGCGGGTGTAGGTGCGGTCGTCCCGGTCCTCCAGGTTCTGGGCAGTCATCACCAGCTGACTGTCCTCGATCTTTACCGAGATGTCCTTCTCTTCGAAATGCCGCACGTCGAAGAGAGCCTTCAGGAAAGGCATTCCGTCCTTGTCCTCAATGAAGGCCGAGTCGACGGGCTGCGACGTGCCTTCCTCCTGCTGCTCCTGTGTCGATTTGATCACCAGGAACTCACCTGTGTGAACAAAATAGAGAACATCCGTTATACCGCTGATATCATTATATGTATATACATGTATATATATATATATATATATATATATATATATATAACCGCGCCCTCCGATCTGGATCTGTATAATATGAACATGGAATATATAAAGGAACAAATGATTGACTCTGTGGTTGGCGTTAATCATATTTATTATGATATATATATGAATCACTTTATGTGAATAATTGAAATAATATGAAATAATAATAACCGCCAAATAGAAAAAAAATTTGTAGAGAGAAGTGTTCTGCGCGGCAGGTAATGAAGTTGTGAGGCTCAATGCCTAGTCCTCCACCAACTACCATGCCCTCTGGTAGGGGCGCTGTGGGTCCTGGTAGCGGACTGGTGCGCCATCTGGTAGTATCTTCTGGTACTCCTGGCTGGTTATATTTATATAAACGTCTCTTTATATTTCACATAACCGCGCCCTCCGATCTGGATCTGTATAATATGAACATGGAATATATAAAGGAACAAATGATTGACTCTGTGGTTGGCGTTAATCATATTTATTATGATATATATATGAATCACTTTATGTGAATAATTGAAATAATATGAAATAATAATAACCGCCAACCGCCAACACAGAGTTCAATCAAAAAGTTTCGATGATATAATATTGTCCAATTCCATTTTGCTCTGTAGAGAACGTTGGAGATATAATAATACTGTCCATGAGGACCAGTCTCCTAGTTCTTTGATGTCTGCCAGGGGGATGCCGATGTGGTGTAAAGCGGTGGCACCTCCCCTGCGCAAAGAATGCGAAGTAGCTTCGTTCAATCCATTTACCACCAAACAATTACGTAATCTAGTCGACAACCAATAATAAGTACCTTTAGTCAGTAAACCATTTCTCATATATGAAATCAGCTGACCGTTATGAGTAGTATAATCAACCAATTCTAATAATCTACATATATAATAATAAATACAAAAGGGAGAATTCCTAAGCCTTTTGAAAGGAATAGAAAGAACTCGGTCACCAAATTGAATGGTTTTTGACCTAACAATTTTTATAATTATACAATCATTTTTAAATGAAACATTATCAATTGTAATGGCGAAACCTTCTTCAATTAAATTAGATTTTCTAAGTAAACCTCTGAATCCTAAAATTAAACAAGACCAAAAAGCAATGTCTTCTGTTAGAGACATATCCAAGCTATCATAAATTAATAATAATTCTTCCTTTGTGATAGGTCTTGCTCTCTTAACTTCAGAACCTATTGACCTTTTTATTCCTAAAAGCGTTTGTTTAATTTTAAAGTCATTAATATCTATGTGAGGAATACTATTAACTCTATGTAAGACCCACACTGCAGATAAATAATTTAATATAGAGCTATATTTAAATTTTTCAGCCATGAAAGTTAAATATAAACAAATTGTGTTAAGACTGGCTGGTAAGGGAATAACTTTAAATTCATCACAAAACTTTATAAAATGATTCCATTGGCAATGTCTAGTTGTACTAGTATTTGCAGACATCCATGATGACTGGTAATCTTTCATCTTCTTTTCCAGACCTAGAAACAACAAAGACTGTCTGTTAGCCAAGGTGGAATCTGGACCTGAACCTTTTTATCGTATAGTCTGGAAAGAAAGTCTGGAACTATATTATCTTCGGATTTTATATAACTAGCTGATAAATGAAAATTGTTTATTGCACTGATCCAAAAAATTTCTCTTAGCCATTTCATTGTATCTACATTTCTACTTCTGCCAGTGTTTAGTGCTTGCACTACTTGAGTGTTATCTGATAATATATGGATGTGAGAATTTTTCCATAATTGACCCCATCTTTGACATCCTACCACTATAGGCCATAACTCTAGAATATTTATAATATGTTCAAATTTTTCAGATGGAGGCCTAACCCAGTGGTGGGATAACTTGTGATTTTCGGGAACGAGATCCAATTTTGATCCCCAGACTCCGAAAATCCAGTCTGTATCCCATCTACCTCCGAATCCAGACATTGATGAGTCAGTTTCCATTTCAAAAACACATTCTTGTCTTGGAATAATGATTTTTTCTGAACCATTGAAGATTTCTAGAAAACATTTCCACCAAACAATATCGTCTCTTAACCATTCTGGTATTCTACAATGTTTGAGTTTATCTTTCATGTATTTCTGGAAATTTATCAATCTCCTGGAGAAGGTTCTGCCTCCTCGTACTACCGTGCTAGCATGTGCTAATATCCCTGTTAGCACTGCTATTTCATGATAACTCGCTGTTAATTTGTTTGAAAAATCATTAACTGATTTTTGTACCTTATCTAACTTATCTCTAGGTAGACTAACTGTCATTTCTACACTATTTAATTCTATTCCTAAGTAAGTGACTACTTGAGAAGGAAGAATTAACTTATGCCAAGAAATCTCGAAGCCTAATTCTTTTAGCAATGAAATTAAAATATCTAAATTTTCTTTACATTCTAATTTTGTTTTGCCAACCACCAAAAAATCGTCCAAGTAACCAAAAATACGGTGAACTCCTTTTCTTTTTGCACATCTGACGATAAATTCAGAAACTTGTGAAAAAATAAATGGGGCACAACGCAAACCAAAGACCAGGCGATTAGATTCGAAATATACTTCTGCATCACCCCCCCCCTGAGTATCCCATTTAAAACCTTGGAACTTTCTATGTTCAGGTTTAACCGGTATGGAACGGTATGCATCTTTTATGTCTACAACTGCGAAAAAATCACCTTCTTCCACAATATCAGTTATATCATCAATTTTTGTATATGAAAATTTTTCACACACAGATTCCATGGAATTGTTGATACTTTCCATATATGGTTGTTTGCAATCAGTTATGGGTCGTAACTTGCCTTCGCTTTTCTTTCTCACAGCCCCCATTGCATGGATACAAGTAGGGGGTTCCTCAACTTTTGTTACTTTTCCTTCTTTCAACTCTCTCTCAATTGTCTCGTCCATTTGATGTTTAAATTCTGAATTGTAAATGCTACTATAATTTTTCCTGTAATAACAACCATCAAAATTGTTATCTACAATAGGAAAACCATACTTTACTCCTGATAAAATATAATTAGCATTATCATCCACACATAAACCATTCTGAAAACATTCGTCATAGAAACCACAGTATTTTAATTGGTTTGGTTCACCTCCTATAGTGTGTGTGCCTGTGCACTCACCTTCGCATGAGCGATAATCTGTGAAGTCAGTATTTCCAATTATTTTATTAACAAAAGAACCCGAAATCTTTTGATAATCCGTAATAATCTCCTTGGCATTTACGCCACCTGTTAATATCTCCATATTAACGGAACCATCCATTCCACTACCGTTACATAATTCCTTTCCAACAAAGGCGCCGCCATTTTGTTTCGGCGTTGTACCTGAGTCACCCGAGACACCGGCGGTTGAGTTGTTGATTTCGGTCTCTTGCGAAACACTAACTTTTACACTATTTACACTTTGAGGAACTGGATGAAAGTTTCCAGTCTTGTTCGTGAGACCTTCTTCTGAACTTTTACTATTCTTAAAACTAAAAGAATCGATGCTTTCGCAACGAACGACCTCTGCGCAGGAATCTTGCGGTCCCAACGTGAGTTCCCCCACGCCCGCACAATGGTTAGAATCGATACATTTTTCTGGTTTTGTGTACACATCAAGATTATGAGTTTCTTCCTCCAAACATGTTAGAACCTTGTTTAGAGGTATTCCCTTTCATTTGTTGTCCTTTTGATCTACCTTTGTCTTGCGGCAAGTCAAGACCGAGTGACTTGACGCACACTGGGAACACTCGTGTCTATACATGCAATTTACCCAGCTACATCCTTCCTTAGAATTAAATTTCCAACAGACTCCTGGTGTTCTATCATTAGTCTGACTATTTTGCCATTTCTTACTCCCGAATCTCTTTGGTTTTTCTTCTAACTCTTTGAGTTTCTTATTGAGATTTACGAAAGAGAAGGTGGTTTCATAGTTCAAATATTTCTCAGTTAAAAAACTGTCTCCGTATCCGAAACCTTGAACCCCTAATCTATCGCATTTCTCCCTCATAGCTTGGTCGTACTCTACAAGTGATTTGCCTGTGTGAGTTACCTTCCTGTCTACCAGGTATGCTATGTGATCAGCATAGCCGGTTGTATCTTTACCTGACTGCGACATACTGCGCAGTAACCCCATGCTAGCAGATAACATTTGGTCATAGTTTGGTATGTCGACATGTGGTGGTAAATAAGGATTGAGCGAAAAGTACTTCGACTTACGTTTTGCTTTGGTTTCTCCACAGTGGTGCCCTGGGCATTCTGTAGTGCCTGTTCCTTTCACGTCGGGTGGGAAGTATGGTGAGCGTGGTGTTGGATAAGTCTGTCGTGCGTGTTGGGTAGACGTTTCTCGTCCGGTGTCTTGCATCGTTGCTCTGAAGGGCTCTTGAAGACGTGTTGCCGGCCCTCTCGAGTCAATTGCCGCTCCTTGACTTTTCACTGCCGCTTCTTGACCGTCTCTGGAATGTAGTGGTGTGGTGAAGAATTCGTCATCTTCTACCCGGGGTTTTTGTGAACCATTTACAACTAAACGGTCCATAGCTGCTACTAATGATTGAACTTGGTGCTTTAAGTCACTCATTTCTTGCCGCATGGTAGCATTTTCAAAATGTAATGATGCTAACCATGGTGCCGGTGCCCTTTCGGTGCTCTGTGTGTTGCCGCCATCTTGATTTCGTCGTGGTCGGCCCAGCGAAGTAGCGATGTCTTCGCGTTCGATTTCTTCGTCTTCTTTAGCCAATTCATTTACCTCTGCCGCAATTTGACAAAACGGGCATTCCTTATGTGACCGAGCGTCAAATTCTCTCATGCACTTTAAACACTTTCTCATGTTGAAAAGTGTCAAGTCGCCAGTCAAAGTTTCTTCCTTCAAAAAAAAATTTGTAGAGAGAAGTGTTCTGCGCGGCAGGTAATGAAGTTGTGAGGCTCAATGCCTAGTCCTCCACCAACTACCATGCCCTCTGGTAGGGGCGCTGTGGGTCCTGGTAGCGGACTGGTGCGCCATCTGGTAGTATCTTCTGGTACTCCTGGCTGGTTATATTTATATAAACGTCTCTTTATATTTCACATAAATATTTAGAGTGAAGGGTAGTTATAATGTGAAATACCTTATCCCAAATTTAATAGTTTTCTTGTGGTTATTAAGACCGTGATAAACATTAGTGTGGTAATCTGAAAAATGCTTTAGAAGTGTCTACTTGGCACACAGATCATACTACACCAGGGTCGGATTTTCAAAACCTGCTAAATTGCGCTCTCGGCCTGGGATCAGACACCCAAAAATTAATTTTAGAATAATACTGCTTTTTATAACCTATATCAGTAACCGACCAAGTACCTTCCAGAAAAACTTTATTCCAACAAAATCAGACAAATAGTTTAGATTTGAGAGCCTTTTGAAATTGTGAATAGTACTGCATGTTCTACACCCCCCTAACATATTTGAAATTTCAAGAAACATTTTAAGAGCTTAAAAATTTAGAAAAACTATTATCAAATAATGACATATGTTATATTTAACCCTAAACACCTTTATCAAATATTAGATTTTAAACAAAAGCTCTGAGCCACATTTGGGTTTGGGCCAGGCAGGGGTGTCGGACAACACGCGGGGTGTCGGACAACACGTTTTTAAAACTACTCAGAACAATGAATAAGATAATATCAGTAACAATAATCCTTTATATTCTTATTGAAATGATAAAAAGCTATGTTTTTTTAAAGCAAACCACTTAATTACTGATAAGAAACAACCCCAAAATCATGACTTATATCAGAGTGTGTTGTCCGACACCCCGGGGTGTCGGACAACACGTTTTCAGTTTTTGAATCACAAAAAGTTTATTTTTTCATTTAGAAAAAAAACAACCTGGGTATTTATAAGTGGTAGGGATACTTAACATATACAGGGATATTTGTTATCCTATTATGATAATTATTTCTTCTAGACATCTTTTAACAGGCATGTTGTCCAACACCCCAATTTTTGGAAAATTATCATCATGGAATCAGAATGCTTTAAATATCAGAATAGATAATCAGATTATGTTGAAACTTTCAGGTATTACAGTCAAGACTTTGGTCAACATTTTACAATAAAGAAAAATCAATTTCTCACTATATATTTCATTAGTTTTGTCCTCTGAAAATTGGGATGTCAGACAACATGCTGTATGGGTCTTTATGTTGGAAAATTTGAAGGTCCTGGATAGTTTTGACAATTCTAATATTTTTTCAAACTTTAACTAATTTTCAAAACTATATTGTCTACACTTCTCATGACATATCCTTTAAACAAGTTAATAGAAACAATTGGCCCAACATTGTGCCTCTTAGATTTTGAAAAAAAGTGGAAATCATGAAAAACACTAGTTTTTGCTGATTTTCGGAAGGAAAAATACCTCTGAGCTATACAAAACCCTATGTGTTGGAATGAAAGACTATCAAAAGATGCACCAAAAACTTATATTTTTACATTGATAAGATACATTTATACAGCATCAGCCTTAAATAAGCCTATTTTGGCCAGTTTAGCAGGTTTTAAAAATCCCACCCACCAGCGCTGACCAGTGCGCCAAGCAGGCGTCGGCTATGGTATACCCTGTACAGCCTGTGGAAAGGTCAATTTAATCGGCAGATTATTAGCCACCTATCTGCAGTCGGGAGATTGTTTCTGTAAACCAACGCAGGATCGGTGAATGGAAACAACATAGCCATCGAAATGGTCCCCGATTAATTTGCCGAAAATTGTGCAATAAGGCCACCAACGGCCATTAATGAACAGTGAATTGGTAGGCATCTGTTAAACGAGGAGAAACTAGATATACATTGCACCCTCACCGACTATTTGATACCGATGTGCAGTCGGTGCCACCACCAACAGACCTTCAGGAGAACTCAGATAATTGGTGCATTTCCATCGGCCAATGGAAAATGGCCTTAAAGCGTATAAGACATCGACTTTTGTTACAAATTTGTCCCGACCATCGGCTCGGTGAGAGTCGGGAATAAAATGTCGATGTCTTATACCTATAAGACACCGACAAGATGACTGTCCCCGATCACACTTCCCTCCCTTTATGACCTCCTAATACGACATGATTAAGATCAAAGAGAGAGTGCGGGAGCCGGACCCTGGGTCGGGTGGGAGGACGATCTAGATATAATGCAAACTGTGATAATTTCTGTTCTATCTAGGGTATCAGAAACCCGTTTTCAGATCTCTTATCGCCTCTATCTCCCCTACAAATCGGTATAAAATACATGGGTATAGAATTTGGGGATTCAAAGCTCCGCCATATAAGCGGGCTACTCAGAATCAGGAACAGTCGGTGAAAATGCGTACATCGAAAATTTAAGGTCGGGAAGAGTCGGTCATGTCTGACGCGTCGGGAAAAGCAATAAAATCGGGTAGGTGAAGTGCCTACACCGACCCGATTGACGCAGATTCTCACAGACCTAACGGGTCCGTCGTGTAAAAGTAGAATCGGGCACAGCCGTCGGGTTGATGTCTTATAGGGTTAATACAACCCCTGTATACTACACCGGCGTCTACCTACTACGACAATTCAAGACCTCCCAGTGGACTAAAATGCATAATGTCAAAAGACAATCGAGGACCCCTTTATCTTATACAAACGTCTACACTAGGAACATCGGGGTGCATCGTAATCGGTTTCTAGGTACATCGTAAGGCCTATTGTAGAAGATTTGGAGCTCAGTGGACGCTACAGTGGCCGCCACCTCTGTCTACACTGTGTTCCAACTTAGAGGTTGGTATGGTTATACCTTGGACGTGTCCACAAATTCTCACTCTCGTTCCAAGCAGTTTTCTTCATCGGTGGATTCTGAGAGCCGAAATACATATTTGGAAATATTCATAGCTCACAAAATTGATAGTAATGTCTACCTTTATGGTTATTCTATTCAAAATACACACAAAAGGAAATATGAACATGGAAAAATAGCTTCAAGAGCAAGAATGGACACATTCTTCAACCATAGGTCTAGGTCAGATGATAGATCTGCCAGGAGAGTGTCAAACACTACACAGCTAATGGGTCAAGGCGGCCACGGATTTAACCCACCCAGAGCTAACGTAGTGTAACTCTAGCAGCCAGTGTAAGTGGACGCCGGGCCCTACAGTTTGCAGGCCCAGGATCATGCGTCAGAATTACACTAGAGGGCAGCACGATTTCCCTGTTGACTCTCGTTAGATTGATACCGAAGAAATATAATAATAAGAATAATAACTAGCAACTTGGTCGCTAGAGCCTATCAACACGTTATCTGGTGAATGTTGGGCGTACTGCAGGCTTCAGAACAAACGCTAGTGGGCGGCAGATTACGGGATTAAATTCTATTATCAGCGTGGTTAAAGCCAAAGCATACGAAAAGACGTATATTGTAATAGAGCGGCATAAAATAGAAGTGCAGGCTAGTGTTTTCGTCTATACCAGGTCATCCAGGCCGAGATCAGGTTCACTCTGTCCCTATATGCAGGAGAAACTCAAAGCGGATCCGACAGAATTCTAGTCCTTTATATGGTAGGTAATAAAAGAACGAGATCGACGCCTCTATGGCTCAGTCACTACTAAAGAACACGAACAAATGCCGTGTTGAGGAGGAGAGGGAGCAGGAAAAGGAAGAGGAACAGAAGGAAAAGGGGAAGGAGGAGAACGAGAAAAGGGAGTAGAAGAAAGTAAAGGTGTAGATAGTAGTATAAGTAGGTGAAGAAGAAGAAATAGGAGGAAAAGGAGAAGAAAGAGAAAGAGAAAAGGGAGTAGAAGAAGGAGAAGAAGATGAAAACGAGGAGAAGGAGGAAAAAGGGAAAAGGAGAAGGTGGAGAAGAAGAGCGTGGAGAAGGTGGGGAAGGAGAAGGAGAAAAGGAAGAATGGACAAAAGAGAAAATAAAGTTACTGAACACATAGCATGGACATTCAAGGTCTTTCGTATTACATGAAATATGTCACTGACGCCAGAGACGGAGGGACGTATTTATGTTCCAAAAGGCCGAGAACGACATCCCTTTGGGTCATGGGTGTGTATGGGTGTGTATTGGTGTACGTCGTTAATTGTTGGGAGGGTGCAAAAAAGGAAGGTGATTATGGTCCCGACGCACCTCCCTATGCAGACAATGCATTGATACAGGGCTTGATCCATCATATACATAATCCTTTATAATTCTGGAAATAAGGCATATTTATAATTGATATTTAACCTGTAGTAACAAAAAAATATCATGTTTATTTCAGACATTAAAAACTCACTTCCAAGTTAAAGTATAACATGATCGATTTGAGACCTTAATCTTTAATCAGATTTCAGCATATTTGTTGAGCGGTATTATCATTATATATTCTAAGAATTCTGAAGATTTCATAATATTCCGTTGATTATTTCACATGATTTCCCGTTCAAATGCGTTGCCGATACACACCGATATGCACCGATCGGCTAAGATACAGTAAGACAACAACAGTAAGAAGAGAGGCAGAGAGGGGAGGGCGTGGACTGACTCATCTGCTCGAGCTCGGTCTGCCACTCCTGCTTGCGCTTCTCGAACTGCTCGTCCTCCGTGTTGGGCACGGCCGTCGACGTCCCGCCGCGCTTCGCCTGGAACTTGAGGTCGGGCGCCTTGCCGCCGGGCTTCTTAGTCCCCGACAGGATCTTCCTGAAGACCGCCTGAAATAACCACAAACAGGTTGTGTTAATCAACTGTTAAGACACAGACTAGGCGCTGGGCATTTTATATCATGTATTGTGGGGTCTAGTGTAGAGGCAGTTCTTTAACAAGTGTTCTACCATAGAATCAGCTATATTACAGAGAGAAAACTCAATACACACTCATACCAATAAATTGAATATGGTGACAAGGGAAACAGTGCTATATTTTTTTAAAATGGAGATCAACATTTTGATGATATCATGGAGAAAAAGAAAAGCAGGAATGGGCAAAAGAGAAAATGAAGTTACTGAACACATAGCATGGACATTCAAATTCTTTTGTATTACATGAAATATGAAACATGTCCACTGAGCCAGAAATTGCAACATATTTGATTACACATTTTTCTCCAAACCGCCACAATAACAGTAGTTTTGTTGGACTTCACATTTGATTTCGACAAAGTATAGGTCACCTCACTTGTTTTTCCAGAGAATAGAGGAAATCCCTATTTTTCAGTACATGTTCTATGTAAATCAAGCAATTGTATATACTATAGGTCTTCTGTACAAATTAGGTGTGGATAAATCGGACAAAAGTTTTTGCCATTGGTATAAATCATAAGGAACCAGTTTTGATATAAAGAATACAAAGCTAGATGGCACAACTGTGAATTATAGGCTATTCGTTTAACACTTCATGTTGACCTGTTACTGAATCAAACACCCAGACTTCTTTCACTGCTATGAATACAAACATGATATGTAAATTGAGTGCCCAGACTGATACGTTTTAGCGGAGGAGTATAAATACTTTCTCTTAATTTCAGAATATATGATACTCAGTCATGTGACGTATTCAGGCTGCGCGCGCATCGTAGCCCCGCCCCTTTAAGCATGCGCAATGGAGCCTGTCGCTTGCATGTCATTTTACATATCTCACCCATTACCAGTGAACTACGTCATCAATTATTGACAACATAAACACATGTTTCATTCCCAGGCAGGAGGCTGACCCCAGTGGTGTATGGCGGTTATATTTAGCATTCTACATCATTGAATGGGGGAGTTTCCACTGAGCCAATGTACCTTTTCGAGTAAGTGACATCCACGACCAATAAAACATCACTAATGTTGTGCACATTAGATTTATCACTGGAAATGTGAAATGTGCTACATGTAATGACAAGATATCTGTCAGCTTCACATCATCACACTATCACATAAGATGAACATCCCTTACCGAATACAGTACAAATGGCAGTATTTGGTAGAGTGGAAACTGCGCCATTGCGAAAGTTAACCTTTAGTGAACTAAACTTGAAAACTGTGCTATTTTCGTTTGATATTTGCCATAGAGGTGCGCAGAGGTGGTGATATTGTTTCCTTTATAAGACAGTGTCTTTGATATAATCTATGTGGTGATGGGTATTTTCATGACGAGTTTACTGAATGTGGAAATATAATATTCGTTTAGAGTTTGCTGTATTTTGGCCTCGTTTTCTACCAAATCACCATTTGATGACGTCAGACGCTGCCAACTGGCGTCTCATTAAAATGGACGCTTGCTTGTTGTCGTGCTTGTAACCGGCAACCCGCCAACTACTGACCAATTATCACTCTCCTAGCAGATTTGCCCATGCATATTAGCAGAGGTATTGTATTAAACATCAGCTTGGAGAGCTACCACTGGCTCACTTCGCTGGGTACCGACATGACCCTGTGTCAATGTATACGGCCTGCCGGGCACCGACCGATGACTTGAGGGCCTCGGTTTTGCATAGTGTCCAGAGAAACGATGGACAGTGATTGCAGTTTCTGGGATTTTTTTATTTTTTTCATTGTAAACATTGGGTTCATAGATTTAGACATGGCATATGGAAGTTCTGCTGAATACTTTAAAATACCCAGTAATATAAATGTAAAATCTATGGTTTCTGTTCATTCAGAGCATATCGATGATAAAAATGCGATGAAAGCAATGCGCCTTGTCAAAGTGTTGGAAAAGTCAGTTTAATCAAATTTCAGAATGTGAAACTAAATTACTGCACCATCACTTTGTCGAAGATTTGGCGATTCTGTGTCGTAGTGTGTCGGAATACTTGTCGTAGTGAACTATGACTATAGGTTCTATAGACATTAATGTAATCACCAAAAAGTCAGTATCTGTTCAACTTAAAAGCATGTATTTTGTTATCAGATACTCGTTTATAAAGTTAGAACTATCAAGTTTACAATCAAACTTAGATATATGGAAACAAAGCGTCTTCAAAACAATGAGAAAGATCGTTGCTTGTATAATAAATGAGTATTCGGCATTATGACTATATCGTAGTACCAGCTGTAAGGGCCTATTTGCGTGGGCAGATCCATCTCAGTCCACCTTGCTCTGAAACGAGTAATAATTGACCAATACCCGGTAGTCACCTCTACGGGTGGGGTACAGCTATCGCCAGTCTGTTTTACAATCAGGGGATTGCTTCGGTTGTGTACAGCGGGACACATACACAACAGAGACTGGTTTTAGATATGAACGGCCACATGCTTCGATAAGTTGGCGCGTATTAGTATCTGAGCGACAGCGAGGATATTATTATATACCTATGCACTAAGTACGTGTAAATACTGACTGTTCATGGGGTTATAGTAATAATATAATATAGCTACGTTACTCCGTCTACCTTAGTAGGCATCGCCTTTGGAATTGACATACGGAGTGCTTTGACTGACATACGGAGTGCTTTGACTGACATACGGAGTGCTTTGAAAAATAACGCAATCTGATTGGCCGAGAGGCCGAAGCACTCGGCTGGGCGGAAAATTCAAAAATGCTGGACGTCCTGATTCGCGGGTTTGACAATGTGTTATTATCGGGCCGAAACGAGTTAAGATGCATATTTAGCGAATATCGAGGTAAATTACATATAGGATAAACATGATACAGTTTAGATAGCTTAGATATACAAATTCAATCGATATCAACAAACACCGAAGGTCTACTTCAACGCTCCGCGTTGTCAACGTCAAATTACGTTGGCTACCCTAGTTCCAGTGTCGGGACACTGCGTAGATTTATTTCGTATATCTAAGCTATCTAAAACTGTATCTAACTGTATATCTAAGCTATCTAAACTGTATCACGTGGTTGTCTCTCGTCAAATACCTTGATATTTGGTCATTATACACCTTTAGACGAGTGCATGTCGACAATCTTCTCCGACGTTTGCTTCCGACCATTGAATTTAGTACCAGCTGACTTACTAGAGGCGCTATGGTCGTTCAATCTCCGAACCGTAGATACTGTGTATGGCGCCAATGACGCGGAAACCAAAACTCAGATAGGCGAGTGTAGAAAGCTGCCGCTAAGGACTATGGGAAATACCAACAAGTATGAGAGTGTATTTGACGTCTTTGTCGAACAGATGAGTGTGACGTTATGGCAATTTACGGTCATAAAAAGGTAATTTATGATTGTTTAAGACATTTGAAGGCATATAATAATAGAATTACGACGTTGTCGCTCATGTATGGTGACCGTACACCTCGGTTTGTCTAACTGTCGTACTCACCTCGGCCTACGGCCTTGGTGAGTACGACAGTTAGACAAACCTCGGCGTACGGCCACCATACACGAGCGACAACATAGTAATTCTATATTACTATACACCTATGGGCGAACGTCTGTGATATACTAACCGCTGCTAGACATATAGTTTAAATAACGTTCGGGCCCGCCGAGTAGTAGGACGTAGTGATTCCTATAGGCTTAAGCATGTAAAAACGTACGTCCCCCTGCTACAGACACTACGTCGCACTAACGTACATTATCGAGATACAGCGAGAGCAGTGTCCGTGTCAAAAACAAACAATGAAAATGGCCGTTCTCTCCTATTCATAACTTCAGAGACATGCTAAGCCTTACCTGTAACAAATGGAAGTTAGTATTGTCCAATATCAAAGTAAATAACGTGTAGGTTTCACCTAATACCGTTTAAATAGCTGAAACATATGACATTAATCGATAACAAAAAGTACGATCGCCTCCCATTCCGCCGCTCTGCGTTGTCGACGTCATAATTACGTTGGCTACCAGAGTTCCAGGTGATTTTGTGTCATAGATTTCATAGTCGGCACCACGTCGACCCTTGCCGGGTTTTCACCCTCCCATCTCCCAGTGTGCAGTGAATGTCGAAGTCGCCGTATTCAAACGTCGATATCTTCAGTTAAAACTGACCGATCTTCATCATATTTGGTACGATTATAGGTTATATATGTGCCGTACTCATGTACAAATTTCATTCCTTAACTCTTACGGGAAGTGAAGTTCCAGCGTCAGTTGCCGGGTTTTCCCGCTAGCGGGCCGTAGTGAAAGGCAGTGGTATCATACGGGAATGGAGGGATTGAATCATGAACCAGGAAAGTTGATAAAATGGATTTTAAATGAGTTGGAGGTGTATAGTAATAAGGAAACGTAGTGACTGAACCCGTACGGTGTCCGTTCTCGGTCATTTGATGAAAAAATACGGCCCTCCCGCCTACGGCGTCGGGCCATATTTTTTCATCAAATGACCTCGAACGTCCACCTGTACGGGCTCAGTAACCACGTTTTCTCATATTATGTCGTCAACGTTGAGGGAATTACAATCCCTACTTAAGCGTAGAGTCCCATTTACCTCCGTATTATCCCTCCATGAATACATGCACTCAGAGACCTCAATAACAAGATGCCTACTTAACCACACAACCCCATGGACCTCAGTCACGCTCCTACTCGAATACATGCACTGACAATCCTTCCAAATACATTCATACAAATGTAAGTAATGTCCCTACCTAAAAGCACAGTGCCATATACCTCTGAGATATCCCTTCTTGGATACATGAACCTCAGAAATATCCCTACATTCTCAGTAACCCCGGTACTACCTCTGCTTGAATACATGCACACACAGACCTCGATAACCTCCTCCTACTTGATCACACATTCTGAGATTCTGCCCTGACACCCCATGCATAGTAAAGCACATCCCGCCTGGCAAACAAACAAACTCAATGACAACCGCCATGCCTCTCTGCCGCCATGTTTGGCAAAGCAGCACGTGACCGACGTGAGCCAATAGCATTACGTCTTTCCTTTCTGGTGGGTCACGTGACATGTATGCCGACTCCTGAGTGGCTGGGACCAAACCGGAAGTCAGTGGCCTATGCGGTGTCAAAGTTAATTGATGGTGTTTTGTGTCGAGGTCATTAATCACGTGACCTGACCATGGGGTCTCCGTGCATCTACAGGAGAGTTTATTCTAACAACCAGTAACACGTGGTATGTTCATCATCGATGAGCGAATGTTCAGAACCAGCCAGTTCCAAACGTGCCCAAGAATGGTCCAAAGTTATCAGGCACTAGTGGTTCACTGAGGTACTTCAGTCTAGAGTGATTGGTCATGGTCAGCTGGACAGACTACCACTGCTGGGTATGAAGGAGGAAGGTGGCTGCACACTACACTACAGAGACATGGTATATGAAGGACTCAAAAGCAAACCTTGATCGCCTAAATGTAAGACGATCACGCGACATTTTGGCCATTATTCATTGGTGGTCTACGAGTGACAAGAACCTGGTGGTCGAAAGAACCAGAGTTACTAGAAGTGCGAACAAAATAAAGATCAAACTTAGACGCCCCCTTAAGGACCTATATAGACGATCACCTTTATACCATGGGGTGCAACTCTGGGATGCCCTAGACAAAGAAACGCAGACAATCCAAGAACGTGGTGTTTTCAAGTCCAAATTGAAGTCTATCATTTGCGACACCACAAACTACCCAGTTACCTTAAGATAGTGTATGTTTAAAACCGATTTGCATGTGCCGCTCCATTTCCCCATCAGAGGTCTTACTCAGCATTTTTATAGTGCTATGTGACTCATTGTATAATGTTGTCCTCCATCCCAGCCTGTCGTCCACAGCTTTTCCACCATCGCTATTTCTGTACTTGTCTAACGTATTTCGATGTTACTCGTGCCATACTACTGGACATTATACTAGGACTATTACTGTAGTTAGATTACTAGCTAATGTCCTAAAATCCACGACCAATGTCCTAATTTTACTTAGTGAATGGGAAAGAAACTTGGAAGGCCTGTCCAGCCCATGTATAACTGTTTATTCGTCTAATTGTTGTACTCTGCTCCATGAATTGTCTCTGTAACTGTATGACGGATTTGAGTGGAAGATCACACTGCTGTAAATGTGAACCGTTTCTCGTCTAATAAAAATGATGATGATGTGGCTGCACAACACACTACATAGACATGGTATGTGAAGGACTGGCCTATGATGTAGCACTCAGTCTGCTGGGGCTGAAGGAAAAAGGTGGCCGCACACCACACCATATTGACATGCTACGAGAAGGACTGACCCTTGATATAGCAGTATCTGCCACTGCTGGGGATGAAGGAGGAAGGTGGCTGCACCCTTGGTCCCACAACCTTGGGGTTACTGGTCAAGTGCCTAATCAACTGAGCTAACACCCCAGCACACATATGTACTTGGGCTACTATTCAAGAGGAATCCAATATATCAATGCGTGTTTCGTTATTATTTAGAGCTAATATAAAATGAGATGGAGTGAGTCATCTCGCCAACAGGTAGTGGATGGTTTATAACCGGCAGACAAGATGACGGGTGAGAAATCATGCATGCAGCGACCAGCAGCTCACAAAGCCTCAGCTGGAGATCCACCTCACTCTCCATACATATTATATCCACTGCCGAGCACATAAAAACACACATGTACGCAGCAACCACGAAATGCTGGGAATATATCATGGCTCAGACTGTTTCTAAATGTAACGTGCGCATTAACAAACATAGAAACCTAACCTTACATACAAACCATTAGACCGATGTCTGTATAGCATAAAGATCCCCTCCCTCTACTCTACGACTAGAGCACCACTAGGTCACCACTAGGTCACCCCGGCAGTCCCGGCAGCCTCAACGTAACTCGACTTGTACTTCTTATTCGTCGTATCTCGACGTGGGTGTGAATCGTAAGTCGATTTGACTCCCGGGGCGTTGCCGTGATAGTCGGGGCAGAATTTCTGACTGTCAAAGAATCTACCACGGCAGTCCCGGCAACCCCCCGTGGTTTACGACCGTGGCGACTGCCGTAATTGAACGTAGTCCGCCTTAGGTCGTCGGGATTGTGAATCGTATGTCGGCTTGGTTTCTGGATAGCGTGGTTTCTGGATAGCGACTCTGTGAGACCGCACCATATGTCGTCGGGAACTGCCGTAATTCACCGCAAGTCGACTTACGGTACCGGATACTGAAAGCATATTCAGATGTAACTGTTGCACTCTGAGGGGCAGGTGTGAAGGTCAAAGTATGAAGCTGACGACATAACAGAGGAGGAGTGTTCATTAAGGAATGATCGTAACAGTTATCAGTTGCATACAACCTGACCGCATCTGACGGAATATTTCTGTGAATCTGTATTCCATAACTGATTAATTAAACCCGGTTTGATTTTATTGATGGCTTCAAAAATCAGTCGGTGGTGCCAGATTACCCAAAGACGGGAACATTCGTTTTTCCAGGTTTTTATCTTTCCCGTTTACACTTAGAGATGATTTTCGAGAACGCCTATTAATCGGTCAGAGTTGCCAGATTCTATAATCGGCGGACGACGTCGGTAGTTGTGAACTGGGCCAGGCGGTGAGGGGCGGCGTGGTGAGATGGATGTCGGAGTCATGAGGCGCGCACTTCCCACGTCCGTGCCGGCGCCACACTGCGCCGCCTTATTGGACAAAAGGCCAAACACACGGCGTGTGCCTGCCGTCAGGCGGCGCCACCCGCGCACTGCCCGCAGGCTCCGTGCTGCGTGTCTCACAGTGAAAAACACAGAGCAATATATGTCCGTGTTTTCTTAGCAGCACAGGTCTGGTCATTTGTCTTCTGAAATGTTGGAAACTCTGAAGGGCTTAGAAGTGTCTGGATGCTGCTGACGTGAGGAAATTCTCATTTTTTCTTCCTCACATTTAGAAATAACACTTAAAATATTCTCCTGTTTCTACAGCGATCTCCGATGCAGAATCCGACTTGAGCACAAACAACATTCATCCCACCACTGGTATATTCCTCCATTACCTTAACATTGTGTAAAGTTCAGACCTTGTCAAAACTATCAATTGTTCAGATTTTAGATTTTGTAGTATCGATATATACATATATTAGATTCACATCGGTCAGTTTGTGAGCCAATGGCTGCGCAGTATGCCCGGATTTCCTGTTTTACAATTATGATATATCTATAATATACCTTGTAACCCTATCTCAGGAGTTCTTTCAGCTAATACGACTTTTCACGTTTGCCTATTAAGTTAAACTGAGATGATTGTCAATGGAAAGATTCAAATGATCACAAATCTAACTTGTACACATATTTAGATCTAGATAGAAGATCCGATGGCAAACCCAGAACTGTTTTAACTGTAAAAAAAATTAAGAAGCAGATTATCGTATCTGCACAAAAAGTTAACAAGGATGGCAATCTATACATAGTAAAATGTTATCGTAGCTAGTCAGAACTTAGACTAGTCTAGCATTTTTCACAACTTAAAAAAGGCAAAACAAGGAGCAAACTCGAAAAACGAACATACTAAACGCGAAAAATTGTAACCCTACACTTGAAATTAAAATCATATTTCATCTCGATGTACGCATGATAAGAATAGATAAATCTTTTGCTAAAAACAGAAAAGAAAAACGTAAATACTTAGTGCTCCTTCAGGTGGTGTAAAATGATACCCAACTGGTGTTGAGTATGGGGTTGGTAGCTTTTTCTCATGCTCTTTTGAATATGCCTTTTCTCTTAATAAATTAATAAATCTAAATCCGACAATATTAGTGTTCAGGATTGATCGATATCCCATTTGTTTTATTGCAAAGTACATCCACATAGCTTCACCTCGTGATCTTACTTTGTGAGCAAACCATCGCTTATTAGGTAGTTCTGATTGGTTTCTTCTTTAGTAGCCTATGGAGGCAAGTAGTGCAACGGTGTGTCACAGGACGTTATCATCATCATGTGAAAATATGAATGTTATTGAATTATGAAGATACACCCGATCCATCATTTCTGTAATACCTGGATTAATGTATACGTATGGCCATTCTGATTCAAGAAATGAACAAATACCATATAAAATAAGGAACTTTCTCAAACAGCCATTATCAATCTTAACTATTGTTCCCTACATGTCGTGCTTAAGCCTATAAGATATCGAAACGCCGACTCTGTCCGATTCCATCTTGGCCCGACGGATCCGTCGGGCCGGTGGGAATCTGCATCAATCGGGTCGATGTAGACACTTCATCGACCCGAATTTATTGCCTTTCCCGACTTATTGATTTACACGTGCCTTAGGTCTAAGTGTAGGAGAGACAAAGGCGGTTATAGACCTGAAAACCGTTTTCTGATATCTTAGATAGATTTATTAAACATTGCATTATTGCCTTTATAGACCTATCACCCGGCCCAGGGACCAGCCGGGTCCGGCTCCCGCCCGCTCCCTTTGATCTCAATCGGGGTCAACTTACATCGAAATTCATCGAAATTCTATTCCAGATTCTCACAGAGCCGATGGGCGGGAAGAATCGGAAGCAAACGTCGATGTCTTATAGGCTTTACAATAGTTCACTAAATTAGGTAGACAACAAGCAGGATGTCCATGTCGTGTCCCGAAATAGAGATGTTGCATTGCATATTTCATTGTATTGTATGAGTCATTCTGATGTGGCTAAACGGGCTTAAATTTGTATGTATTAATTCGTCATAAACCAAGAAGTAATTAGTAAAGTTTTCATAAAACGTATCAGTTATACAGAAAATGGCCAAGGTGGACCGGAGCAAGAAGGAAACAAATTATGAATCACAAGCCTTCAAATGGTTAGGATAATCAGATAGCCAAAATTGAATCCCTGTAAAACATAAAATCATTGATTGTAACCTATGACAATAATACACCGTCCATGATTATACTGAGTTAAAAAAAAGACATTGTCTTGTTCTCCCATGCATTCTAGCGCTCGCAAGTCTGAACTATTCTAAATTCTATCAATTACTCGATCATTTGAGAGGTTTAATCGAATCATTCCAGCCCCTCCCCCTCTATTATCTGGGATTCCCGCTGGACCCGGGATGCACCACTCGTCTCCCGTTGCACCATGGGATGTGAGGGTGTTCTGTTACTGTGCACAGCGGAATATGAGCCACCTGACCTGGATCTAGGTTACCTGTCAGCCCTGACCTGACAGCCACTGAAACCCAATCAATCAAATCACCTTGTTTATACCTACACTCACAGGTTTGTCCGTCATGAGATGTTTGCTTTTTATTAATCCGTTGATCTTAACCTGACATACTCATCAGTCAACATGACTGGTATTCTGGTGCAGTCAGCTGTTAGTAGTTCATTAAGGGGGCTCAATATACCGCTGTATTACAATCTCAGCTATTTCCGAGCTGAACATATGTACAATAATTATACTACATCCCACATTGCACACTGCATCTTGGATTACCAAGGATCTTATCAAGAGGTGGAGACTGTTATCAGACCTTTCATGGAATGGTGCCCTATGGCATGGAACCTCTAAGAACGTTGGGTTGAGTCATTATTATCATGAAGGAACTACGTCGGGATCCACAGACACAGAATATATGCCAGGAGTTCGGATTGCAAAGTAATCTCATGAGGCAAAGCCAAGTGATATCACTTAGCAAACCAAAATGAATGACTATTTCGTTGGTTATAGATTGAGAGCGGTTCAGATTTTATCTCATCCCTATCACTGACTGATTGGCTAACTTTGTGACATCATTAACTATTGAGTTATTCCTTTTTACGATACTCCATGAGGGTTGAGTATGAGTTCCAAATGTGAAGTCTATGGGGGAAACACCAGTGTGTAAGATGTAGCAATGTTATTAATGGCCTCTGGGTGCTTATCAGGACGCGTTTTGTTGCTGGACGCACATGTAAATAAGTGCCCTCTCTGAGACACGAAGCACGCATCACCCATCTCCACAGCAGGCACCTCTTTACTTAGTGAGTAAATATTTAGAAGCAAGAGGAAGAATAACAGAGAACTAATGTATAAAGTGTCAGTTGTAGGTATGATGTTAACAGATGAAGACACAGCTAAGGAAGTGTGAACTCTTAAGTCATAGACTCAGTTGTACAAGTATGAGCTATTAACACATAGAATCTTTGTTGTAGCAGTGTGAACTGGCGGTAATTAGAGTGTGGTTCATTCCAGTATGAAATGCTGATATATTGAGTTTCAGTCACCCCAGTGTCAGTTGGTAGTACTCATAACTAGCGTCTCAGTCGTGGGAGTGTGAACAGTTAGCACATTAAGTCTCAGTCATAGGAGTGTGAGCAGTTAGCACATTAAGTCTCAGTCGTAGGAGTGTGAACAGTTAGCACATAAAGTCTCAGTCGTGGGAGTGTGAGCAGTTAACACATAAAGTCTCAGTCATAGGAGTGTGAACAGTTAGCACATTAAGTCTCAGTCATAGGAGTGTGAGCAGTTAACACATTAAGTCTCAGTCGTGGGAGTGTGAGCAGTTAACACATAAAGTCTCAGTCATAGGAGTGTGAACAGTTAACACATAAAGTCTCAGTCGTGGGAGTGTGAGCAGTTAACACATAAAGTCTCAGTCATAGGAGTGTGAACAGTTAGCACATTAAGTCTCAGTCATAGGAGTGTGAGCAGTTAACACATTAAGTCTCAGTCGTGGGAGTGTGAGCAGTTAACACATAAAGTCTCAGTCGTGGGAGTGTGAGCAGTTAACACATAAAGTCTCAGTCATGGAAGTGTGAGCAGTTAGCACATTAAGTCTCAGTCATAGGAGTGTGAGCAGTTAACACATTAAGTGTCAGTCATAGGAGTGTGAGCAGTTAACACATTAAGTGTCAGTCGTAGGTGTGTGAACAGTTAGCACATTAAGTGTCAGTCGTAGGCGTGTGAGCAGTTAACACATTAAGTCTCAGTCATAGCAGTGTGAACAGTTAACACATAAAGTGTCAGTCGTAGGCGTGTGAACAGGCTGGGATCATACAGACACAGCAGGCCTGATGCGGTGAGTGCCGGGTGATGGATGGACAGGGCCGGGTAATGTCAGAGGGCGCCTGAGGTCTGACTACGCTCTGACAACATCAGCAGCGTGATGTCATGCTGGACAACATCACCCACGCCTTCTCATGCCATGCTTGATCCAGCCTGACTTCCACCTTGGATCTCTTGTTTCTGAGGCATTACGCCAATTACAATGGGCCACTGTCCATCCTAATGTAGAATTAATTCTCTATACTTTTTGTTTGTTATTCCTCTTTCGTCTACTCTCTCTGTATAATTATTCATGTTGCTGTATACCTCCATTCGTTCATCTCTTTGATAGTTCGATTTGTTTCACCTATTCCATATAATGCCCGGTCTATTTTTTTTTTAAATTAGTTCATTACCCTTTCTCCTACACGAATTTTCCGGGCAACCGTGTCGAGTCCCTAACTAACACAATTCTGCAACATACAACTGCAACAGCTCACACTATCTTAGTCTATAACTCTCCACATTTTATATATGTATCTGAATTCTACATCTGTAGCTCAATTTCCTTTTATTCCTGTGTACTATTTTTCAACTATGTCTTTCCTCCTTTGTCTATATCCATATGTATGTATTTGCCACTATAATATTTATCCGTTCAATTCTTTAAGATCAAATCGGACCCTGAAATTAGCAACATTTCTTGAAACTTATTTTGATGATCTCCAAGCGTTGTGGAACACATTACTAATTCATAAAATGGGGACTACTGTGCTATTTTTGTTATCCAAATATTGATATCATAGCAATATCACGATGTATTATATAGAAATTCTAAGAACTTCCAATTCACATAGTAAAACCCTAGGTCACCGTCTTTGCATTGAATAAAAAGTGTTTTTTTTTTCAAAATATTTCCACTATAGATCAAGTGAATATAGAGTAGGTCTAAAGTAAGAATTGGATTATTTCAAACTATAAAATGTTAATATAGTAATTTAGTTTAATTATCAAATATTTTCTGAAGAAAAAAGATCCTGTCAAATATTTGTATTTTAACCTTGGACTGAGGAGTTGAGCACACACTAGGCATTACTGATATTTACACAAATTAATGAGATAAACATACAAACAGGATCCAACCGTTCCCGCCAGAAATCCGAGATCACAAATAGCTAACATGGGAGAGAACGGCCTCCCTCCAAATAAATACAGCGAACGTTCTATGAACATTTACGCAACGCTTTAATTTACAGTCTAAACTGTATTCTCCTCGAAAACAAGGCTACACTCTCTGTAGAGAGTCGGTCTGGTGCGGACAGAGTTGGGCAGCCGGTTGTTGTGGATGAGCCAAGGAACTTAGCTGAGTGTAATGACCGCCCAACAAAAAGACAACCTAAATCAACCTGATGCATTGCTCCGGGCTTGCCCAAGCCTTATTTAGGCGCTGGTTCCATGACCTTGTTTTGGGGCCCTTCTCCAAAGCACCAGAGGCAGTGGAAACCTAGTCGGTTTTTCCTGCACTACTTGTTCAAGCATCATTCCCTACTGGGTGTGGAATATCGTACATTGTGAATATAGCAGAGACATAGTGTGTCAGGATTCCTGGGATATTCGGCGAGTTATAGATATGAAATAATATTCAGGTAAAGGGCAATTATAATATTCCATTTTAGGCCGAGGACATTACGGAAAAATGTCCCTACCGCGCCAAGTAATGCGTGAGAAGATCGGCGGTCACTTTGACCTCCCTTTGATAACTTAGATTTACAATGCTGAAGAATAAGAACAGCATTACCATGATTTTGGTCCTCTTATCCTTGTAATTGACGCTATACAATATCCTCGTATTCTCTCGGATATTACTGCGCGTCACCTACACGGAGAATACGACCATGCAGATCAGACTCATTGCGATGTATCTATATTCGGTCTCATCCTGCGCCATCACGCCTGCCTTGTCTGCGTATTTGTACACTGTGTTACACGGTAGTAGGTTCTATCCTCCTCGTTTTGAAGAAAAACTTTAAATGGCAGGCACGTTCTGGGAGGAACCTCTCATTTCGCAGGTTTCTCCTGAAGTGTGTTGCTGTGAAGGAGTCTCGAGAAGAGCGGCAGAAGGCTGCCGGTGGTCCTTTCTGAAATGCCAACAGCTGTTACAATCCACACCCTGGCGCTTTGTTTACTTGGAATGTGCTTTTTATCGCCCCGGGGGATGTTCCACGGGAGGTTGTGACCCTAAGCTCTGATAAACAACGGAGTAAATCAGTGAAAAGCCCCGACGACTCCCTCACACTGAGACTCACTTAAAGCAGCTGGTGATTGTAATTGGTAAAAACTGCGACCTGGAGTTGGACCTCACTGGTTTGTGTGTGTATTGTAGGGAAACAGGGTTAGCAGCCTGATTATAGTAGTATGATTATAAATTTGATTGTCTGATTCCAAAGGCAGAGGTATAGTGTTATTGATAATTTTACCAATCATTTTCAACTTACCACCACAGTCAGACTGTTTTAGTATCATCATATAACTTGAAAATTGCACTTTCTATTGGTGTTGATTGAATGCCTGTACCCCGTACGTCACAGTGTGACATACGGCCATAAATACCACATGGGTAGATGAGGCTACAGGCACATTATGATAGTAAGTGGAGGATTCTGATCGTCCTTTTCTCATTCAGATTTTGTAAGTCTGCCTTCAGGATTGCTGAGCACCCCCTCCCCATCATCGTACTGCCTCAAGGTCTTCTTGTCTCCAACTGACCTACTACCACAGTGTCACCCCCCAATGACGTCCTCCTTCAAAACGTTCCGCATTGAAAGGCTAAAGGATGAACGATTCTCAAATGCATCATCAATATTTCAACTCTAATTATCCCTTTATAGGCGACCTATAGCTTACTCAATGGTGGTAATGCATAAATGTAGTATTCGCATGTTAGGCAAATAGTAAATATGATTCTCAGATCATTTCCTCTGGCTTGGTTGTTTAGTTAGTTATCATGATTTAATGTAACGCTTTATCTAAATGAATATTACAAAATATTCTATTTCAATCGGATCCATATCACAAAAACCCTATTGCGACCCAATACTAAAGATTCAACTTAACTCATCATAGACATCCTATTGCAACTTAGCTCATGTCATCTATATATATATGTTATTAAGTTGTTATTGGTGGTGTATACGTTATTGGCGGTGTGTATACGTTATTAGCGGTGTGTGTATGTTATTGGCGGTGTATACGTTATTGGCGGTGTGTGTATGTTATTGGCGGTGTGTGTATGTTATTGGCGGTGTGTGTATGTTATTAGCGGTGTGTGTATGTTATTAGCAGTGTGTGTATGTTATTAGCGGTGTGTGTATGTTATTGGCGGTGTGTGTATGTTATTAGCGGTGTGTGTATGTTATTGGCGGTGTGTGTATGTTATTAGCGGTGTGTGTATGTTATTGGCGGTGTGTGTATGTTATTGGCGGTGTGTGTATGTTATTGGCGGTGTGTGTATGTTATTAGCGGTGTGTGTATGTTATTGGCGGTGTGTGTATGTTATTGGCGGTGTGTGTATGTTATTGGCGGTGTGTGTATGTTATTGGCGGTGTGTGTATGTTATTGGCGGTGTGTGTATTTTATTGGCGGTGTGTGTATGTTATTGGCGGTGTGTGTATGTTATTAGCGGTGTGTGTATGTTATTAGCGGTGTATGTATGTTATTAGCGGGGTTAGCTCCTGGCGGTACATGTACAGTGTGAGTGGCAGTGTGAAGGGATGACCTACCATGACTCCCTCGGCAGTGCCGGCCTCCGCCGCTCCAGAGCTCGTCCGCTTCTGCTCCTCCAGCGAGAGGCGTGTCAGTTATCAGAGCGACCTGCTCGCAGCCACTCGCGACCTGCTCACGCCGCCGCTCGCTCGGGGTTCGCTAAATGCTCGTCAGAAGCTCGCTCGTCGCTCTCTCACTGCTCGCTCAATGCTCGCTTGTGGCTTACTCACTGCTCGCCCAGTGCTTGTTCATTGGTCGCTCACTGCTTGTTCGCTATTCACTGCTCACTAGTGGTTTCATCAATGCTCGCCCACTGGTCACTTGTGGCTCATTCACTGCTCACTAGTGGTGCACCTTCTGCTTGCTCGAAGCCCGTCCATGGCTCATTCACTTTCCTGCACACTTCTTGCTCACTTCTCCTTCAATGCTAGCTCACTACTCACTAGCCACTAGTTCACCAAGCGCCAATAGCCCACACAGGGGTTATTAATCTACTGTGTGCTCCCTTGTTCCTCACTGATTGTTAACTGGCTACTCACTCCTTGTTTACTTATTGCTCATCTCTTGCTCTTACTCAATGCTTACACTTTACTTTCTCGCCTCTAGGTCATTAATAGTTTATTGCTTGTTCATTGCTCGCTCAGCTCCTGCTCTCTGCTCACTCACTGCTAGTAGAGCTCTCACTCGCTGGTCGCTCATTCAATGCTCGCTCACCACTTGTTTAACGCTCGCTCAGCTCTCCCTAACAGCTCGTTCACCAGTCGCTAGCTTCTAGCTCTAAACCAGCCCAGCTGACTTTAGAGTACGATAATATTTCCACACAGCAGAGAGCCACTCCTGTGTAAACTGCTCAGTGGGCCGCCCGAGGCAGAGGTTGATGCTGAAAGGAAAGGATCAGCAACTGATGGCAGGTCTCTATGTCCGTAAGATGGCGCCTCGTGGGTTTCTTACTTATTCCTGTCTCAGTTCTGAGTCTCTGCGAGTTGCTCCTACAAGTGAGCTGCTCTGGGGGATAGTTTCTACTGCTGTATCTCTCTCCATACACGCCAGTCTGAGTTCCACCAACTCGCCGCGGCAATCTCTGCTGCTGATTTATAAATATCTGCGTTCGCCAGTGAAGCAATTTGCTGATATTTTTGTAGGTGTTCCTCACGTTCGTGTTGTGGTCTAGAATCTGTTCATGGGTAAGTAAGTTGTTTAGAAGTGCAGAGAGAAAGATGGTTCAACAATTCTAGACTAATGTTTCCCTCGTATAGCAAGCACACTGCTCAATAAAGCAATGATAATGGCGTAGGTTCAGCATGTCTCTTCACACCTCAGGTTTATATTACTCACACCCTTCATCACTCCTCCGTATTTTACCAAATCTCACCTCAGACAATACCTCCTACACCTGCAACTCCAGTGAGTGGTGCTGTGTTAACAGGTGCACACAGATAATCCGTTCAGCCTACGGTCCCGTCTGTCTCCTCGCTAAAGACTAGGCACAGACTGGCGCTTTATCACCTTCAACCAACCGTGAACTAATTCAGTCTCCAACAAAACCTTGTATCGTGTTAAGCAAACATCCACCTCTGTGTATGTCACTGTTCCACTCCGGTAGTGCATTCACAAGTATATAAGGTAGAACCTACATGTTGTAAACCGGTTGCTTATTGGTCATATCCGTATTATGATCTATGTCCCTATTGGCTGCGGCAACAGGGTAAATTCCCAATGCTGTACCATCGCTCAGAGGATGATGCATGATAGTGGATAGCACAGCTGGTTCACATCACCACATGACTATGTACGCCAGTAGTGATCTGCCTGTGGTAGGAGGGCGATATCCTAACAGGAGGGTGATACTGCGCTGAGATGGTCCATAGTGAAGGCCTCGTTTTGTAGAGACGGGTGTGAGACTGAAGTGATGAAAGTCTCGTTACAGAGAGATGTGAGTGGGAGACTGAAGTGAGAGTTATCCTCCCTCCTCATCCCTCCCGGGCAAACACTCTTAGATGTCCTTAGTCTCACTCGGTGTATAACACACTCCTCTAAGGCCGCTTACACACGGCCTAGACCTCCACACTGCTCCACGGAGACTCACCCATCCCGGGTCTCTCCAGGGCAGAGTGTAGCGGGCGGCGGGGCCAGGTGTGCCGGGCTGAGGGGCGGGCAGTCCCGGCACGGCCCCGGCCCGCCACCCGTCCCCCCGCCTCCCGCAGGCCCGCTATGGGGTGCCGGGTGTGCGCGAATTAACGTAGCAGAATCCGGCCACTCCTTCTCTTATATATTGCGGTGTTCATGTTTGTTATTGTGGTGTCTGGTGTAGCGTTTTATCATCCATTGTAAGCAAAGTCCCAATTGAAAATGTATGGGGACTCGGTAAACCATTACATACACATTGTTTAAAAACTGTCAGATATCATAACCATTCTATACAGATTTAAATCCATTGTATTGGCCTAAAAGCCATTGGTAATAAAAGTAAACCATTTGTGTTCTAGATAAAAAGAAATAGTACCTATCAAAGCGGTTCCTTTGTTAAATCTACTTGGGAAGACAGATAAAAATACAACTAACGGTCATTTTATTGAAAAAGCGGCTCTGTAATTCGAGGTTGACGGTGGGATACACTCGCTAATGCATGTGTGTTACTATCAATCAACCTCTTTTGGTTTATGACCGCTTGTAAACCAGATTATTGTCTATATGAACCTATGGGCAAACACTTCGCGTAAATACATATCCAATAAGAGTGTTATCACACTAGACGATATCAAACAACACCCAATCCCATGTCCGATAGCCGCATGAAGTCGGAGTCGAAAGATACTCTATGACGTCATCGCTACCGCTCACTCTCCCAGCAGATCTTTTGTAACGGTAGTGCTTTCTAATCTCTGCTCCAGCCCTGCTATCACTCCATGACGACGTGGTGATATCACCGAGTAGCGGCCACCTAGTGGATTACCGGTGAACTACCGATAAGGTGGATGTTCGGGGATTCATACATGTCTCACTGTATGGTGAGATGATGACAGAGTGAGTTTTAAAACAGCCTTTTGATCATTTATAAGTGTATAATAAGAAAGAGGCACAGTGGGGGTGACTTATTCCATTTGTTTCTCGATGTTTTGGTCGGAACATATTCCATTCAGTCACTATGTTTTCATATGATGTGGCCTATTCACTTGCCGATTATGACCCCCGGTTATGGAATTTAGCACCTCCGACCGATTATGTGACACTTTTGATGCAATAAACGTCAGATGCACACAAAAAGGGTCAACGATTTCTGTCTCGAACATTACATAACATGACACCAGCAACCAATTTTTTACATCACCGACGAAATGTCTCGGTATTGAATTGTTGGTGGCGTAATGAAATGTCAAGAGGTAGCCAGGGACTAAAGCTGTCGTTTCTGATGAAAACAGCATTTTTGCTGAGTGCCATCAATGATGCGCACCAATAGTTTCTCAAGCAGAACCAACCATCGACATTTTTACAGGTTGCCTGTAATAGGTGGCCTTTTCATCGGCAGGAAGACAACATGATTGGTGATGCCACATCACGTTATGTATAGGAGACAATAATCGTTGACAATTTTTGATTCCATTTGACGATTATTTCATATCTATTGCCATGGTTCTCTGGTTTACACAGAACGAAATACCCCATCAGTCACACTGACCATGACTCCATATAGTTCTGATAGGAGTTGGTCTGCATCAAGGGTTTCTGCTGGATACATGTGTGTATAATGTGTGTGTGGTACTCTTATTGCCACTCCGGGGTGAGTAGGAGGAACTTAGACCCCTCCGCGTCCAGCCCCCTGCCCGTCGGCGCCCTCTCACTACCACAGAGCACGGCGTGGTGCTGTTACCATGGCGACCACTCCGGAGTTACTCCTGTAGGTTACAGTGAGCAGCCCGAGGTCACGTGGTACACCAGGGGCCCAGTTCTCACGGGCTGGAGGAGTGTCCCGAACAGCGAGCCGCCACGTGCCTGACGGAATGCCTGAGAGAACGCCTGAGAGAACGCCTGAGAGAACGCCTGAGAGAACGCCTGACGGAATACCTGACAGAACGCCTTACATAATGCCTGAGAGAATGCCTCACAGAATGCCTCAGAGGATGTCTTACAAAACACCTGACGTAATGCCTGACAGAGTGCCTCACAGAATGCCTGACGGAATGCCTTATAGAGTGTCTGAGATGACAACAAACAGAATGCCTGACACAATGTCCAGCAGTATGTCACTATAATGATACTATCACCTTGAGGTATTTATTAGAATCACTAGAAATTCAAGATTTATAAATTGTATCACTGATACTATATTTGGTAGGAATGTTTTCTACACATCTGAAAAGTCTCTTTGAATAGCTCCTGATTGTAATGCAAAACACATGGGATGGAAATGTAACGGGTCTATAAGATAACGCCTACTTATTACAAAAAGGATCCCTTTTCTACTCACTCTGTTTATACTATTAACCACTCATCAAATTCAAATGTAATGTTTATGGTTAACTATCCATACTTAATTTTCATGTAACCTTTTTGTGTGATATGGACATCCGTCTTGAAACTGTGTATTTGCCCGGATTTGTAATCTTATAATGGAAGACCACCTACTTCTAGGTCAATCATATGTGAATAAAAAAAAAAAAGTTTTATAACATAGATTCCCCGTTTACCAGAACTCTCGAAAAAGTGTTTAATTTGTTAGATCAATCGATGACGCAAACAATGTGTAACATGTCTGGCTCGGGTAATGATGCAACCAGCCATCCACACATGTTTGTTTCTGGGCCTACAGGACTTGTTTGTGATACATGATGTACCGGTTATATACAACATCTGTCTACTGCCATACAGATATTCACACTATTACCATGATTTTGATCTGAGTAGCCGTAGTGTCCGCATAGTTGACACGTAGCAAATTTCCGAGCGATGGCGGGGAGCACTGCGTAGTGTGGGCATACAACTAAATACATGTGCGTATTATCATCCATTTAAGAGAGAGGGCTCAACAAGGAGCTGACAATAATCTCCATAAACTATCTGATCTAAGAAAATTGGAAAACAAGATTGAATAGGAAATATATCTTTGCGAGTGGAATATAATAGACGGCAGATAATTCAACTAGATATAGAATAAAGTGCCACTCACTGATTACCTAAAGATCAAATTCACAAATTCAATCATATTGATAATATTATTCAACTAACAAAACCTGCAGAGTCTAATATCATCACATATTCTTATTCGCACACCTGCCAATATTTCATTTTGTGAGACATTTGGAATCTATCCCTGCCCATAGATGGTTAAACACAAAGCACACACTCTGTTTTTTTTGCCATTGATTAATTGCATTTCGTCGATGAGCCGAATTTTTTTACTCTTGCTACCGATAAATATAATGCTAATCGCCGACCGAATTTATGAAATTTCCGACGAAATATTGGTTAATGGTAATAAACCCAGATTTTGTTGTCGATGGACAACGATGGAATAAATAACAGTCGATGGAATGAATATGAGTTCCCAAATTCGGCCGAACAATTTCAAACCACTTGGAGCTGCATCCTAAACCGACCGATTTCTTATGATAAGGGAACAGATATCGCCGAGGTTTTTGTCTGCCAATGTGGAAATGCCACTGTGCGTCCACGTAGTGAATAATGATATGCACCGTCACCGCGCCATCAACCAATGGGCGCTCTCAGAGCCTGCGCGTGCGCACAACGTACATCAGACAGGATTAGCCTCGTTTCGGGCATAAGACGGATTATCTTCACGACGGTAAATAAACGAGGATTATCCCAGCTCCGTTACCATGGCGACCTGAGACACGGCGCATTCAGCGGCATGACGTCACGTCTGCGTATGGCTCCTGGAGAATTCGCCCCAAAACGAAATGGGCGCTTACTTTCCAAAAGAACTAGCACCACTTTTGAGAATACGACCCGAAACAAAGCTGCTGCATACTTTGAATGAGAAATAGTCACAGTTTGGAGGATTCGCCCAAAACCTTCAAAGAGAACTCGCCCTGTTTTTTTTTATTTTCCCTGAAACAAAGTCACCTTCATGAAGAACTCGCCCCGTTTAGGAAAATTCACCCCAAAACGAAGTCGACCCATATCTTCAAGAACATGCCTCCTTTTAAAGAATTCGCCTGAAACAAAGTCCCCGCATACTTTCAAGGAGAAATAGCCACATTTGGAGAATTCATCCCAAAACAAAGTCACCTCAGCGCTTTCAAGAACTTGCTCTTCTTTGTAGAATTCAGCCTGCAAAGTCACCCCGTACTTGTCCGCCATTACATTTAATCGATTGTATATATATATCATACTATTATGTATCTTGTTTATACCTTTATAAAAACACGGCAAGTTCCCAAAACGGGGCAAGTTCGTTTTGAGGCGAGCTCCAAAGATGGGGCGAGTTTGTTTCAGGGCAAGTTCTCCAGTAACCTACAGTCCCACATATATGACGTCATGATAACGCATGCGCAGAGGCCATATATCAGCGAACGCGACGAGTTTGCAAATGGCGTTTCACCACTTTGCTGATTGGGTGAATGGAGAGTTATCTGTAAATCGACTTCCCGGACCTATTTATGGTCATGGGTGAAAAACTGATTTTACTGATTGTCCAGACCTGGTATTGCCACAACACGCCAACAATGTCTGACCGCCCGTGGAAGTTGTACTGTTAATAATAAATGAGGAGAAAATATGCACAAACCCCGCTGTCACTGCCGATACGACCAACAAATAGATTGCTATTCAGTACTGTTTTAGAAGATTATTTCAATTCCCAGATGAATAAAAGAAGGAAGATCTGTCTTAATGGAAAAGCTGGGTGAAAGAAATATGAAAACCGCCATACATATCTATACCCCACGTCATTATAGAAACTGTATCGTATATTGATAAAGGAGTGGGGGATTCATATATATCATATCCCGAGGTAATAAGAGAATACCCAGGTGATACCCAGGCACCATTAAAGGTTGACAATATATGGTATGCCAACTGGTGGGGAGGAATTATGAGAAGATCCACATGATGTGCTATCCCTCAATACTGTTTCCCGATTCAGATTCTCGCGGAAAGTCGCCGCTGTGAATGTCTGCATGGATCAGAGCAGCGTACAGGGAGGTGGTGTAGTACGTCCCGTTGTCAGCAGGCGGCGCGGTGGTGTTGACGTGATCCGCTCACGTGCATGGCGGCGCCCGCTCGTACCGCCACCACGATGCTTCCCCCTGGCGGTTCATCGAGGTACTACCTTTGACTAGAGTGTAAAAGTCTTTCTTCACTCTCCTAGCCGATATCTTGCGTTCTACCTCATGCGGCCGCTTATATCTCTGCCCTTACCTGCTTTATTGGATCAAAATCTGGCCCATACGCCAATTTTAGAATATGCCAATTTGTTAGCGCTTTGGGGAGTATTTTGTGGTTTACCTGTAGGTAGAGATGCACAGATATGTGCCCACTTGATGGGGTAGTCTAATCAAAGATGGATCCACATTACAAAGTGGTTTAAAGCTGAAAAAGAAACAGCTGGATTGTCTGTGAAGCTCATTTAACAATTCCTATACTTCCCAACTCATAAAGTATAAGTTGTATTAGTTTCATAACTTTTGACTATTGCCTTGTTCTGAATCTGAAATGTTGGCTGGTTCCCTCTGCCATTAGCGGGTACCCTGGGAACCAGCGTATGACGTCACTGGGTTGAGGGAAAGATTTGCAAGTGCTAGTGCCCGGAAAGATCTGTTGGTGGAGTGGCCTTTCAGTCGGCAGATCTTCCATTCCACTTCTCTCCCTCCTTCGATTAAGTAAATGCAGTATTCCAGTGTAGGTCTTATCATAACCTTGTTTATTTTGGCTGCTATTTCCTGTGTTATGCTTCTTCTTATCTTACCAAGCTGAACAATGCTACATTGATATGCTTATCAAACTTCAGGTCGCCATCACCCTGTACTCTACCACTACGTTTACACCAGGTTCTTGCCGGCGCCAGTCACATCGTAACACTGAGGTGACACTAAGGTAATACCTCCAATCCAGAATCAAGAATGTTTTTCCTTTTTCCCCCTTAAATTGTACATTAATGGTCGGTTTGGTAACTGTCAATTGTTAATATTATGTTTATATAAGATATTATTCTTCCAAACTTTCTCTTGTGTTATCCATGCCTCAGCAGTTAATGAAATATAGGGGTCGCAGTTAATCAAGCAGATATGAAACAGGTTAGATCAACGTCCAGAGGTCCTATCCAGATTAGATTTGATTTCTTAATGTTAACTGTCAACCTTCTGTCTGAGAAAATCTCGTTCATGATGTCTAACTCTGTCTGCATTATATTCCTAACAGTTTCGATGTCTTCTCCACTCACTATTATCATCAAGCCGTACGCTGACATAACTATTTCGGATTGGTGGAGAACTCTGAAGATCTCATTTATGAATATAATGAATGGGACTGGCCCTTGCGGGACTCCATATTCTATTGGTAGGTTCGGTATATATATATATATTTTTTATTTACTCTTTTACATTTGATATTTTGCCGTCTGTCTCCTAAGCATGATTTCAGTAACAGTAAGTCTTATCAGCCAGAGAGAGCCTTGGTAGACATTCACATATAAGCGTATGGTCGACACTATCGAACGCCTTCTTAATGCCTATGAAGGCACAAAGGCTTATGTTCCTGTTCTCTCTATTGATTCCAATACATGATTGCATATAAAGGCATATTATGGTATAAGAGTGCCTATAAAGATATACCATGATATATAAATGCTTGCCAAAGCCACACCATGGTATATAGTCAAGTAGCATGCCTCCATGTCTAGGCATGTCAAGGCATACCATGGTATATGAGGGCATGTAAAGGCATACCATGGTATATGAAGGCATGTCAAGGCATACCGTGGTATATGAAGGCATGTCAAGATATACCGTGGTATATGAAGGCATGTCAAGATATACCGTGGTATATGAAGGCATGTAAAGATATACCGTGGTATATGAAGGCATGTCAAGGCATACCGTGGTATATGAAGGCATGTCAAGGCATACCATGGTATATGAAGGCATGTCAAGGTATTCCGTGGTATATGAAGGCATGTCAAGGTATACTGTGGTATATCAAGGCATGTCAAGGTATACCGTGGTATGTGAAGGCATGTCAAGGTATACTGTGGTATATGAAGGCATGTCAAGGTATACCATGGTATATGAAGGCATGTCAAGATATACCGTGGTATATGAAGGCATGTCAAGATATACTGTGGTATATGAAGGCATGTCAAGGCATACCGTTGTATACTGTGGTATATGAAGGCATGTCAAGGTATACCGTGGTATATGAAGGCATGTCAAGGTATACCGTGGTATATGAAGGCATGTCAAGGCATACCGTGGTATATGAAGGCATGTCAAGGCATACCGTGGTATATGAAGGCATGTCAAGGCATACCATGGTATATGAAGGCATGTCAAGGTATTCCGTGGTATATGAAGGCATGTCAAGGTATACTGTGGTATATCAAGGCATGTCAAGGTATACTGTGGTATGTGAAGGCATGTCAAGGTATACTGTGGTATATGAAGGCATGTCAAGGTATACCGTGGTATATGAAGGCATGTCAAGGCATACCGTGGTATACTGTGGTATATGAAGGCATTCAAGACACCCTGCGAAGCGTCGAGGCATTTCATCAGGCTCCGGTGTGATGTAGCGGACACTGGAGTAGATGCGCCGGCCCTCGGTCCCCGGCTCTGTTTGTCGTGTCCACAACGAACCAGCCGGCGACAAATCCAATCAGCATTTCATCACACCGGCCCATGTGAGGGTCGAGGGAGGCAGCGGGATGGCCGGGTGCAGGCAGGGCAGGGCAGGAGGTGGTGGTGGTGGGGGGGGGGGGGGGGGGTCCATAGGGAGCAGGGTGCAGGAGGTGAAGGGACAACAGAGACTGGTGATAGGAAGTGAGGGCAGAGGGGCAGGTTGGCTGAAAGCAGGTGGTTTAGTGGAGGAAGGTAGACTGGCCTCCGTCACATGAGTCCTAGCCAGATGTGAGGTGCCTTATATATGTTTACAGAAGACCATGACTTTCTATTTCTTTATCGTCCACCTTTTATGAAGTCCCCTTTGAAAATGTAAACCTCATCTCATTGTTTCTAAGCTATCAGAACCCGGATCCATAGATACGGATTAGAAACCCATTGATTATAAGTAAATACTGTCGATGATGTCAATCATTTGTTGCCTCTATGTGTAAGGAGAGCAAAATAAGATAATAAAGGCCTCCGAATAGACCAAATAATGAGGCAATTTCCTGTTTTACCTTTCAGAAGATGTATACAAATTAGGACAATTTACGGTTTTTGAAAAGGTGGCGCTGTACTACACTCAAGGCTGACAACATACACGCCACGTAATTTTCTAAATAAATATTCACAACCAAGGACTCGGGTAAGTCCAGTCGCTACTCACAGGAGCTTACTCAGGTTTCCTTAGTCAATAAACTGTCGTCTGCTTTGTCTTTTGATCATTGTGCAAAGTATGTGTCATCTGAATATATTCCATCCTTTAACATATGTTTATAGCAAGTTTACGGGAAGGAGCTAAGTAGAGGTAGTAGATCTAGGCGGACCGACAATAGACAAGGGAAGGGTGTTTACGTGAGGCGGTGTGTTTCTGTTCTGTTCTAAATTAAACTTAGCTCTATTCGTGCACTTTAGGTTGTAGTGTGCTCGTCTATCGATTGTGCTTTGTCAACTGACTCTTCTTCATTTCTGTGACTCTGCATTATTTGAAAGTTTTCGTTTGAATGTCATTTTGAATTTTACACCACCCTAATTTTGTTCAAATGTCTTTAATAATCGTCTCATAGAAATGGACTCGTAGCATCATGGGCGTACAATCCACAACGCGGCTGAGGATCTCAGTCCTAGCGTGCACTGGTTTTAATGACTCACCAGCTGGGAGCTGTTTCAAAACGTGAGTTAAGTCTATGGTTTTGAATCAGCTCCTGGGGAACGCCGGGAGGCACCTTCGGGATCCGCCAGGGGAATGCATTCACTAAAAGGATTAGAATTCATCTCAGTTGCCCCTCACTCTCCCAGCAGATCCCGCATGGAGAGCAGGTGAGAGCGGGTCGTGTTTTGACAACAGGTAGGGGCGGGTTGACCCAGTTCGCCGCGCCGCCTGGAGGCAATATGAAGAACTTGCGATGTACAAGGAGAGCAAAATATAGCCGTTAGAAATAACACCTGGCATCTGTTTCTCATTTCCACCCGCAATCCGGAGGGTCAACTAGATTTTAAGATCCAATATTTGTTTTTAGAAGGGGAATACTCATAGGGTTTATTTGTTAGTCCTCATTTGTGTTATCACCACATAATATATGGTTGTTGTACTAGGCCCCAAAGTGACGGACGAGGAAAAGGAGACTATAAAAAGATAACGGATCATAAGATGAAAATCTTTCGTAACAAGCAGGATTCTGGGCGAAGATTATGTCAACGAATGAGGTGAGAAAAAGCAGCCCGAATGATCTTATGTACTAAGACCTTAGTTTATAGGGTTAGTGATAGCATTAGGATCTATAGTAATAGTAATAGGAAATAATTAGTACATCTTGTAGTGGGAAATAATTCATGAAATCATTAATAGCATCATAAATGTAGATCAGGACCCGTGCCTTGAATATTATATCATAGTGTTCCAATCACAGTATTAGTAGCTGACCAGAAACCGAACTCTAGACCATCTAAGTGTATAAGCTGTTAGGCCCCCCACCCTCCCACGGCCAAAAAGAAGAAAAAAAATGAATAACATGAGATCAAAATCAAGATTAGCATGTAATATGGCCACCTTTGCCTTTCCTTCTAGACTTTGCTATGAATTCCGATACAACATTTATTCTGACCACTGTTACATCTATTCCTTAAGAGATTAAGAACAAACTCTCCTCTTTCTGGAAATAACCATGCTATTTCAGAACACCCAATCGTCTGCCCTTCATTCATTTCAATTTCATTTGATTGACTTCTCTTAAATTGCTTTACTTATAGCCAGACCCGGTTCTTCCGGTTCTGGGTTGTCCCTCTGGTTCCGCTTCCGGTCACGTGGGTCAGGGCCCTGAACGATTTCCATTGAGGCGGAAGTGAGAGCGGCTCCCTCAGCGTCTCAGCGACCTGAGACCAACAAGCACCGAGCTACATGTTAAACAAAGTCTGCAGGACGTTGACAGTGATCCCTGTCTTTCTCCAGTCCCTTGGTGTGCTTGTTAATTGAGTCAATCCATGTCAGTTACAATGACAGTTCTTCTTACGGAACACCTACAATACATATTATTCAGTAGTCCTTCCTATTTTCATCGCCATAGCTATAATAACAATATAAAGGATACTTAGAATCGAGGAAGAAAGAGATCATGATGAAGTTGATGTGGTGACAATGAGGTTGACTGTCGTGTTGTTATCATTGTAGATCTTCTTCAGTGTCCTTTTGAATACAACCACTGTCTCAATCCTTCTGGAGCCTCTTAAGCCGGATGCCCATCTACCGAATTTGGGTTGAACGATTAGTTCCCAAATCGTATAGGAGTCGGTCACTTTGTCGCAGGCAAATTATGTAACCCCTCGCTCGACCCTCATACTGATAAAATCGGTGTATTGTCCACTTATCGCTGGGGGAGGGCAAAAAAAAAGGAACCGAGTGTTCACTAATTGCTGGGTAGCCTTGCCTAGCTGTCCTACATCTACCGACTCCGTTAGGATGGCTTGGCTGAGACAAATTACCCTCCGTTTGTTGCTGACAAACGTACATAAATGTTCCGAAATCGGTAGATGGGCATAGGGCTTTACCGTAGTGTCTTTATTTTCACTTGATTTCCAATGTCTGTTATGCTCATAAAGTCAGGGCATTTTATCAATGATCGATAATCGGTGCTCAGGTTGCAATCATAGATTTCATGTCTACCGGCCCACTTTTTGAGTGGTGACCGGTCTGCTTTGATCTTATAGTGGCATATTCTATCAGTCTGTGTTGCATGTTGTTAAGAGTACTGGAAGCGGTGGATGTGACTCTGTGTTGGGAGTTTCCAATGACCACTATATCCTCAATGTGTTATATGGCATATATAGTAATTGCTAGATCCGCCATACTCCGCTAGGAAATTGTAAGATTTCTCCACTGTAGTCGTGGGACGACTGCTGTTATCAGTCACAAATCGTGAGGCGAGGCTTAAAACCCCTCGATATAGGGTAAGACTAAAAAACCAACAAAAACAGACCTTTAATGACGGCACCTGTAGCCTGGTGGCTTGGCATCGTGCAAGCTACAGAGTCAGTGTTACCCGACTAAAACGTGAAGACTGTAGATCGTCTAGCCAATAATTGTCAAGTGGTACTCGATGACGCTATATCGGCCGCTATAGTCATCAACCAAAGAATTTCCGCACAAGTAACAGCTAAAAGTCGTCAGGTGGTGCAAAATTCAACGATTGCCGATAATAATGGTCCAGTGTGAATGCCAAGTGAGTCATTATCCGCCATGAATTATGAGATAGCGCCACTGTAATCAGGGGGTAAACTGTAAACTGCTGTTTTCAGTTGATATAATCTATTGATAATCGTGTGGATGAAATACCCCTATGGCAAGGTCTAGCCCCTCTATGGCAGGCAAAAGGATACATCGATATCTTGTTGGGGGCAAGGTGGCCACCTTCATAACACAATAGCTATCTGCCCATAAAATCGGACGCAGGTACTATACCAGTGCCAAAAGTCGGATAATGGAGACCAAGCTTCATGCAGCCCTCTATACAGTGTGAAGCTCTGCATATCATAAAATACACTAAAAAAAGAAGCTGCTTCCATTGACAGACATCCATCAATGTTGAGCCGCCATTAACATATGAATTGTATTCACTGCGGGACTGCAATGAGTCCGCAGATAGAGAGAAGAGTTAAAAACTCGTCCCGACACGGCATTTGCTCCTATCATCTCCTAAAAGAGCGGCCCCCTTTTATCGCTCATCTCAGGGGAGCGTCCGTGGTTGATTACTTCCGGTTTGTTGATGTGTTCCGGAAGTTTGGGATGCTGGCGCCACCTAAGATTCATTTGTTGCATTTTTTTTTCGAAACGCAACTACATCATTGATTATTGTCTCGAAAATTGAACATCGATAATAACTGTGACAGCAATGATACTTTAAACATTTAGCTATTACGTAGTGATGTATCGGTTTAACTTTCTGAAAACGTTTGATTATGAAAAGAAAACATAACATAGTACTATTAGATTGAAATGCTGATCATAATTAAGTTGTCGATAAAAGCCATAAGGTGTATTTAAAAAAACATGGGATTATGTTATTATTAGATAAAAGTAATATTCCATATGATGTAAACAGTGATTCAAAGAAATGAAATCCTTGCTCAAAGAAGGCAGGGCCGATTAACGCCAAACGACCCCCCTTTTTACACACATTTACTTACATTAGGACTAACTGCTTTACAACAAAATACAAAGGTTGAATGTAGGGTTGCCAGTTTGTTCCTACGCTTCCAATCGCTTCTTACATAATATAATAAAACAAAATATTATATACACTTCCATATGATTCTCGCTATTTCTCCTGCGGAAAACCAATCTCCCCAACACTCACAGTTCCTGGGCGGCACTCATCACCCTACATAATGTAAGAGCCGTACGCCCGTATTCCGGGCCGGGCTGGTAGACCTCGGGCAATAATCGCCCGCACTGCAGGCAGGTGTAGCCTCTGACTGATTTATAGCCCTCCCACCAGAGGCGCGTCGAAACAAAGTTATCTCCATTTCCTGCCGCCAGGGGTCGGGTAGACGAGGCCTTTCATCACGTGACTCTTCTCGCGGTAAAAGACGAGAGCGAACGATAAGCAGCGAGCAGCGATTGGTCGCAGTTTCCTGAGCGTTGTTTGTAGTGTTTTAAATGGTCTCATTTAAATGGTCGTTTCAAGGCAGGCTTGAGGGAAATGATAATTTGATAATGAAAATGTAGGTTGTTTATTGCATTTATGTAAATGATTGAAATGGTAAAATGGTATAATTTAATCAAATGGAAGTATGATTAGGTAAGTAGAAAATATGAAAATGAATAGTGTAAATACTGGGTTGGTAGGTGGGTAAGTAGTTTGAAATAGATGCTGGAGTGAATGATAAAACTAAAGTTCTGGGATCTAAGATATGGATTATTACAAAGGCACATCAATCTGGAACAATCTGAAGTCTGAATATACAGAGATTGTACCCCTACACAGGCTTTTAAACAATAATGAACAAAATTATCCTAAGTGTTTGTAATAACAGAACTTTACTCCTTGATATTGCAAGCTATAACTGCAACTGCCGTAACTGTATCTGCCAATACCTGTACCAGACTTATCCATATTCTTTTATTCTTTTTACAACAATCAGTACTTGTACCTATATCTGTATTTGTAGTAATTACTCATGTAGTATCTGTATCTATAGCTTTACTAACTGTACCTATTATTGTAATAACTGAAGCTGCCAATATAAAAAGGTATAACGTAGAATATGTAAGTAGTTTAGTATGAGTGTCATCATGGGGGTATACGTAAGACTACAATGACGGGATCACAGTATGCAGGATTGCACTGATAACTGTATCTAATCTAACCCATAATTACCGAACCGGGTTCTACTAATGCCATCCTAATCACACATACGCGGCCGTTATTCCGGCATTTAAGTAACGAGCAAATCGTGGCAGAGAACATGGTGCAAGGCAATAAGCGCGCCAAAGCTCCACTCGCTTCATTTGTGGTCATGGGCGACAGAAGACGTTTGGACGCAATGTATTGCTCAACCGAATCTTATGTTACTTTTATTGTCGTAAAGGAATACAGTGGGTTCAATACCGCGGCCGTTTCGGTCCGCAGGTTAATTCGGTACCGCTCCGGGTCCACTCCGCTAAACGTGTCCCGCCCGGCCACTCGGCCACACGTTCACTGCCCTAATCCTAACCCAAACCTAACCCTAAACCTACTTCGAGTGGCGTCCTAACCCAAACCTAACCCAAACCTACCTGCACCCTAACCCTACCGGACGGACCGACCCACCTGACCGCCACACGGGACCGCAGCGGGATCGAATTAACCGGTATCGAGTTCGCACGGTTTCGAATACACCAGACAAATTGATATAATCTATATTTTAAAATGGTAAATTGGCTTCGTGGTTATGAAATAACTCACTCTCTTAGCAGTGCGAAACGTCTGGTAGGACACCAAGTGCTTGCGATATGGCTCCGACATGCCTATGATATGTCTATGAATCAACATAGCTTTTTCAAATTGTTATGGAATTCGGTTTCATAGAAGTTCAGAGAACGAAACTAAGTTACGGCATTATCGCTGTGTCGGAATGTTGAAAAGGTCCGTGTCACAGAATGTTGGAACGCTTGTCGTCGTGTGTCGAAAGCTAGCTGAGTTCCTGGCCTCACAGCTAATGGTTCAAGGTGTCCGGTGTCAGATTATATGATCCGCAAATCTTGGAGCTACCCCTCCCGAAACTATAACACCAATTCAAAACAAAACATCGACCAATGACCCCCAAACATCGGAAGTGATATTCTCCTCATGATCAGAGTTCAAGCGTTAAACCAAAGTTGGATCTTTCCCTAACAATGGCTTCGTTTGTAAAATATAAAAAGTTTAACACGAGACCCGATTCTAGCGCGGCGAACATACGTAAACATTGCTATCGTTAGTTATATCATATCCCGACGTTCTGTGGCGCCAGTGCCAGCCAGGTACTACAAGAGGTGCATGACCTCTGGTGTATTTATTTACTTCCGGTGTACGTTTCCGTTGCCATGGTAACCGGACTCGGCTGTGGCAGTATCGACGATGGCTCGCCGATTGTTTATTTCCCGGATACACATACTGCGCACGCGCGAGCGGGCAGTAACTACAGTTGCGTATCATCTCGTAAAAACCCGCGCGGAAGCCCGAGATCACGGAGATCTAGGTCTCCACTGACGTGAGTCTCACGAGGACTCGGTTTACTTACGTGGAACCTCAAAGTGTTGGTGCAGGATGCCCAAGTGTCTTAACTAGTCAGATGGCGCATAAAGATATGTTGTATGCTCCGGGCTGCAAAACCCGGCGCACACGGAAAAATAGTGCCTATGAAAAAGTAGTACTTCAACTCATGATAATATATAATGATAACCACGATGAAGCTTATGGTAGAGATCTTATTGTTTCCTGTAACGATCCACCCAAGCTCAACGATGATTAAGGGATCTGGATTAATAACACCTTCTGTGTACTTTACAATCTAGGAAAGAAAACAACTGGCATTAAAAATATAACCTGGCTTTTTAAACCAACTATAATTGGTAAAAGTAGTATAGTTGCTGAATGGCAAAATATATGATCATAAATATTGATTGTAAGATGTATTATTCCAATCTGCGTGGATCATGACAAATAATGTATAAGCTATTGGAGCCAACGTCGGAGGACAATGAGAAACTCAAGAGCTGATGACTATGAATGTCTCTGAGTCTGGTGGCATGGTAGATGCAGGATGTGTGCATACTAAAAGGTATGACGCAGAATATACAGACGGTAGGAGGGGAACCGTCCAGCATAGGACACGTTTATAGCAAGATGGGAGTCCGTAAAATAACATAAACAGCCAACGATATGCCACGAATCTGTTTAGGGATGTTATTATGTATTTAGAAATGCCACACCTTTAGGGCAATAATCGCCAGGTGGATACAGAAATGGTCAACGATCTATCTCTCCTACCTTATACAATTTGGTACCACCGACCGAATTCTGCAACCACCGACGAAATCAAAGCGCTTTGACTTAATCGATGACGGTCTGCATTCTACCGTCAAAAGTCGGTCAGCGTCCATCAGATTTTTGCAGTGCAGGTCACCGATTATGTGCCACCGACCTCTCACAGGGAGAACCAACGACCGACTTTTGTACAACATGATAATTGTCGATGGAGTTTTAGTCGGCAGGTGGAAATGCCACATTACCCTGTCGTCGGCATCCGAATTCAACTGTGGAGATTTAATAAACATTCCTATAATGATCTATATGAACTATGTCTTTCTTCTATGGACTCTCTCAAACCTATTATCTATGTTCTATACCTCCAAAGAGAATCATGAAAGTTAATCTTATTCCAGTAGCACTGACAATACAACGACCCCACTACACATATATGACTTATAATTGGCAAGGAATACAAACCTGTCACTGGTAATTTGTTGAGGCTTAATGTGTCATTTCACTGGCAAATCTATATTGAATATGTATTTCTTCCACGAAATTACTCAGTCCGTTGTCCTGTGTATACCAAATACAAGAGATGCATGGCAGTTAAACCTGCTCTAGCCATCAGCAGGATGCGTAATATGTATCCACCTGAAGCAGACCATGTCTTCAAACCACACTCTATTGAGCCATCATAATCTACCTGGATTAAGACAAAGATAACAGTGCATACCTTCATGATGATGGTAAATCCAATCTCAGCGAGAAGTGACCTCCAGGTTGACAAGGAGATGTAACAGTCAGTGATCCTGTGACATTCTTGAGTGGTCCTGGAGGAGGGAGCACCCTGGTTCTCCTCCAGTGAGTGTCACTCTCTGACTCACCCCCTCCCACCCCGTACCGCCCTCCGTACCGCCCTCCGTACCGCCCTCCGTACCGCCCTCCGTACCGCCCTCCGTACCGCCGCCCAGGTAGCAGGGAGGAGACCAACCTGTTGCCAAGATGACGACGGCGATGAGGCACACGTGGGTGTTCCTCCAGGGGGTGGTGAAGGCGCTCCTCCAGTGAGTGTGGGGACTTAACACCGGTCCCTGCGGCACACCTGGTGTCTATCCCCAACCTGCACCTTGTGTCCCGCTGGTTGTGTCCTGCTTCCAGGGCACACCCCTGATGAACTTAACTGTCTCTGGTCGATTAACCCAATTATCAGCGGTGAATCCCGCTTTGCAAATATGTCAGTCATAGTACACACACTCCTCAATCAGAATCTCCCCGTCGTCCTAAAGCGAGTAACCCTCTGGTAATCATCATTCTGAATATATCCACTTGTTATCACGCTAACGTGGTAGCTATATTATATCTGGCAGTGTCTAGGTCCTGTTGTGTTGGGTCGCAGCTTACAGTGACATGGCCTTGTTGGATGCCACTCACATCATACAGTAATCCCATCTTGACATGACCTCATGTTTTAACCCCGAGTCTGTAATCCACATGATCCCATTTTGACATGACCTGACATTTTAATCCCCTATCCATAGTCCATGTAATCCCAGGCTGACGTGACATCCTCTATAAACCCTCTCCCTATGATCTACAGGATCCAGCCCTCGTGTGGCATCAGATAGTAATCCCGTGTCTATGATCCATGTGATCCAAATGTTATGTGAACTCACGGTTCAATCTTGCATTTGACTTTTAGGTAAGCTCTGTTTTTGTGTATCACTGATCTCGTGTTCATGTCCTGAGATTATAATCCTTGTGATCCTTATTATGCTGACCTCACATACTGGTGCCGTGTCCTCAGTGCACGCGAGCCCTCACTGACATGACCTCACGGTCTGATCCCGCACACTCCGCACGAGCTGCTCCAGGGGCTGAGCGGCTCACCACCGGCTTCCTCCAGCCTGCCGCGGAACATGTGAGCGACTCGGACGACAGCCTCCTCCTCCTCCCTCTCCTCCTGTGAGTGTGAGGGCCCGCCTCTCCCCCGAGCAGCTCCGAGCAGCTCCGAGCAGCTCCGAGCAGCTCCGAACAGACCACACCTGTGGAGATCGGTCGCCGAATGCTGGAGCAGCTCCCACAGTCCTCCCGTGTCGCCGGGACCTGGCGTCCCGACCCTGGAGTAGCGGAGCAGCGCGGGGAGCAGCGCGGGGAGCAGCGCCGAGCTGTGGGGGGGGGGGGGGGTGGAGGATGGGTGACTAGATCCTGCAGGGGGAGTGTACATGTCTCCTGTACGCAGTGCTCTATTCCTACCACACATAAACTGCCCCGTCTCCCACCACCCTTCAACAGGGCGTGGCAGTATAAGGCAGAGGGTAGGGCAGGGGGGGGGGGGGCAGGGGGGGGGGGGGCAATCCTTGGACAGGAGGGCAGAGTAGGGGAAGGACAAAGCAGGGGAGGGACTGGAGGGGTAGCGTTATGTACGTAGGGCAGAGCAGGGCCAGTAGGGGTGAGGTAGGGCACGATAGAGAGAGGAAGGTTGAGTAGGGGTGCGAGGCAGAGTGTATGTCTCCTGTACTCTACACCGACTGCTCTATCGACACATACACTGTGTTAGTTTAAGCGGGGTGTGGTTTACCAAAGCAGGATAGGGCAGGGTAGAGCAGGGCAGGGTAGGGTAGCTGAAGTGAGGTATAGTTTACCAGGGCAGGGCAGGGTAGGGCAGGGTAGGGCATGGTAGGGCATAGTAGGGCATGGTAGGGTAGGGTAAGGTAGGATAGGTCAGGGTAGTTGAAGCGGGGTATGGTGGGTATGGTGGTGCAGGTTGGTGGGACAGGGAGAGGACCTTTCTACCAGCATTGTGGAAGGGTGGACGGATGGACGTTAAGAAGGAGGGAGGGGGGAGGGAGGGAGGGGGGAGGGAGGGAGGGAGGGAGGGAGGGAGGGGGAAGGGAGGGCGGTGAGAGGGAGGGAGGGGGAGGGGAGGGCGGGAGGGAGCACCGGGCATTATGCTGATGACAAAGGGCTTAGTGTCTTGTGACGAGAGAGACCAGCAGGGGCCACACAGCACAGGCTGGACACAAGGGCAAAACAAGGCAAGAGAAACGATGGGTGGAGCTAGGGTTAGGTTGGCAAGAGGAGGGACACGGGTGAACAGACAGGAATATGGATGGCGGGCTCAGGACATTGTTAAATATCTAATGTCTGCTGCCCTTGTTATGCTACATATCTGTGCTTACACATTCCCTGAATGTGAATGTGGAAGGGGGAGGTCAACCCAGTTATACAATGGTCTAGTAAAAATGACGTGCTTTGAATCATGGGTGCATATTTAACGTTCGCACTCGTTGTCAGGCTGTGCGTCAGATTCCGTTTTTTTTTAATGATTTTCTGGCTATATTATCATAAGGAAACGTGGTTAATGAGCCCATAGTGACGGCTGTTCTCCGTCTTTCTTGCCATAGCTACTACCCTTAGCCGCCAGTATCATGTTGTAGTTATTTCATATCAGTGATTGTTGAACTGAGTTGCATTCTTTTCGATTTACTTTTTTCATTTTGTTAGGTATAAAAAAAACCAAATAAAATATTCCACCGCCATTTTCATACCCATAGTGAATATGGTACTTTGGGTATTGCCTGTGGGATCCTTTCTCATCTCGACGGTAGAGGAGCGTTCCTGTTGCAAAAACAGCAAAAACCGCAGGAACTATTTTATCCTACTTGTGTGATTATCGCAGCTCCTGTGTGGTCCACACCACACAATGTAAACAAATGCTCGCACAGCTAGGTGCATCTCCGCCATAAACCGCCAATAACTCACGCTACTGAAACGCGCCGGTTTACGGCACCGACTTCCGGCTCGCACACACTCTCCTAGCATAGATTCTGCGCCCTGCTTGGCCAAGGTACCTGTTTGGGGCAGAATATGTCCAATGCCAGTTGTTCACATATACAACAGAGGGTACATTGTGTTCTATTTGCACAAGAGAGATGAATCTACAATACAATAGGATATACACCTATTCCTCTTGTTTGTTGTGTCAAACCGGGCATTTTACTTTGTTATCGAGACCTATGTCCTCATCATAAGTGGCAGTTTACAGTGATGTAGGGCTGACGGAGAAACAGCTAGATTGCACTGTTTCCTAGCCTCAGTTTAGTCCCAGTGTGGGGGTTGGAATGGAGGAGAGATCACTAAGCCACAGCGGCATCGGAGAATGCGGAGGGAGGCTTGCGCACCAACTCGATCTCTGTGTGTTGCTGGAATTCTCGGATCGAGGCAGTGTACACAGCATTAGCCGCAACGCCCATCACCACCCCCCTCCCCCCCCCCCACACACACACACATAGCTCACATCCACTTAGTCAGCACGCCGGGCGTCCCTTCCGCCCGCGGAAACCAGCAGATGCTTCGCTTAATTTTTTTCCCTCCAATAATCACCGAAAGGTAGAATGTCGTCCGCTCGTGTGTTTTTTCCCCGACGCCTCAAAGCTCGTTTCCACTGGCCGATTATTCGGCACCGAGCTGCAGTCGTGGACCGCCGGTAACATGTGTTGGTATACAGACGCCAGTAAGGTGAATGGGAATGAGACTTGCAGAGAAATGCTCACCGATTAATTAGGTTTAGATTATGTAACAAGTTGAAATTGAAATGAAATGTACCCGGAAAATAGAGTAGAAACAATGCAAACAATGCACCCTCAGCCGTTATTTGATGTTGATGAGGAGTCGGTGACAATACCGACAGAATTTTAGGGGAACTAATATTATCGTTACCAATTGTCTGTCCCAGAGCTGCAGTTGGGAACAACCGATTGATTAATTGTGGAAGACTGACAAAATCAAAACGCTTTAATTCCATCCATGGGACTCAAGCTTTTTGTCTGAGAAAACCATCGTCATGCTCATGTGAAACGCAGTGAAAACAAGGGAGACGCCGTACCCTCACCAATTATATGACACCGACGTACAGTCGGTGGCACCACCGACTAAATACCGTCGGCCAAAGGGAACGGGCTTCTGACGTCACGCACAGATTGCCCCCTAGTGGGTGTCACGATAACTAAATGCTCCCGACCATTAAATGTGGATTTCTGCTGAGATTACTACATTTGGATTTGGACGGGCAGGCTCAAAGTCGTCTGCTAGGGTGCTATCATTCGTGACGTCAGTTTGACTGACAGGAAGTAGGCAGAGGAAGCGTCCGTCACGTTATGTGAAAAATGCGGCCTGCTAAATAAAGACGGGTTGTGGTGTACGGGTGAGGAATAGGCAGCCAGGAAGTGTGCCCGGGACCCTACTCGCACGATAAGGGGGAAGTGGGTGTATAGACAGTTGTAGACATTTAAAAACACCCCTATTTCGTGCTTGGTTGCATGATTTAAATCCCCCTTCCTTTTGTGCAAAGAGCGCAAACAAATCAGGCTTCATGATTTCAATAATTCAGTCTTATTAGTAATGACACGATTTCGTGATTTCACCAGGTAATGTGAGAATTTCATTTTCCTCCCTTTATTTCACATCAAATGATCATCGAAGAGACATATATACTATTAAGTATGATGTTTGGCCAACAAATATTTATACTTGCTCATTATAAATTCTACATACAAAACTCTTACTTTATAGGATATTCTGGATTCTTTAATGGGCAAAATGCACCTTTTTTTACATATTGGAATCCGTAGATAACCTTGAATTTGGCCCCTTTTCCACAAAATTCAAATTTTCCACAATCATGCAGTACTATAATGACATTGAGTGGGAGCCCGACTGTAGATGCACTAGACTGCGGAGAATTCTCGTACATCAGGGGATTGCATCTGGGTGTGATATGATGCCAATCTCTCTGCTTACCATTATCCCGTCTCATAATGGATGATGGTGCAGAGCTCACAAGAATGCGCACAACAAACCTGACCAGCTCTCACCTCCACGGGACTAACTCTGATGTGAGACTCTGCAAACGACGTCTATAGGCCCGGTCCCATTGTCCGACGGAAACCGTGTAGCCTTTTGAGTTCTCCTAATAGCCCATTTCCATTTTGCTTCAGCAGTGCTAAAGGTCCGACGGTGGTACCTGAGTGTATATTAGTGATGCCCAGTGGAAATGGGCTTTTAGGAGAACTAAAAAACTTTATATGCTCTCGTCGGCCATCGGAACCGGCCTTCTCACTGTCTGACCGGCTCTCAACTAGATGTGGGTCGCTGCCGTATTCCACTGGCCGACGAAAACTCCACTGATCAATAGAGTTCTCCCAAAAGGCGATCGGTGGTTGCTGACGACTGAAGTCTGTGTCTAAAATCGGTGAGGTTGCGGTGTATGTCTTGTTTCTGCCGCATTTGAAAGGTCCATTCTGATGAAATTGCCCTACAAACATAATGACCACACAACACGATTTCAAACCCCTTTCATTCTGCCGGAAGGTGACGAAGTCGTTTGGTGAAGGCCCCATTGCATGATTTATGCACAATTAATCGGTATTTACTTCCTGCATGCTTGTTCCGATTCACCAGCCTGGCGTTAGTATACCCTAAAAATCGATCAGTGGTTCCCGACTGCAGATCAGTGGGGGCATGTCGGCCAGTGGAAAATGGCTGTCACTGAGTGGACAATGTCCTCGTCTTAGCTATCGCCCTCGCGACCACGCCGCTCCTCCTACCACACTGTGCCGGTGTTATTGTTATCATACCTGTGCCGAAACAGGGCTAGATCTATCATGTTTAGCTTCTTCAGGGAATTCTACTGAAACCTTTTGATACGTGACTGGTTTTCAAACTTGTATTTATCCTGACAATGACTCATGTCTACAATAGGCTGGTTTTCATATATGAAAAGTAGCATTTTACACTTGGATCAAAGCTCTGGGCTTACAACTTCTCTCTTTATTTTGTTGGGAGATATATCAGATATGTTTGCGCACTGGGCATCGAGATGGCAGTAACAATTAGTCTTAATTGATTGATGTATCTTGTTACCTACTCTCCCTTTTACTGCCTTTTGTATCTAGAAAATTGCCCTATTTGGACTTATACTGAATATCTAAATAGGGGTGTGGCTATAATGTATTTTGTCTAATTGTTTCACATCTAAGAAAAACTTAGAAATATTAATTGTGGTACCCAAGCTGACATTGCTTCATCTAACCTACGCTCGATGCATCATGTATTTCTAATTCCCTGGATAAAGATATCTGCGAATGCAATTGAATATGTGTCTATTTTTCAAAACCTGAGTGTCTTTCATACTTGTATCCTGGCAATTCTTAACTCTAAAATAGGTTGGCTTTTAGAGCGTGCTCACAAGCTCTATACTCGTTGCCTAAAAGTTAGAATGGTCACATACTTCCAGCATGCTGCAGAAAAGTACCCCTTCACCATTTGCATGCAATTCACTGTGTTATAGCAGGGAGCCAGTGTCTAAAGGTCTTCGAGGCATGCATAGCTGAAAATGACCAATCACTCAAGACCAAAATACCTCAAGACCCCACCAGTACTTGATATGTTTGGATCCTAAACTCAGGCAGTTGCAGAAAGGGCAAGTTGACTGGGTGCAGGTGGTTTCTATAGACTCAATAGAACCCAAACCTTTTAATTGTTATTCATTTAAAATTGTACGCTAATTCATCAATGATGAACATACCATTTGATCCTAGTTTTGAATGGCAAGCAGCATTTCACATCGGGATCATGGTTTACTTTGCCTATGCAAGTAAAGAAATTTTCCTAAAGTTTGATCATACTGACAAATCCTCAAATCGAGCTATAATTCAGGGTGAAACGTCTACCAGGTCTTCTCCCATGATAACTGAGGTAGGAGGTGGATACTTAGAACTCGGACCTTATTGCACAAAATGTTAGTTTTTTTCAATTGTCAGTGGCTAAAAAATAGAACATCTTACCGGAAACAGTTAATATAGCTTGATTTAGTACTGTGGAAACTGAGCCTTTGATAGAACTGGCAAATAATTTTCAAACTGGTTGGTCGGCACCAAAGAAAGGATATTTGCCTTTTACAACAATTTCTAGCTTTAGACCACCTTCACCGACCTTTTTTCAACTAAAAGAAACCACACTTAAGAGAAATAAAATCAAAAGGGCCTAAGCAGAACCACGGTGGCATCAAAACCACAAATGATTTAAAAAAAACACAACTACAAATAAAGCAGATCCTGAGAATCTGTTTTAACCTGGATGTGGCTGAGCTGGTGTTTAATCTTCACTGCCGCCCACTCCCCCGCCACAGAGGAGCTCCAGGAAGCTAAATGCAGATTAATGTGTTCTCTTTTTGCTTATCCGAGAAGAGAAAAAGAACCTTGAGGGGACTTGGAGAAGATCTAAGGCGATCTGCAAACGCAGTAACATCAATAAAGGAGCATTTTTAACCAGGGAGATACAAGCCATTCAGCTTGGTAAGGATCTACTGCTAGACGGAGTTAGAATCAATTGTGTGTTTTCTACCTCCACTCTGAGGAGGAGAATAGATTTGGACATTTATCTAAATGTGCTCCTCTACTAACACAAGAAATAAATATGTTGCTTGGTAAGGTGCTTCAAGGTTGTTGATTGATGGTGTTTTATGGTCTTGCAGCATCCGGGGTTATATCACAGCAAAATATAATGTTAGATCTATTAGAAGAGGATGACAGACAAACAGGAATCAGCGCGGCATGCTGAACCCTGAACCCCAGACACTGGAAGCGGCAGACTTCTTTTTCTTGATTTATATTTGTATTCAGATTACATATGGTCACAATGTGTGTAAACAAACTCATATTTGAGATCCATATTCTCTGATCGGAATATTGGCAATTACCTGGAATTTCTTTGAACATATATTGCTTCTGTTGGATAATCACCTGTCTTGACTTTTTACAAGATAGAATATTAGCGACATAAATGAATTAGTAACATTGATGTGAAAGAATGTGTAGTAATAAAGGTGTTTAAAAAGTGTCCATGTTATTTAAAGACATTCCGAATGCATTCTGAATGCATTTGGAAATGATTTGTCTTGCGGGTAAACCGTATACACATTGATATAGATATGTTTCACTTCTTCCATGAGCAGAACCACGCTTATCTTTAACCAGTGGCACATTGCACCGTCTGTGAGGGTGCCTGATGTCAGGGGTATAAGTGTGTGTTTCTCTCGATGTGGCAGAAACACGGCAATGTGTCAGGAGTGATATAAACGTTGTGATACATGGATGGATCAGAAGCGGTGTGCAATGTTCGGTACTCGTATATTAGACATGGTACATATCTCATTTTTTTGTGGATATAGGGCTTTCCCCAGGTGCGTTCAATATATCTAGGAAATGCATATGGGATTATGATTCAAACAATATGATATATTGGTTCCGAGAATTAGTTAGTGCGTCCTTTTCCCGGTCCTTTGAAAGGACAATCCATATATATAACATGGAAGGTCGTATGACAGTCCTAGTATTATTATGTGACAGTCCTAGGAGATTCAAGAGGAGGGTCAATAAAGCCTTGGTTTCACAAGAAACCATCAAATTACCTCACTGAGTCCACTGCAAACGCAGACAGACTGAGATGCAAACCCAGCCCTGACTGGTCCAACAGCTTTCCAGCCACCAGAGCGCTGGTCCAATGAGGGTGCGTGATTGACACCATGTGACACTGGTAACCCAATGGGTGTCGAGCTTAGTAAAGGACAAATCATCTCACACCATAACAGGAGCGGAGACGATCTAGTCACATACCAGCAGACACTTGGCTCGATTGAACGTCCACAATCATGATTAACAAGAAAGGTTTGATCAGAAGTTGGTTTAAAGTCATAAGAGACGCTCCCTGTATAATAAATCTTCAAAAACACACAATAAAAAGAGACATCTGCATAAGATAGTTTGGATTTGAGCCTGAAAAGGTAAACAAAACACATGCTCTGTATAATCAACAAATATTTTAGACTGCCTGATTCAATCAACAACAAATATATACAGTTATCTTAGATCGCTCTTTTTAATTGGCACCTTGTATGAGAAGCAATTTGTAATAATATATAAGCATACTCATACATAGTCTAAGGAAATTAAAAAAAAATATATTGTAACAGCACAAGTATCTCGACAAGGCTGAATAGCACATATGTATTATCGCGGGAGACTCACATGTGCTTTGATCATTCTCAATGGTTTAATAAAAGAGCGTCGCTCATTTCAAAATAAAGAAATCCTCTACAAATGAGGCTCTTTCCAAAGAAAGCAGTCTCGGAAGTGGTATAGAAATAATGATATACTCGATAAAGAGGTGTTCGATGGCTAGCCTGGCGTTTACAATAGACAAGTAAAACGTGACATCGTCTAGGCAATAGTCGTCAGGTGATGCTCGATTACGCAATATCAGCTGAAATAGTCGTTCACCCAAGAATATCCTCAAGCCCTCACACTAGAAATGTACCGCCTTGAAATAGTCGTCTTCATCAAATCATCTGCAAAATCTCTAGGTGGTGCCCACTTGCGTAATCTGACATGATCCGACGATCTGTAGTCGTGACTCGTTTGGCGTTTACACCAGACGATTTACTGCTGAAAGTCGTCGGGTGGTTTCAAGAACGGCCCCAGTATCGTCTGGTGTAGAGGCCGGGTTGGTTAATCCTGCACACAGAGATAAGACTGTGTACGTGGTGGGAGGGACCGGGGACGGCCAGGTGCCTTATTCTGGTGTAATCAGGTGACAGGGAGACGGCGCCCCAGGTTTGCATAACGGATGAGAGCCATTGATTTCTGACGGCTGGTTTCTCCTTTAAGCAGTAGACGTGAGGTATCTAGGACTAGAGTCTCAGGTGTTGTTTGTAAAGGTAATCACTGTGTTATCCAAAGGCTTACTGACAGTTTTATACATACCACATTGCAATGTTATTTAATCTTTTTCCCAATTGAACAATAGTTTGCAATGCTTTTTACATTAACATTCTGTGAAGTCGATGTAGACACAAGTGCATTTGAGAAGGAGAATGAGCTTCAAAGATGATACAAACTTGCAGTTCGTTACTGAGAATGTCCTTCAACATTCTTTTACTTAGAACAATTTGTCCCCTGCTGAGAGAAATACCTCAAGCATCATACACATGAAAAACAAACTACTAAGGCGTACCTCGATGAGCAGAGGAGATGAGTGGATGATACTGAAGGTCTTATGAGAGAAACCCTACCTAATGTAGGGTTATGGCATTGATGTCCACTTTAATGTTGAAAACAACTGATTGATGAGTTTCTGATTTAAGACATCGGAAAAGTCAGTATTGCTTTCAAGTCAGCTTCAGTTTAGCATACGATCCTTTCAGACTAGAAGTACTGCAGACTAAACGCCAATTAATCAGGGAAATAGCACCATAATCTGGCCACTTTCCAGCCACCATTAATGTACATGTATTGTCATTGGTTCTGATGTACTACGCCGTCTGGTGTTAAATGCTGCCAGGACTGGCATTAAGCCCTGATTTATCGTCGCTCACTATGAGCAGACATGAAGCAGATCTCTGTGTTTGTGGATCATCGGGAAAGTGTGCAGAAATAGATGACGCCATGTTGATTCTGTCTGACCGTACTCCACTCCCAGTTGGACAGGAAGAAGGGTCCCCGTGTAGCATGTATCAACAGTGATATCTCACACAGGTACCAGCGGGATACCCAACACAGATTACACTGCTTCCCTTGTCATCCGCTAGGGGGCTTCTCGGAATTAGACTTCAGGAGGAGGCCCATGCCGAGTGAGACACGCTTCACGAATTCCTGAAATGCCGCTGGCACTCAGTTAAATCCTTTCCCTGGCATTGATATTCAACCAGTATTCTGTTCCTTGTTTGATTTGAGGAGAAATACTTGCTAATAAGATATTTTTTCCGTGGTATATATGTTTGCGAAACCTTATACAATACCTATCAACTCAGTGGAAGACCTGCTAAACGCAGAACTGTTTTGCAAATAAACAAAAAAAACAACCCTGTAAATTACATTTCTCTCTCTAGATTCAGCAAATCTTCGTCTCGGGAATTATATAATGAATGATATATTGGTGAGATGAATTCCTTCTCATGATTATTGTACCTTAAAAGTACCTTCGTAATTTATTCCCTGACGCCACATTTCCTTTCTGAAACATACCTTCGTTGTGAAGGTTATGTAATTACAACCTGTGCAAATCACAAAGAAATGGAAGAAGAATTATGAAAAGGAGATGAAATCCCAATATAGAAAAATAGTTATTTTCATAATGGTAGAAATGGTGTGAAGAGTAATTCGAGTAAACTAAGCAATTGAGTACAGATTCTGACCTGCTTTGGTAACTTTGTTAGCAGTGCCAGTCTTCTGCCTCCCAAACCTAACGCATCTACAGAACCTCCAGCCGAACCTCACACAAACACGACCACTTCCTCTCACAGTTTCCCCTTCTCGTCTCCCATCGTCAAGTCAAGCTCTGCTAGCACTGGCGAGCCTCTTATAAACACAGAGTTCCAGTGAAATGCTCTTATCACTGTTGATGAACAACGTCAATTGGCGTGCGTCAATAGCCACTATTTTAGTGATCATCTTCACGTAATTATTAGATAAAAAGAAAAAGAAGTGGAGGAAAGGGAGTGCTTTAGTGGAAGGAGTTTTCTGAGATCCTGAACTGTTTATTCCTTGTGGTAGCTGCTCTCGACTAATTGTATTGAGTGGTAATTGTAAGTAATAGGCTCCAGTCTCCCACACACCTTGGTACAAACCTACCCATGCAATATGCGACGCATTTTGCAATTTAGCTACTGCCAATGCACAACAGCAAGAAGACACTGAGGGCGCTAAATGTAAACGTAAGACTGATCGTCCCACAGAGACACAGACAGAGATAGGGACGGGCAATGAGGGAGGCAGCTTTCCCATTCCTTATCAGCACGTCACATAGCTAACCCTGATAAAGTCATAGTCGCCGGTCTACAACGACACCCGTCCACCCATAACTCAGCGAGTCGAGACGGGTCGCGCGCCAGCCTGGTAATGGGAGGTGGTGAACTGCATTAACACCGGGGTAATTGATATCACTACAATAGAATCTAGTCCATCTTCCATCTATTACATTCTTGTATCACCAAGAATGCAAGGCTTCCAACTGTCTCCAATTTAGCAGTTCTTTGTCCCTTTATATTAAATATATTTCACATTTTCTTGTATTTAAAAATTCTGATCTGTTCATGAAATTATATATATATTTATATATACATATATATTTATGAATTTGTATTTATTTGTGAGTTTATATTCATCTATAAACGTTACCCACATTACCATGGATATGGCTTTTCCTTGTTCCTATGTATTTTTCTCATTTCTTTTAATCCTGTAATATAAGCTGTTCAAAGCTGTTATATCAACACAGGCTGATTTGGTAAATCCGAGACAGTTGTAGAATTCTGACATCCACCCTCCCTTTCCATCAGCCGACATCAGATACCTAAGCACGCCCCAATATCTTTGACGTTAGTGATCGACATTGACACTGGGGTAATAGATAATTACCCGAGGTACTTACCTAAGTACTGAAGGGGAATTGATGTTCCTACGAGCCTAGGGCACTGTTTCCAGGTGCCCTAGGGATACAGGGAAGAGGAACTATGTGATTAGTGAATTCATAGTATCCCACCCCCGTCTCCACGGACGTAACATAGGAAACTCATACCTAGCAGTCTTTCGAGTGGTGTGTGGTAGAATACCTCATCGGCGTTTGGTACGAGAGTCTTCCCTTTCAGGTATGTTCTTTATCAAAATTCAGTGGTGGGATAAAATCTGAAACCAATTCCTTTGTTTGATTGCTACATGATTTCATCCCCCATAAAATGCTAAAATAACACTTCAGTTATCTTTAGCCAATCTTATTGATCTCATAACAATAGAAAATCAGGACTTTCGGTTTGTGAAAATGGCCAGATGAAGCGCTAATTCGATCAGGTAGGCTAATCCATCAACATCTGTCTGCCAAAGGGAAACTGCAACTTGAAAAAGAACGGTAACATGCATGGAAGTCGAGGGACCACCCTGATAGCTGTTACTACGGGATTTGATAGTTTCTATACTCTTTTTGCCAAGAACCTGAGCATGGATTTGGCCCACCAGATTCAGGTCAAGTATAGCCTGTAGAACCGTCCAGAGGCGCTATCAGCGTTGTGTAAGGAGGTCAGGGTGAAGGTCGCGGTTTGCTGAGAATGCAGTCATTGGCTGCTGGTTTGAAACACGCCTACATTATTCCTTATATGGCAGTGAAGGGAGAGGGACAACTCCATGCCGTTAGGGTCAAGGCTGACGATTGGCGAAGGCACAGGCAGAAATAGACGTTTTTGACGTTGATTAACCAGCACTAAGATCACAAAAGTCGCCCGATAAGCTCACGGGCTCACAGAATGAAAAAGAGAAAGAGAAAGGGAAAAACAAGAAAGGGTTTACCTTGTCATAAGTAGTCGATAGCTTGCCCAATGAAATCGGGATATCCTAAACCCAGAGACGGAAAAACGGGGAAACGTCGAAATTTCATCCCAAATATTCTCCAGGCATCAGTAACACACACACATCAGACAGGTTTGATGAAAAGATACTTGAGTTGAAAAAGATAAAGAACAAAAGAAGGTATCCAAAAGGACGTCAACAATTTCAGTACGGCTATAACGGCTGCAAATGACGTAAGAAAATACATGGAAGAGATTAAGAAATACACGAAGAGCAAGAACATTGATATTTGGGGGATGCAAGAGTGGAAAGGTGAGAACCTCAGAAATCTAGTTTGATTGAGAGTCTGATACCAGCTGGCGGGTAGGAGCGCCGAGGAGGGATGGTAGAGAGATCCTGGAGCCCGTTTGATAATCTAGGATGGTCCATGTAGACCCTTTTCTGTATGCTATAGAGACCAAGGCATGTATTCCCCCTTGCCCCCCCAAAATGAAACTACCTTTTCCGAACTATTGCCCACATATTGTCCTTATTTCTTGTTATGCTGTTACCTACCCTATTGCTACGTGTCTGTTCCCTGCATGGGGTGTGTGCAATAAAAGTTAACAGCTTCAGGATATTCAATAACCAAAGCTGTTATATCAACACAGACCGACTTGGTCAATACCAGACAACTGTCCAATGTTCACATCCACCCGCCCCTTTCATCAGCCTATATACATACAGATCCCGGAATACGCTGTTTCTCTACGTATCTAGACAGGGGCCGACTCCATAACTCTCTCCCTACAGCAACCAAGTCCCTGATCCAGTTTCCAAAGTAGGCATTGCCTTCAGACACCATAAATGCAGACACAGCAAAGTCCTCAATCCTCAATATCAAACCGTGGTAACTGATGTTTTTTTTTGTTATTCTAAATCGGAAAGCCATATCCCCTTTGTACTTTGTCAAAGTATTATATAATTCAGAAATGTCATATGTTATAAATGTCATATATTATATATTATTTCTTATCTATCTACATATGATTATCAATGATACCTGGAGGCATCATGGTGCAATAGCCCCAGGAATGTCTGGAGGCATCATGCTGCAGTGAAAAGGACGACAATTCTGAACAGGAGTTAGCTCTTGTTATTTTCCGATGCTGTTAGACTCAATGATTGCCACCCTATGCGTCCGCCATCTTGTTTTGAGGGTCACCAGCGCTGGCGGGAAAGGAATTGAGGTGCTGTGAGGACGGCACCAGCGGAACGGCGGCCATGTTTCTTTTAAATTCTCTGAGGTTTGCTGAGAACACGGAGCTGCAGGAGTCTTAGCCCGCTCCGCTCAGTTTGATGTGACTAATGTGATGAAGCAGGAATGATTGTGTTGGCCCTTATTTACATACGGATCAAGCTTCACTGCGTGTGAGTCCTTAGGTGCAGAGTGTCACACTGAGCTGCCGATGCGCTACGATAGACCTCCCTATACGCCATGATTAGAAATGACCAAATCGTGTTTTGTCGGGAGGCCCCCGAGAATTCTAATCGTAGCCTATCGGTGTGTACCGCAATGCGACGGGACGGCTCTGGTGGCACAAACAGAGGAGACCACGGTGATGATAAGCTCAGTGTAATGATGCAGACCGCAGTGACCTTTCCCCCTAACCTTCGCGCAGATAGCCAGTGACCATTTCAAATGTGGGGCCATTTCCATTCACTAATCTTTCGCCGGTTTTCACAAATAACCAATCGGTGGCTCCTGACTGCAGATCAGTGCGGAATTATCGGCCAATGGAAACAGGCCTTTAACTTTCAAATGTAAATGGACTATCTCCAATAAACAGAGATCTGCGCTTGTGCAGGCACCAATGACGGGTTGTTTCAAATCGCTTGTCACACCTGCTTTGTGGCTGGGATTCTGATTCGAATCACAACTGGCAGTGTCTACTTCCCGGTGGCCGTGTCGTCCCCGGCCGTCGCGGGTAGCGCTGTTGTGGTGCGGGCCGCCGCCACCTAATTCAGGTCCATTAAGTCTAAAAGCTGGTGAGCAGATCCAGCAGCTCCCACAACATCCAACTCCACATCGTCTGCATGGTTTGGTGTATATGTGAATCAGTATTCATCATCCACCGAGTACAAAATGTCCATAGTATACCTGTAGGAACCTTATATGGACATACCCGGCGCATACCGACATGTTATATCATCGACCTGTAATACAAAATGTCCATAGTCGATATTGACTGGTTTATGATACAAGCGGCCGTATGCTCCGAGAGCTTGGCGTATAGCAATATCGGAGCGTATGCAAAGATATTGCGTAGTGTCATCTCTGAGGAGCATACAACCGCTCTCATCTGGAATCAGTCCTTATTATACACCTTTATCCAACTTGTGGCGATTTTAGTTCACTCTATAGCCATGTACTTTTTTCATACGCACTATCTTTCCTTATGCACCGCTCTTTGTATCCCGGAGCATACAACATATCCTTATGCTTTAGGAATGTTCATACATAGATTTACTATGGAGGTTTGCTATAGAGACTTTATCTTAGGTGGCTGATAAACCTGTAAGAACTCACTATGGACATACCTGGCGCATAGGGGTATGTTGTATGTGCCCGCTAACGATATGATTTGTACGTCCAGTTTTGGTAATACACAACTTCTTCTGCTATGTATAACTTTTAGTTTCGGTTTCAGAAAAGCAGTTACTATATCACGGAGAAGCAATATATTCCTTACTCTACATGCCCCCACTTCCCCCTGTATCGTAAATCCGATTTCCATTATTATAAAATACTGAAATATTCATAACAACTGCATAAGTTACTTCCAGGGCTCTATTCTATCAGCCCTTAATGTACTGTTATGCCTGCTAGGCCTGCTTTATCGACCTGGATAACAAAACTCATGTAGAACTTATTACCCCACCCTAGCGACTATCGTCTAGACAGTTCACATATACTGTCTGCTGCATCAAGTCTAACAAACACAATCGTCTGCTGTTATGAATATCATGGCTGATCTAATTTTACGATCCATTCCTGCCATAAATGGCGGGAAGGACGTGCTTGCCGCTGGTCCCAGCATGACAAAGCTTTCCCCAGTGTTGACGCCGGTAATCAGCGCCTACTAATTGTCGTCTGCCCATCGGAAACTGTCGATCACGTGACCGGATATACCAAGATGGCCGCCGCCGTCTGCATATATTGACCGATAATACATAAACTTGTCTGACGAGGCAGAGTTTGAGGTCTCCAAGCATGTCCTTTGTGTCTTGTCTCTGCAGCAACTAACTTCACATACCGGAAGAGGAATGGGACTACTTTCAGGGAGAGCAGAAAAGCTGAAACTTCTACCTGATTAAAACAAAGACAAACTGCTGATAGTGAGCCATGAACAGAACTGGCATTGTTAATTGAAATAACTTAATCGCGTCTCCTACAACTATAAAGGCCAGTGTATTAGGCATACGAAATAGATGCTCCTGTCATCTTAGATTAGCCCATCTTGTTCATGGAAGTTAACTCTGCCACATGGAGCCGTCCATAGAGTACTTACACACTGATGGGGTGGGGTCGGGTGTAAAAATTGTGTGAATTTTGCGTTTGCTCTCTCTTGTTCTATTGCGTACAAGATCGGTGGGGGGGGGGGGGGGGGTGTCAATAATCAAAACAGTCTGCGTACATACTTTACGGATTGCCCCATACTGTTTTTCACTCAAATGGATGATATACTCGTCATCCCCTCAATCGAATAATAATTTCAAGGCTATTTACCTCAGTATATAAGTTCGCCAATGGTTTTTCGCATATCCTGTTTGATACATACATAATATTACCATGATTTTGATATGAGTGGCCGTATTCTCCGCGTGGTTGACACGTAGTAAAACTCCGAGCGATAGTGAGTTGGATTACAGTGTTAGCTACAAGGAGAATACAGCCAAGCAGATCAATGTCATGGTAACACAATATTTATCACTCACCTTTCGACTAATTATTTGAAAAAATATCTTGAAACTACAAGTAAGCGCCATGCGTTGTTTATATAGAATAGTTCCTAAAGTGTCCGTGGGGTGGCAGAAAAAAGGCCATATTCTACTAAGTGGATCATGACTTTCCGTATTCTATTCAGTTGCGATTAGTAGACTCATTGGTTTGGTTTGTAAATAGATAACAAAATTGTGTAGTTTGCATTCAGAATTTGAAATATTATTTGAATATTGCAGCCTGTAGAAAAGATAACCTGCAATCTATTTTGAATATACAGTGTTATACAGATATATCGAACCCCATAAAAACCCAGAGGGGAGAATAATGGTGCAAGATTCACAAGTGGAGCATTACAGCCATCAATGAATATCACTTTTGGGTAACGTATTAAGCTCCGCCATACACTGGACACCTGTGCTACTTCTCCCTGCATATCAAGTGCTGCGTGAGCAGCTCACAGAGAAACATAGGCGACCAGGAGTAGGGAGCGAGCTGGTGCTGACATCTGACGGATATCATGCGCACTACACAGCTGGCGCACCTCTTTTCTCTCAGGCTCTCAGTAAGTTCCAGTCCATGTTCTCACATGTCCCTAAGCTGTGATATTTGTTACCAACTACGACCTAGAGTGCAGCAAAGAAGAGAAGCTTCTGGTGATAAGTTGCGGATTGTACCCACTAGGTTAGTGGTTTTCTCCCTGCTTTCAGACAGGTGAAAACTAACCCTTCAAGAGAAGGGCTGTGGTGATATTGAACTCAAAAAGTTGGGACTACTCTCGGGAGCGCCGAGAACTCGAGTGTCGGGCTGAAGAGCGCTATCAGCGGAGACCGCTACAACAGAGGCCTGTGACGGAGACTGGAGCTACACTCTCCCCGCGATCCTTCATGCCGGACACAGGCCCAGCAGTATATATGCTTGGAGAGTGCAGGCTGGATGCAGACTAGTCCCACGACCAGCCGCAGGAGGGCGGGAGGGGTCGGCGCTGACTGAGAGTAGACGCAGGTCACTGGTGGCGGCACCCCTCGGATAATATATTAACCATTCTGAAATGAGAGGGTGGTTTAAAGCGTACCTAGTAGCAGTGCAGCGGTCTCTAGCGGCAGTACCTTGCATATTCAAATCTCCTTCGGTCCTTTACTGTTCTGGCAATTGCAAAATATTGGGCACATTATACCTCCATTCTAGTGAAGTAGACCTATCGACATCCAGTGTGTATAACTTGAATAATCAATTGTGACTACCATGGTTCTAATGGACGTGGTTCTAATGGACCTTATTGGCTATCCCATAAATCAGTCTGTTTACAGGATCCGGTGTTCGCTTGTTTTTCTGTCGTTGTATGGTGTTAGACCCTTGACCCATTTCCCACAACTATTGCAGTTTAACAGTTTTTATAAATGTTCAAATTGGAAATCCGATGCCAGAAATGGAAATTCCAGTTAGTTCTACATATACGTTTCAAATTATATTCGGTTTCTCCAGTAAGAAATCAGAAAATGATTGTTCATCAGGAGACAGGCGGCCTATATCGGGGAGTTAGTAATACTGGAGGGTCTATGCATTGGCGGGAGAGAAGAGCCGTAACCAGGGACACCAGCGGGACACCCACCTCCCACCTTGTCACGTGGGGATGTCTACGTCCCACGTGACCACCACCACGCCACCCTCACTCTCTCCTGCACCCGCATGGGAAAAGGACACACCTCCCTACTTCTCTTTGTCTCAGATCTCACAGGCCGTACTCAGTCCGTACAGTTCGAAATGGAAAAGACGAAAGACAAATCCCCAAAGACCACCAGGGCGACTAAAACAAGATGGGAAATGAGTCTCTCCGCCGTAACATTGTGGGAGACGCCGAAGCCTGGTTCACCAGGCTCAAGTCTGCCATTGAGATCTCATGGCGCGGTTTACAGCCAGCTATGGGGAGGGTCAGCACGTCAACACCACACCTCATTGACCTCTACCTTCACCATCCTCTTAACCTCACGGGCTCTCCGCTCAGCATGAACCTGCACCATCCAGAACAACAAGGAGCACAAGGTGTCGGCCGCATGGACGGTCTCGGCGCATGTACTCCCTTTGTCCGGCTCCACGACGTCCCGGTAACACGCTCTGAGGGTGAACACCTGCTGGTCCTCCGAGCCTCTGATCATCACCTCACATCCTCCCTTCACCGGCTCAGCTCGACGCCATGTCTCACAACACACCTTGGCTCACAGCAGTAACAACTGTCGCAGGCCCCTGCGCCGAGGCGTGTTAAACTCCACCCTCTGAGACCCACAGAGGACTTGAGTCAGCCCTACAATGGGACCTGAGGAGACTGGAGTCCTCGTCACATCGCCACCCGCAGCGGGCCTCTCACCCCGCACCGCCGCACAACTACAGCTTCTGGTCTGATCCCGCACCAGGCTCTGCAGGCCTCTCTCCCTGGAAGCCCACGCCTGGGCCACCTGTCTTACTAATCGCTTATGCGCGATGATCCCTAGACCCTCTGGGTTGAACATCCCTCGGTGGATGGATTGCCTAAGCGATCACCACGATAGTCGCCTTTGTTTACTGGAGAATGTGTGGACATTTATAAAATTCGCTCTTTATTACTAAAATACATATGAGAAAGCTACATTTGAGTGTTTTATGTTATTTTCTTGGGATTCCTTATCTGTTTTATTGAGATTTCTTTTCTAAAGACAGATACATTACATAATTCTACGATTATGACTTAATTATTGAACTTAAATGTATATGATTAGGCTAAATATTGATAGGTTTCTTAAACAATGAAAATTATACTATTGTAACTTTATTTATCTATTGATTATATGATCATATTTTTCAAACGCTCATAATTTGAGGTGCCAAAACATTTCAGCATTGCATCCTTTAGATTCGAAATCAGAGGATTCAGAAGAAAGTTAATCGTAAAGAAAACATCGTCTGAAGACTAAAGGAAGAAATACCTCTCCCGCTGCCAGACTATTCTGGGTGAAATGTGTCTTCTCTTTTATAATTAAAACACCAAATACATGAGAGTACCAGAGGCTGGGACTGTCTTTACCCGCGGGGTGTTACGTGAAGCGCCCCTTTGGTGTGGGCGAGATGCGGCATTTCAACGTGTCCATATTTATCCACTCCCCTCCCCACAGAACACCGTGTCACGCATGCGCAGGTTAGTTCCCCACCCGCCGCCAGGCGCCCGGGATTAACTCCTTCCGGTGACCTGCTTTTACCCTCATCGCACTCAATGTAGGTCAGGAAAGTAGGTCACGCTGAACCGAGCTGGTCATCGGCGAGATCTGAGCTATTGTATTGACCCACATGCTGGAAGCAGCGATCGGGAAGTGTGGTGGTGGTTGGGGGGGGGGGAGACAGGGTGGACTGGGGAAAGGATGGAGTGGTGAACGTGAGATTGTGTAGGCGAATGTCGGGAAAGAGGAGATGGAATGAGAATAGAGGGTCGGTGAGGAGGTGGAATGAGAATAAAGGGTCGGTGAGGAGGTGGAATGAGAATAAAGGGTCGGTGAGGAGGTGGAATGAGAATAGAGGGTCGGTGAGGAGATGGAATGAGAATAGAGGGTCGGTGAGGAGGTGGAATGAGAATAGAGGATCGGTGAGGAGGTGGAATGAGAATAAAGGGTCGGTGAGGAGGTGGAATGAGAATAAAGGGTCGGTGAGGAGGTGGAATGAGAATAAAGGATCGGTGAGGAGATGAAATGAGAATAAAGGATCGGTGAGGAGATGGAATGAGAATAAAGGGTCGGTGAGGAGGTGAAATGAGAATAAAGGATCGGTGAGGAGATGGAATGAGAATAAAGGGTCGGTGAGGAGATGGAATGAGAATAAAGGGTCGGTGAGGAGGTGAAATGAGAATAAAGGATCGGTGAGGAGGTGAAATGAGAATAAAGGGTCGGTGAGGAGATGGAATGAGAATAAAGGATCGGTGAGGAGGAGATGGAATGAGAATAGAGGGTCGATGAGGAGGTGAAATGAGAATAAAGATCGGTTGGGGCGTGAGACTAGAGCAGAGGGTTGATAGGTTGAGGGTGCTTGTAGTAGGGGTATGGTTGCTAGTTGGAGGGGGTTAGTAACATGGATGAGGGTGGTTTTAGTATGGTTATGTGGAGGGGATATGGATGGGTAAAAGGGTAAAATAGCAAACGGGAGATTGGGTGTGATTACGAGAAACATGGAAGGGGTGAAATAGGTAATGATAAGGGTAAGATATGTCAGAGATGGTTCGGTGTTGGTGGGAAGGCTATTAGAGGGATATGGTTTAAAGGGGTGTGATATGGTTGGTAGTTGGTTAGGTGTGTTGAAGGAGGTTGGGTTTATATATGAGATATGGCAAAGCGGTGAAATGGGTGGTGGCTGGTTAAGTATTTGTAAGTAGTATATGGTGGAAAATAGGTATGGATATCTTAAAACAGGTAAGATATTTTGGGGCTGTGTAGGAAAGGGTGAAATATCTGATCCTGGCTTTCGGAGGATAAATATACATTATTGTGTGATTTCGGATACTAGCCGGCATATCTTCCGAGTAGTCTAAGTGTAGTAATATGCAAGCATGAGCGAGTCTATTGAAGTACTCTACAATCTAATTTTGAGAAAGATAACATTGCTTGCCAGGTGACGTTTTAAGGGGGATATATCCCAAAGGTTAGACGGTATGCGAAGTTGGAGGTAAGGGACAGGGGGTGAGATCAAGAGCTAAAATGTGGGTGTACAGAGGTAGTATGATGGGGTTGAGTGGGTTGGGGGGGGGGGGGGGAGGGGTTAGGGGTAGTGAGGGTTTGACCGTGAAACGGGCAAATGAAGTACTTTTGAAGAGAATATATAGGAGAATCGGGACAATATTGGAACAGGAACTTTATACAAACTTATGTCCAAATTATTCGAATAAATATCAACAAAATGTTTCCAAATAATTAATCAAGTTCAGTTTAAATGTAATTGCAATCATTCCAGAATATATTGATAGATAATTAGGATGAATGTCATAATCTATATTTCGGTTCCCCACTCCATGTTCCTTTAATGATATTTTTTAAGAATAGCGGATATAACGGTTTTTTATCAATGCCGTTCTCTAGTTTAAATTTTTTCTATGGGACCATAATTCATAAATACAAAATACACGGTCTGCCATCATGCACAAGTTGGTTGAACATTAGCTTAGTTAAGTAACTTTTGTGCTACCTTCATCCTGTTCACTATAAATTGTTCTTATTTCAAAAGAATGAGCACATATAATATATGATTATGATCACAAATCTGATGAACACATTTCTTTGGATATTGTGCACATTGCAGCGCTCATGCTACATGGCTACTCAGGCAGGTAGAGTGCAGGTTTCTGGTCAATAATCCACGTAGTGCTGGTCTAGGGAGTCGTGAACACCTGCCTTGGGAGCTGAGTGTGCACACTAAGGCACACATCTTACACCACCATTACGTAGGAAGATGTAACACCCTGTTCTACACTGAGGTGAGGTGGGTGCTCATATAGGCACGTGATAAACTGGTTTCATGGCATGCTGATTGGGCGTTTTATTCATGGCTTTGGCGTGTGGGAAATCGATCCAACACTTCCTGGGGTCCGTTTAAAAACATTTGGTCGCGGCCTAAGAGTCGACCAGGGATCATGCCAGCAATCCTAGAGCTATTTGAGGAGACACGTTTAATAACTTCTGTCCACTATAGGTAGAGAAACCTTGTATAGTCTCCTACAAGCGAATCTGATCCTTGGCTAGGAGAAATGGGCTGCCAGACAGGTCTGGCTGTCCTTCTCCAGGAGAGTTTCTAGTCACTGCAGGCCGTTGGCATAATGACTGATACATTAATTGATGTTTCAGTAACAATTAATGTCTCATTAACAGCTGTGTGTGTTCAAATTACAGTTGTTTTTAGATGTTACTAATATCTTGTTGTTAATCGATGTCTCGGTGACCATTGGTGTCTCTGTAACAGTTATGAGTGTTAATATTACTTTTTATCGTGACATATTGACTTCTCAATGACAGTTTGCATCTTGGTGGCAGTTGATGTCTGAGTGACATGTTGACTGACATGTCAGGGCTACTTGACTTCTCAGTGACAGTTGATCTCTCACTGACATTTGCTGGTGTTTATATTACATGGTGTTATAACATATCGACTGACATCTCATTGATAGTTGATGTCCCAGTGATAGTTAGTGCCTCAGTGATATATTCCATGTTTGCACGCCATGTTATCATAGCACATTATCTGAGGGACAGTTGACGTCTGGGTGACAGTTGCTGGTGATTATATTCCATGTTATTATGTCATACCGACTGACTGATCGTTCCATGTATATTCCATGTCTATACGCCATGTTATCATAGCACATTATCTGAGGGACAGTTGACGTCTGGGTGACAGTTGCTGGTGATTATATTCCATGTTATTATGTCATACCGACTGACTGACCGCTCCATGTATATTCCATGTTTATACGCCATGTTATCATAGCACATTATCTGAGGGACAGTTGACGTCTGGGTGACAGTTGACCGTGTTCATATTACATGTTATGGTGACATATTGACTGACGTCTGGCACAGGTAGACCGTCTCGCTCCGTCAACATTGACACGCCACGATCAATGCTCACACACGCGCAGTCAGCCCCGCCTCACGTCACCTCCTTTGTCCTCGTGTTCTCCGCCGCCCAATCAATACATCTTGACAGCAAAGACGAGCAAGACCCGCCACCAGCTCCAATATTTACCTCGTGTCTAATTTTACACAGAGAGCAGCTCCGGGCGCCTCACACGGGGCGGGACGGCGGGCCGGGTGTGGGGACCAGGTAAACCTTCTTGTAGTTTTAAGTTGGGGAATGGTTCACCACAGCATGATGCCTCCAGGCATTCCTGTGACTGAGGCAGCCTCGTGACTACAAAAGCATGATGCCTACAGACATGATGCCTCTGGGCATTCTCGCGGCTGCATACCTATATACCATGAAATATAGTCAGAAATGTCAAGCTGTTGATCGCTGATCGGCAATCAGTGGTGTAGCCATGGCCACCATTACCGAGTACCGTGTATGTCTTTTCTCAGACATCTAAGTTTTGGTCTGATTGGTCAAGCCCACGTCACGTGGTCAACCCTGGTATGTAAACGTCATTCTTGGTTTGAAAACTAGTTACTACACCCCCAGCAGCGGTATGTAATCATAGAGTGTTCTGCCACTGACATAAGGAATATCGCTGTAATAAAAGCATAAAAATAGATAGAATGCCAACTCGTCCTCGTGGGAAAGGCAGAGTGTTAAACAAAGATATGTGTATTTGTGTTTTTTTAGTTCTGATATTAGAAAGGCACCGATATGATGCTTCACATCTAGTGTCACTATCAAAAACAACTGCACCCCTCCCGACACACTCAGTCACTCCATACTGAATACACCCAGGTACCTCACCGCCCCTCCCCGCCCCCGCCTCCATACCCTCAGCCTCGTCCTCAGTTCACTACAGGGCCTTGGTGCATGCGCTCTTAACCGGAAGTACTACAGCCACCTAGTGGGTACAAAGTTCACTATTATGGGATGGTTGCCAAGTAGGGCCCACCCACACTACGACTGACGCCAACTCGCAGCCCGCGCACCCCGCTCAGTATCAGTATGGGGCCCAGTGATTGGTCTTAATTTCGGGTAAATTTTGAGGCAATTCATTCCGAGAGAAGAAAAACTAAAGTTTTTTATATTAAGTAGGGAATCCACCAAGTCGTGAAAAAGGGGTTATTTTTGGTGCACAACCCGCAATCGATATAAGTGGAGAATATCAATCTTCGAGAAATATGTGGTATACGTTTCTCTCTTAAGATGACTTGATTGGACATAAATACATTGAATAAAATTTCACTATTTAAAACTTTAGCTAAGTATTGGAAAAGGGTTAATGTTGAATGAGATTAATTGAAATCATAGACATATACTATGCCAGACTTTGAGAATTTACCGCAATTCTGCGCAAAGATGGGGTTGAACAGGTTTTTGAAAAGGGGGTATTCTTAAATTTACAGGACCATTATGTCTCCCATTTTCCGGGGCTAACATCGTGACTAGGTGAACGAAAGGGACATGCATGGGGGAGGGGAGGAGGAGGGGAGGAGGAAGGGAGGGTGCGGAGTTGTGTAGCCATATCACATAGTAACTCTTGTTAGGTTTCTAAGCGTGTTACGTCTATAATCAATTTTTAGATTATTTCCAGAGGAAATATTGATTATATCGTATTCTATGGTATTCCAGCTCAGATGCGGCGAGTTAACAGGCATATCACTTCACTAATACTTCATATATGTCTTGTTATGCAATTTGCACTTTATCACTTCTTTAAGAAACCCTTTCCTCTTAAGGGGCCACCCTTAAAGTGTGTACGCAAAAGGTCTGTAACCCCACCCCTCTCAATTTTGTACGCAATGTAACAAATCAAAGAAGTGACATTCGCAAAAGTTCTAAAGGTTTGGACCTCACCCCTCAGTGCGTACGTACTTAATGGGTGTCCCCTAAAGAATGCTATTCTGTCGTTGTCGGGACTACTCCCGAATGGACCATATTTCAATTTCGATGATTAAACTGTAAATGAATATTTCATTCAGCAGGGACCAGTTGAGAATCAGCTGACACATCGGTGTCAAATGAAATTTAATCTTCACAGTCAGAAAGTTTGTCTCGGGTGATTAAACTGTCAGAATGGAATTCCCTGCATAAGAAAGACTGAATTTTTACCCAGAATGCACCGGATCCAGTCACACCTGACTGCGCATGCCGAGTAGACAAATTGGCTTCCGTTCACGCAGGCGCTGTCCGTATTCTTTAATAAATATACCACGTGACGTGGGGCAGCCAATCAGATGCGGCGCCTGGCGTTTTTTGTTATTCAGCTGAGGAAATATGCAGATGTGTAAAAATACGGAATTTGCATAAAACTCATCAGCGTGATGGACGTGTGTGACCTTGACTCGGCAATTCAAAACAGCGCACAACGTTGTTACAGTCTCACATGCCTGGGTCTGGGCTCTGGAATTAATTTAAAACCGCACACATTCCCTTCATATCTCTGGCATGGTTCCGGAAAGGAGAAAATGAAACTACTTCTCAACGTTCACCATACATTTGACATGAATATCACCACGATGAAATGCTGCTCACAAACGGGAGCTAGTCGTTGACAGACATATGTAAACATCTGGGAAATGAATAAAATCCTTGCTAGAATATATTATTACAATAATAAGAACCTCATGGTGAAACTTTCTAAGTGGCCGCATTTTGCTGATTTACCGTTATTGATTCTGACTCTGAGACACAATTACCGACACCTGGTGCTGGGGGGGTGTTCCTCCGGGCTTTCCGTCTGGGGCTTGTCACAGGTGTGTCTGGTCTCTGTCGCGGCGTGTTGCTCGAGGAGGGTCACTCCAGGGGTCGGTCCTGTCTCTGGGGTGCGCGTGAATGGAGGATGCCCGAAGGGTAGAGTGCAAATAGAGGTCAGCTCGCGGTCGATGCTGTTTTACGCCACAGAAACATCCAGGGTCACCTCCCGGCAAGATTGAATCTATGAGATGAGGATGACAGACACGTGGGCAGCCTCCGCAGCACAAGCGAGCCGCGATCCCTGGATCCTGTGATCCTCAGGCCAGTGAGCTACTGCCTGCGACATTCTGCCAGCAAGGGATCCCGGGATGAGATACTCAGAAGGAGAGACTGTCCAAAGAACCTAAAAACTTAGATACAACGTTATAGATGTACGTAATCTATAGCTGCATGTTTCTAAAACGAATTCTGTTTTTCACCAATGTCCATCAATTTGCTGCCTGTGTGCCTGCCAGCTAACTACACAGAATGATGCCTGCAGCAAATTCCATATAGCGGATGAAAAACGTATCCAAACAGTCTAGAAAAAAGAGTCATATTTGAAAGAAGGTTAAGAAATAAACGAATCATTCTTCTGGTAGATAATTCTGTAGTTGTATGTACAGATGAGGTAATAATAATTTGCTTAGATGTATGGCATAGAAAATATGACATGAGTGAGAATAAATGTTGACTAATCATGTCTCTATAAACAGAAAGGGTTACTGATGTTATCATGTGTGTTTTTTGGCTGAAGGATTGCGAGGTGTGGGTCAAGGTGAGGGTCGGGTGTGAGGCGTGGCGTCCTCCTGGAACTGCTCACCTGTCAGACACTGACGTACCGTGGAGGAACGGCCTTGACCCCGCCACACAAGGGTCATACTGACACTAACCGCACCTCCCACAGGTGTGGTTTCCGGTCTCTGAACCCGCGTAACCAGTCACCAGCGGACCAGAGATAAAACCTTGTTATGATATGGCTTTGCGTTTGGAGGAACGGCCTTGATACACAATGTACTGACACTTATATAAAAAAAAATCTGATTCAAATAAGGAGATATAATTCAGCACTATGGGCGTTTTAGGATGAAGTCCGAAACGACCTCAGACTGAGAGGACGAAGTGAAATACAGCCTTGCTGGTCCTGCTTTCCGTGTTGCTGGTTCACCAGTGGAATGAAAACAATTATCCCAATTGTTATGTCTTTTAGTAAATTCCATGTCCTGACTTTTCTTGGTTGTGAACATCTGACCATAGGCTGATGGTGATATTCTCCTTTATAGGAGATCGTATAAATTCTATTTCTTCTACAACTGAACCACATGAAGTTGTGGGAACATTGCCATTTATCTAAGCAGGGTTGTGCAAGCATATGTCATTGTGTTGGTGTGTTTTATCCAGTTACATGTGTCTATTATGTGCGAGAACTGCAAAATAAAAAAATAAAATAAAAGACCTATGTAGGCAAATATACGTTGGTAACCAATAGAACAGCGATTACAAAATTAGAAAATGTTTTCCTAGCACGGCCGGTAGGCATTGATCGTTTTGTACCAATTTTTATAGGTCCTATAATCCGGACAGATGAGCTACATGATTGTCGGGCGGTACGCTCATGCGGGAGTCCAGCACAGGCAGTCCGGGAAGCTCGCTCATCTCTCACAGGCGAGTAAGGACTGATTGCCACCGGGGGTTCATAAGGCGGTCAGTAGAATGCACACAGTGAGCATAATGCAGCAGACACATCTTTGATTTATGATGTTGATGTCCTACAAGCGTTAGGTAATAATAAATATCTTCTTAACTAGTCATCACATCAATGCACGTGATGATTGGGAATAAACACTGAAACATGGCCTGTGGTTCTATCGTCTCTATGGACCCTCTATACAAATGCCATTTTCTATTGCTGATCCGTGACGGAAAATCGGACTATCGAAACGGGCTTATTGTCAATTGGCGATTCCCGACTAGATTTCGGTGCTGAATAATCGGTCAATAGAAACAGGCTTTACCCTTCACCCTTTTCCATCTTTCTGTTCTTCTTTAATAGATATCCTCATCTTGTCCCTTTCCCCATCCTCTAGTACCCTGCCTTCACCCTCAGCCTCGTCCCAGGTCCCCGAGCCGGCATGTGAATCCTCCAGACAGAGAGCACCATTTGGCACTAATAGCTTTACAAGGCTAGCCTCCTTCTGGGAGTGCAGACTAATAGGCAGCAGTCAATATCTCATTAATTAGGGACCTCTTCTTCCCAGGCACCGCCGGCCTCCACCGTCCGCCCCCCGCCACCCACACCGTGCTGCTGGAGTGGAGCCGCCGATAGAGAATCTACCCCAATACTCCTTCTACTGGTTTATTATACATCTATCATGAAGTCTCCATTGGAAATATACAGGGTTACAGTAAACAACTGACCTATGTTTCTGCACTGTCAGAACCCATAACCATTGATTACGGATTTGATATTAATTGATTACGGGCCTCAAAGCCATTTATTACCATCCATAACAGATCTCTAGTCCCTTTTTGCATGGAGGGAAACGCAAATAGTCCCCACTGATAGACCAAATAATAAGGCAATTCCTCGTTTCAATTCATTTGTGAAGATAGATGGTAAATACAACATATGCTGGTTTTTTTGATAGGCAGCTCTGTAATATAATCGCTAATCATGTATTACGACTAGTGGACCTCTCATGATTAACAGCCATCTAACAACAACTCCAACACCACTAAAACTATCACAGTGAACAACAACAGTAGGAAATCTATTTCTATGCTGGTCCTGCAGGTCTAGTATCCATCTATTACAATTTCCCCGTCGAGAAAGTATAGAGCTATAGTAAACACTAAACAGTATTTCTAAGCTGCCAGAACCCATAACTATCGTTTACAGAATCGAATTCCTTTTTTACGACTCCAAAGCAATTGAGTCATTGACGGAACACTCCCAAACAGATTTGTATTCCGTTCATGCTGGAGTGCTAACTATGGTCCTTACCGAGAAACCTTATAACACAACAATTGCTGATTATTATATACATTGTATTCAAGAAGATGGATGAAAAATACATGAAACAATGGATTTGTTGACAGGTGGCTCTGTAAACCGCTCAAGCTTAATATGTACTTCACATGCTAAAGCTTGTGCATGATTAGACATCAACCTCTCACTGTCACCTGTCTATAAAGCCATCAACTAATGTCCGTATAGTCAACATCGCGATCTCATTCACCAACACGCTAAACTATCAGAGCTGACAACAACACCGACCCACACAGAGCACGCCCACCGCTACCGCCACGCCGGACCTGGGCTTGATGAATCGATGCGCGGGTTTTGACTTTTGCTGTTTATACTTACAATAGGTTATTAGTGACGTGTAGTCGTCGGTTGAAGGTGCCAGGACCTTTAATCGGTGGTCATAATCGGTAGGTGTAACTGGACCCTAGTTTTCTTTTAATGACGTTTATTGAAAGGTATCCATACCAAAATCGGCCAATGAAAACCCGGTTTAGTCAGGAAACCTTCCATGAGGCCCATTCGCAGTATTATTGTCGATTCCTTCATCTTTTACGTGGCTCCACACTAAGGATCTCGTGGATGGAGGCCGTAAACGCGAGGACTTATGAGAGTCTCCGAGGTCCGACACTCGGGGATTATCTGCGCATGCGCGTACACTTGGGAGGTAATCTCTGCGGGTTGTTCCTCATCCAATAAAGATCGCTTCTGCGGGACAGTGAGTAAATCCCAACCGGAAGTGGTCAATAAATCTACGCACGGCCGATTACAACATTAAAACCCCGTTTTAGATATTTGCAGTAGCTCAATTGTTCAGTTTCTGAACTACTTTATCTTGAAGTCTGGAGTATTATATGGCATTTTTGAGTATCACGCGTAATTTGTTGAATAGATCAACGAGGTTCAATGAAAAATCAAAATCAAATTTAATTTCCAAAGTATTTGGGTTGAATTTGTTACTCACCCTCTGTTGTCCTCCTATCGTTTAGAGGAAATGCCACGATATTTTCAAAACCTTTGGGCACATATTGCAGAACAGAAAATTCCCCTGATACTTACAAATCATTTTAGATGATTGTGAAGATGTAACTGATTTCTATTTCTATACGTCATCAGTTCTGATGTGTAAAGTTAATCATTAATTTGTCTAGAGCCGGACATTAGAACCGGAATTATTCAAAACGGAAAATGACTAGCAACAATGATAACATTTTGATTTATTACATGGCAATGTAAATCTCTACTGTTAAGATTCTGGGTTCGAGCGTTCTGCACTAAACATAACTGTGATGCGAAGTCTACTGTTCCCAATATACCCCTGACGTCACGATCCCATAATCCTCTACGATCCCTCACCGGCATACACCGCGGCAGACATACCACTGCTTCTTTTAACGTTAAGGCATTACACAAAGCGAATATGTTAGCTTAGTGCTGATTGGATGATTTGAATAACGAGAAATACCCATACGCGGGAGACAGATGGGGAGCACACTGACACGCGCTATAATGCTGTACGTGGTGTCTGTCATCTATTACCAAGCCCCCATTGAAATGTATGGTGCCATAGTTATGTGGCGTTTCCAGCTGCTGATCACGACCACCAATTATAGCATTTTGCACCGCCGACCGACTATGTGATACTTTTTGTCAGGTGGAAACAAAAGGGGGTCAACGTTTTTCTCTCCAACCTTACACAATATGGCATCACTGACGAACTTTTCAGGCCACCAACAAAATCAAAGCATATTGAATTAATCGATGGTGGTTACCCAACATTGGTTGGTGACCACCTTCATTTCAGTCTCAATGCCACCGATTCCTATGTTAATCTAGGATTTATCCTCAGGCTTGTCAGGTCCTATAAATATTGAATAATCGGGGCACTTTGAACACAAAATCGGAGGTCAGGTGCTTTGGGGTTAACGATGGTTAGCACAGACACATTTTCAAGAAAAACCACCAACAGACTTTTGTACAGGGTGCACATAGTCGGTGGAGTTTTCGTCTGCTGCTGGGAACGCCACATAAGAGAAAACGTAGTTAGTGAGCCGGTAGCGATTCCCGTTCAGGGTCTTTTGTCATACCACTATGGCGTGATGCCGCAGGCGGAAGACCGTAGTTATTGGAGAAGAGGCTGAGAACGGAATTACTACGGGTTCACTTACTATATTTTCTTAATATCACATCCCTCAAATTGATGAGAAAACGCCATTTATTCGCTAACGACGTCGTCGTTTCACGGCTTGTCGACAGAATGTTGGTGATCATTCACTATGCCACAGTATGCCCGAACATATCTATACTGCACCCCTAGTAGCAGGTAGTATTCACTAGATTTCTGGCCATAGGTCTAAAATGATAAATCATTACCCATCGTTTCTATGTTGTTAGAAACCATAACTATTGAATGCGGATTGAACCTATTGATTATGGCCTTAAAGCCGTTGTCAATTGAAGAAAAGTCCCTCTGTACTGGAGAAGAAAACAATAGTCCCTAGTAATATGTCCTATAATATGGCAATTCCTGGTTTTAATTCACTTGTGAAGATGGACAATAAATACAACAAACGATGTCTTTGTGATCAGGCATCTCTAAGGTTGAGGTAACAATTCACTCACTAATGCCAATGTATTACTACGCGTCAAGCACTTGTGGTTTAAGACCGCCTATCCACAAAATATGCTTAGGTCCTCTTATTCGAAGAGTTCAGTATAAGATGCTGAAAAAGTAGAAGAGCTTGATTATATAAAAAAGAAGAAAACTAGATAAATGATCCTGACCATCTGGATCCTTGGGTGACATTATAAGGTCAGGCTTGCATATAGCCACCAAGTAAGGCTTCATTTTGAGATCAGATATTGCGCCTTATCGGCTTATCTTTAGGAGTGGAGACACGTCATATCTGTTGAAACAAGGTCAAGCTGATACCACCTGACGTTATCTCTCACACGGACCCGCGGTAGTGCCGCCACCAACGCCAACGTAACAGAAACACTCAGACAGTTTCTCACCTCGTGGCCGGCACACGGTAAACATAGTGCGTATGGACATATTTCCACCTGCCGACACACTGAACGGCGATATTCAGCAGGTTCACAGTCTCATATGCAAATATGACCACGGTGGTGCAAGCGCCAAAAAACGAAACTATTGGCGACATTGATTCCACCTGCCGACCGACTTTTGTTCCAGACAAAGTCGAACCGATTTAAATTGCTCGTTGACATTTTAGTTGGGAAATGTTGACAGAAATAGAAATGAAATCGGTACCAATTTTCTTTTTCCTGTTTCCACTTTTCCGACTTTTGACAAAAATGATATCAAATCTGTCTGTTGTATCCGAAAAATTCATTAGAGGCCAGAATATGGCAAAGTTGGCAGTTTACCAATTGAAACAAGGTGCACATAACTGAATGAAAGTAAAGATGCGGATATGCAGATTAGTTTTGTTTTACACTTTGAATTCTGAATGTTATACCTCTGCTTTAACTGCAATGATTGCTGCATCACGTGATACTTGTTCCCGGAGAAACACGTTAGGAATGTTATGAGCAGCGACAGGCGAGGCTTGTCCCTCTGTCTATCTCTGTCTCTGCAGCTCCTCTTCCCTCTCTCTATCTCGGACTTCCCCTCGCTACCTCTCTTGCCCATCTTTGCCCGTTTTTGCGACTTCTGAAGATCCCTCTGCCTCTATCCTCTCCCTTTGTCTCTCTCTTCTCTGTCTGTCTCTCTCTGTGTCTCGGTCTGGCTCTCTTTCTGCTTCTCTTGGTCTGTCCCTCTCTGCCCCCCTCTGTGTCTCTCTCTGTCTGTCTCATCCATCTGGCTATCTTTACTTCTGTCTACCACTCACTCCTCACCTCTGTGTTGCTTTCTGTCTGTCTCAGACTGTTTTTTACCCCTGTCTACTTCTCACCGCCCCTATCTGTCTGTCTTTCAGTCCCTTTCTACCTCTCTCTATTTCTGTCTCGCCCTAAGTGGATGGACACTATAACTATATTAGCTTCATCCATGACAATCAACTGACAAGTACCTCAAGTAATAAAGAGAATGGAGATGCAAATAGTATGTGGTTGAGTGTCAGTTGGAAAATGTGTAGGAATGGAGTAGAATGGAGGGCATTCATGTCAATTAGATCTGATTTACTGTCCTTGGCAAAACGGTCTATGAAAAATACCTCATGTTTCCAGCAGTATAACGTGGAAGCTTAAAGCAATATTTATTTTAGATTTTCTTTTTTAATGCCTCAAATTCACGATGATTTTCTATTCTGCGTTTGTATCGTCCTGGATTTATATAAGCATGTACCTTGCAGTATGGTAATACGTTACATTTATACAACACATGCATTAAAAGTCAATATATTCACCATCTGCACAATGACTTGTGATTTCAGGTGCGCCTGACTGTCAATGTTAACGTTACGTGCGTTAACGCATGCTACCCAACCATGAAACTAGACAACATTCCCAACAATATATGATAGCAAATCCAGAGTCCTGACCTTCACTGGGAGGGGAATAAGACGTGTCCAGGGGTTGGCTGTGGGCGCTGGGTCGGTTACTATGACCTTGACGTACATGAGAAAACAATTCCCATATGCTTTGTACGACAGCACGATATTAACTTCATAAAACGCAAAGATTAAAAATCAGGTTCAAAACCTGCATAGCATCCTGTAATTTAATGGTGTACTTTATGTGGAATACTTACATAGAAGAGCATTACCATGGTCATGTTGTCTTTTCGCAAGGAATCAAGTTCGTTTTAGTACCTCAAAAATTGTTATGTTTTCGATTCGATGTTATCTCAATAGGATTGAGCTGTTCTTATTAGTTGATTAACTCAAAAGGTTCACTCACGACACCCCTCAGGGGTCGGCCGACACTTACAGACGAGTACTCGCGCAGTGGGGTACCTGCACGAGAAGTATCTCAAAGAAGACGTAGGTCTCCTTCAACTCAGGGCTGTCGGACAAACTATCCTTGCATATATTAAAAGAGAACTGCTGTTAAACAGGCCTACGACACTTATTATTATCGTTTGTAGGACAGACCCATGGTATCGTGTTCTATATTTATACATTAAGAGTCTGTGCAAGAGGATATGATGGATAAACGTATACTACCATCTCTGAAACTAGACAACATTCTCAACAACATATAATAACATGTCCAGACTCCAGCCCTGCACTGGAGGGAAGAAGACGTCTCCAGGGTCCCGGGCGGAGCGGTGTCTGTCTGAGGGCGGGGGGCAGGGTCAGGGTGACGGGGAGGGCGCTGAGGGCAGGCCAGGGGGCTGTCCGTTAAGCCTGTCACAGGATGATAGTCAATATCGTGGGAAATCTCAGACTGCCGGGATTATGTATGGCCGACAGGGGGAGTGCTAGTCGCTCATGTCTGGGTGCAGACCATTATGGGAAAAACATCCAAAAAACGAGGACAAGGACTCGTGGCAAAGGCGCTAAGCAGACATGGAGGGATTTACTGCCTCTCTCCCTTTCATTGGACTCCACCCTCTGCCTCTCGCCCTCCTTGGCCTTTATATCAGTCTTATCAGAATCTCCCCCCTGCCTGGGTATCTCTCTACTGCCTCTTGTCAGAATCTCTCCCACCTCTGCCTCTACATCTCTTGTTTGCCTTTCTTGCCCTCCTCTGCCTCTGTCTCTCCCGCCTCTTATTCTTATTTGTGTTACTGTTTCTTCTCCTTGTCCCTCTCTCCTCCTTGACCTCTGAGTCTGCCCTCTACCTCTCCCCTCTTTAGCCTCTCTTTACATCTTCTGCCTCGTCCCCTCATTAACCTGCACCTCCCTTCTGCCTCTCCCTTTCTATCCTTTGTGTCATTGCTCTACCTATCTGCCTCCTTGACCTCTACGTTTCTACACTGCCTCTGTTTCTCCTGCTGCCTCCTTCCCTCTATATCCCGAGTGCCGTTTATCTTCCTCTCCCCCTCCACGACACTTGTTTATATCCTCTACTGCCCCTCCTTGGCCTTTGTGGCCTTCCTTTTCCAAACTGCCTGTTTCGTCTGTCTCCCCTCGACCTCTGCATGTTTGCTCTGTCTCTTCCCTTACTCTGCCTTGTTTCTCACTTCCGCCTCTCCACCTGCGTCCACCTCCATCCTCCTCTGTGTCTGTCTCTCCCCTCCCCTGTACCTTTATATCGGTCCTCTGCTTCTTATTCTCCGGCGTGTTTTGGGTCTATGAGTCTCTGCGTTTCTCTGATTATGAATCCATCTATCAATGCGATTTTGGCTCGCTTCTCCCTCTCTTATATGAATTATTCTCTCTGTTGTCTTTCTCTGATTGTTCACAGCCTCGATGCTTCTGAAACTTATTCTGTCTCTGTCCCTTCACCTCTAGCACCATTGGTTCTCTCTGTAAGCTGTCTTCTATGTATTGGTATGGGTTCATTTCCAAAGGGATTAAGATATCCTTTCCTTTAAATCCATATAGAAATGCCGTTTAAAAACAAGATCATTGATTATTTCATAGGAAATGGCCTTCACATCAGTTAAACTGGAAATGATAATCAGTATCAAACGAATTTGTGAACCAATAGGTCTTAAACTTCACATTGCAAAAAACATTTATCCTCGTCGAGATAATCCCAACCTACAAAGTTCGAAGTCATGTTTTCTCATTATATCGTCATAAACCCGGTGAGTACCTCACCCAGCTTAGAGGTCGCGTGCCTGTCAGCGTGTGGAAACAGAGTTACAGCCTTAGAAATTGCTCAATTTGTGTTTAGATAATAAGTTCTCGCACCAACCTCTCCATATCTACCCATTTGAAAGTGTGTTTCTTAGAGATTGCCAGCATTTGTCAGCTAGTGTAATAACTCAATGTAGGTGTTTTTACACTTGACGACAAAATGATCAGCAATCTTGACCTTCAGTGGTCTGTTTCCACTTAACGACCGATTTGTTATGTCACTCATTACAGACTCTTGACCAAGTTCCTTCCGACAAATTCAAATCACGTTGAATTGATTGGTTACAACATTCGTCAGGAAGTATTAGAAATGGCCAATATTAGAACATGGATTGGGAATATACATCTTTTAGTCCTTTTTTTTATATTCTTAGTTTTTTGTGTGATTTCTACCACCTTGATTTTCAAAAATTCTCTTTTCAATTACAGATTTCTGAGAAAAAGTAAAAAAACCGGATAGCACTGGCCGACAAAAGTTATTTGGAGCTAAAAGTTGGTAGGTGGAAATAGGCTTTGTGGCTAAGCAATAGAAAAGGATGTCATGAATCAGCAACACTCGCTATGACCACCTAGGACAGAGAACACGAGGTGAATGACTCACCATCTTGCCGGCGTTCTCCTTGGTCTGCACCATCCGCGCGTTGTTGGCACGGAGGTCGGACTTCTTAGAGGAAGGCCTGAAGAGGCTGGAGCGCCGTCCAGTCGCCGCGGCCACCTGCTGGGCGTGCACTTCACTCATCAGTGAAGGATTCTAACAGCACCAGGGAAATGAACAACATCAGCCGTGATGCGCTCTGTGATAGTAGCAGCGGTAGGTGTGGTAGCAGTGGTATTTATGATGGGCCCGCAAGGATTGACTCTCCTATAGTAATAGCAGCTTGAGTTTTAGTAGCAATTAGAGTTTTTGCCTATCATAGGGCTGAAAGAGGATGTTCTTGGCTATATCTGTAGCTGTAGTAGTGAATATGGCAGTTATAGCAGAGACGTGCCTCTAACAGTTGGAGTTGGGTAGTTTTGGAGATAGCAGTAGCTTGAGTAGCAGTTAGAGGTAGTAATGAGTGTTACTTAGAGGTAGAGATGTTGTAGTAACTGCTATTGTGGCAGTTGAAGTTATGGTGGCTGCAGTAGTTGCTGTATATCTTCCTGTAGTGGCAGCAATATTTGTGGTAATAGTTGAAGTAGTGGTTTTATAGTCACGGTGTGACTGGAGTTTCTACTAAAGGCTGTAGTAATACTTGTAGTTGCAGCGATCCAGCTGTACTTGAAGCAATGATTTTAGTATGAGCCTCAATGGGATCAGGTGAAACAGGTATAGATGGAGCACTGAATATAGTTGCTGTTATGGCAACTGCAGTCCTTAGACATTTCACTCTCAACCATCTGAACCTGGTGTAATACTTGTAGAAGTAGTTGTAGCTGCATTGACCCAACTATGCTTGTGGTAATGGTTGTACCTCTAGCTGTAATTGATGTTAGAGTGGAATTCCCTCACGGTGAGACCTGTAGCAGTAGTGAGAGTAGTAGTTATCTTTTCAACCGCAGGAGGAAGGAGGGTCACTCTTCCTGTAGTAGATGGTTATAGAAGTACTTGAGCTGTGGTACTGATAGCAGCACGGGTAGTAGCTGCAGTAAGAGTAAAACGGTTGGCATTGAGTGTAGTAGGAAGAAGAAGGTTCACTATGAGCCCTTTGTACCTGTGTCAATGAGTGTTGGGGTCGTGGTTGTTCCAGTGAACCAGTTGTGGCTGTAGTAATGACTGGAGGACATGCAGTGGGACGGGAGCCTCACTCTGTAACAGCTACAGTGGGAGTAAGTGAAACAGTTATGAATGTAGTGATGGTTCTACGAGGAGTCGCTTCAAATGCAGGAAGGTTTACTCTGAGCCCTCTGTACTTGCAGCAATGAGTGTCGCGGTAGTTGTACGTGCAGTGGTCTGGAGACCGGGCCAGCTGTAGTAAGGGTTGTAGTAGCTGCCGTGCGACTGGAGCCAGGCCTCACCGCTCCGCCCCTCGCTGTGTGACTCCGGCGTGGGTGGTTACGTCCGGCAGCTGTTCACGGAGCCCGGACCACGTGTGAGCCGCCCGCCGCCCGCCGCCCGCCGCCCGCCGGTGTCTGCGCGCTGCCCGCTGTCGGTGAGCTGCTCGGAGTGGCGGGTTGCACGCTGAGGAGCAGGTGGTGGCGGTGTGAGGCGGCTTTACCTGGGTACGGAGGCCATGACGGTTGACGTGAGGCCGACAGCTGAGCCCGTCCTGCCGGCTCTGACGCCCTGCCTGCGCCGTGTCGCCCGCCGCCCGCCGCCCGCCGCGAGCAGTCACCACTGCCTCCGCCCTGAGCTGCTCCCGCCCTCCGCCGCTCTCTAAGAGGCGTACGCCGGTCTCACGCCACACGCCACCTGGCACACGCCGCCCTAGTACCACCAATGCTTCAGCATTGGCCTTGAGCTGCTCCTGACGCACGCCGCACTCTGTGAGGCGCACGCCGACCATACGCCACATTCATCCAGGCGGACACCGCACGATATACCCTACTGCCTCAGTGGTGAGCCAGCCATACGCCACGATCCTCCAGGCGTACGCCACATTTTAACCGGCCTACGCCGCACGTACGCCTCGCCTGTGAGCTTCTCCCGCCTTTAACTTCCCGGCGTACGCCACCGTACGCCGCACGCCATTTGTCACACAGCCCTGGCACTGGATCCATCGACCGCCCGCTGGGGCTGGCAGGCAGGGGCGGGGGTGAATGAAAGACCCCCCCCCCCCCTTACACACACTCACAGGTCCCTGCAGCGAGCTGCGCCGTGGGATAAGGGAATTCTCCACCGTAACACGCCTGGTGGTATGGGGTGCTCAGTGTCAACCTCAGCCATTGTCACGGAGAGTCTCAGAATTATCGTGAGGGAATGCCTCATGTGCCTTCACTCACTGCGAACCACTATGACAAAACTATGAAACAAAATTCCTGCACCGCAGTCATGTCAGAATATATTCTGTGTCGTAGTGTGTGAGTGCGTCGAGAGGGGTTTTGTGAAAATGAAAATGTAACCATGGTACCGAAGCATGCCACGTAGTCGCATCAGGAAGCGACGATCACCTGAATGCCTCCAAGCAACAACTCGTAAACTCGGTAGTTTGTGTCAGAACTTTGTCGTAAACTCTGTCGGAAACCCTGGTACACCTCATCTTTTCATGGAAGCCTCTCAGTCACGGTTCTGACACGACCCAACACGGTATGGCCTCTACCATCAATCACACATGTTTGATCGTATTGGGAGGTTTGTGCCGCCACGCGTGTGTCTGACGTATGGAGCCTACTGGACACAAAACGCGATTAAGTCTTGGAAGAACATCTGGAAAATTGGCGGGATGTGTCAGGAGCTCCGTGGGTCAGGGCCCTAGCTTAATAGTTTGAGGAGGCTGTCCACCTACTACGATAGAAAAATAAACCTAGGTGCACACGATTGACTAAAATGCAGATTGGCCGTATCGTAGTTCATCAGATAGAAACGGAAGGTCGGTATAGAATTGGTGAAACCTGTTCCAACAAGATTTTAACATCATAGATCCTTACGATATGGCACTGAGGCTGTATGATTGACTCCGACAATCTATTATTTGTAACTTATTTGAAAAGAGTAGAGACTCAACGATTGACATAATCTTATTGTAGTGCATCGGGGTCCATAGTAGACGATATCAGGATACGCTAATTAATTTATAAGATTTCTAGTTTCTTTACGACGTGGTGTAATTTGTCATCGGGAACATCTACGATACGTTTCCGATGCAAACTCTTGGGAGGTGGACGCCCCCCCCCCCAAAAAAAAAAACAACAACAAAAAAAACCAAAAAAAAACAAAAAAAACAAAAACAACCAAACCCAACAAATTAAAACACAACAGAGCTTGTGTCTTTCCACTCATCGAATCTCACGTGAATGTGTATGTTCTGTTTGGCTCTTATTTTCGAACTTATACTTCTACTTTGTTTAATGTATAATAAATACTCGTTCATAATCATCCTTCTTTCTTGGATGATTTGGGGATGGTGCTTCAAGATGAGTGAAAAATAAGATAAAAAAACTGAATAGCAACCGAATACATTTTTCTGTAATATAAAATTTGAGGCTTGTAATGAATAGATTTCAAACGCGTAATCAACAGCTCTGACAGTTTAGAACCCATATGTCCTGGTCGTGTATTGTGGACACAAACATTTGCAGTGGGGATTTCATGAAAGGCACAATGGGAGATATATATTATACACATAAGTTTAGATGGGAGTTAAGGTACCCAGAGGAGGGAGGCGGGGACCTTCCCCGGGCCATGTTCAGGCTCAGACGTCCACCTCCTGGGCACCAGTCACTCGCCTGCACGCGGTCAGCAATCGCCCTGCTCTTACACTGCACACCATGCAGATGGGATAGATTCCACTTCTGACTGATTTACAAGGTCCTAATGACCAAGCAGGACATAAATGACCAGGCTAAAAGGCTCAGTAAGCCCTAGCGACCCTCGGAAACTGGAGGTTCTCGAGTTTAAGAAAATAAAATGCATCTTTTTATTATGTACTACTGTTTAGGGGGAAAGAGGCTTCCTTGGCTCCTCCTCCAGGGCTCAAGTCACACTCAACGCCCACATGCACTCAATATCACAACATACCTACACGCCTCACCCTCAATCCCTCCGACACTATGATTACCGTCAACGAAAACGACCACACATGCGAGTGGAGACTCACATACGGTGAATGGCCGAGCTTTAACACAGCATCCTGTGCTCACCTTCACACCGACTTACCACGCTGACTAACATCAGGGAGAACATGATCCCCACCTGAGAACACTGCAGGAGACTGACAAGCAGCCACAGCGATCTGCGCTGGAAATTGGTCATGACCTGCGCATGCGCCCTTGACGCCGGCACCTGCGTTTGGAGAGTGGACGAGAGTTTTGTTTGAAGAGAGAGTTATACAAGAGAGAGGCGCTGACAGGGACCAGACAGCGACATGTGGTGGAGAATGGCGCTGAGGGCAATCGGGGGGGGGGGGGGGGGGTTGACGGAACAGTCGGGAGGGAGTGTGCTGTAAATGGAACAGCCATTCCCAAATGGAGCAGTATCTTATTCTAAATTCCAGACGTGATTATTTTGACTTGTAGACATTCCTGAGATTCCGAACATGTGACATCAATCTTTTATGATCACATTTTTCTGGACTTGGACATGTTCATATCAAACCCTAAATAAAGAAACCCAAGTTTCCCAACAAGATGGGACATTTAGAGACCCATAGGACTTCAGGAAATAAATTCAAGCAATGGACAAAACAGACGTTACTAGATATTTCAGAAAAACGTAATTGCTGCCCCATTATACGCAATATCCTCACATTCACTCGGCTATGTATCACGGCTGTTGCAGATGTCGTACCGTGACAAATAATAGTTAGATATCATTTTGTATGTTCTTGGTTGGAAATATTAGAGGGATACTGATTTCAGGCGGTACGATTACGGAGTGTCGAAGTAAGGCCTCGGTATGTTAATTCCAAGATTCTCACTAAGAATATATATTCTAAAGGGCTGGTTGACAAAAACCTACAGCTACGACGCATCTAACGTTCTCGTAGGGGAAGACCAATTATTGAGGACCTAAGGCCATATTGGCGATATAGGTTACTAGTCATTAAACGTTATCTGAGGCTTTATCTTTGATCCTTCCTTCAAATCAAATGTCTGTACTACTGGTCTGTCTATGTCTCTTTGTCCTGTGACGAATATAAGTTGAAAATCACCGGTATTGTAGTGAACCTAAATTCGTCAATAAACACTTCTATTTTCCACAAAAAAAAATCAAAAAATCATAGTGGTTCTACAATTGGTACCTTTTTTTAAACGATGCCTGGCCTAAGACCAACTTAAGAAAATTTCTACTGTTGTTCCTTCGTTATTAAACAGGCCACATCATAAGGTTCGATTGACCCACCGCTAGATAGCATCCTATCTCCTTGTGTAAGGTGCGTCGCCGCCATACCCAGCCAGATGCATGATGGGACGAGGCTGACGTCACGTGACGTCCTGTCAGACTCCATTATGTCATCTGAATACCCGCAAATAGCCATATATAAGGACGTAACCCAACACGCCGTAGAATAGATCACCACCCGCAGCAACAAACTGAGTTGTCGGGCCCTGAATAGTAACAAATATGGTTATACACAGTAGGTTATTGTAGATGATGTGGTGTGAGTTGGTCAGCAAGATACCACTTGCTGGTGATGATAACGAAGGGTATTTCTGATGTGGAGGTGAAATGTAGGACCAACAGGATGAACAAAAAATACAGGATGAATTCTTTTGCTATTATTGTAATATACAGAGAGGGAGGATTATAGGATAGTGATGAGTACATTTTAGAAGAAAAAAAAGGTTTAATTAAAGTAATCGTCTGCTATCTGGTTATGGACCTTACGCTTAAGCTAACTATGGCGGTCGAAGAAAACCAGCATTTGCTGGATATTCATATGATTTGACTATTTATACTTGTGAATAACAAAGCACCGATTAAGAATTGTTATCAATAAAAAAAAGACTGAGTATATAATTATCTCCCATTTTTGATAACATCGAGACTCTTGCTAGAAAAGTGTTTCTGTGTAGGCCCTAAAGCATAGCAGGGGAATTCTATTCCAGCCTCATCTAGAGAGTGATGGCTGGCTATTATTGGAGGAATCAGAGAAGGGTCATAGACTGGTATGACATCTCCCAGAAGTAGGCATGAAAGGAAAGTTCTCCTATTAATGTACCACGGTCTCCATCGCTCTGCCACCGCTACCCACAAGACCCTGACCCGGAAGCACTCAATACCCGCAGACATGCGCACTTGTCTGAACTGTTGACCTCTGCCAATTCCACATCCGGTTGCGTCTAGACGGCCGCCATCTTGGAATCTACAGGATTAGAGAGACAGATATGTGCCCTTGGGGACCATTCTATTTTCTTGTAGTTTACATTGGCGACTTCAGATGGATTCTTCAGCTATGAAAGTATGGCTCACTTGATACTTTGCATAACATCATTTCTCGATTGTTTTAATGGTTTATTCAAATCAGCCTGGTATATATATATCCATTCTCTGCCAGAGATGATACTCATATTGACGGCAGCTGACACCTCTTTCTGTTTTTATTCAAACTCTAGTTTTTTTTCAAGGAGACGAGCGCGCAATTCGTGTTTCTACAGATCTCTACCATCACTTACATCGAACATAGTTGTATTGGTGATAATTCACTCACATTCAGGGTTTACTGCTCCTGTCGTTTATAACCAAAATAAGGGCAGGGATCGCCTTGTTATATGTCAAGTACTTGACTGAATAGAGTCATGAGAAGTAATCCACTTTTAAAATCATTTGGAGAAGATCATATTTAAGAAATAGACAAGGTAGATTGTCTTATTTGCCTTTAAATCGGCGACAAAAGTTGGTTAACGGAAAATCCGTTTTAAGATTATTCCCTCTAAGAGGCTAATCAAATCAGAGGCTTCCTGGTATTTAGCCAAAAGGACCATCTATTGATTTTAAAGCTTAGCTTTTTGGTAGAAGAAAATGATTCAGAGGATGATAATCCAAAGACATTGCGCATATCGTCCGTAATAAAAGATTGTAAATGTAAGATCTAAGAGGGCGGTGGCTGGCGACGTTCGCTTTCTTTGTCACGGCGGGAGATTCCTGCCCGCTGCTGCTCCTCAATAAAACACCGACTCAAGCAGCACGGCGCACAGTCCGCACCCAGAACCAAACACGACATCGTGTGGGCAGAACCACTCACGTGCCGCGAACAAACACTCTCCAGGCTGTTTGTTGGTTTTCCACGTGTGTCACGGGGCTTTGGGAGGGAGTGTGGTAAGAGAGAGTGCGGGCGGCAGGGAGGAGAGGGAGGAGGGGTGCCAAGTACCTCGCGACACTAGGCTGTCTCGCGACACTACGCTACCTCGCGACACTACGCTACCTCGCCCAGCTATGAACACTGGGCCGTATATGCTATGGTTTCCCGAGACCTTCTTGGGTTCTGTTCTCTGATATTGTACAACAGGTAGCACTGCCTTCGGTCGCATGTTGGCAAAAAATAATCAAAGAGAAAAAAATAAAGCACCTCTGGATATTAAAGGCATATCGGACAATTTGGCTTAAAAATTCAAACCAATGTTATTTTCCTGAAAATTTGATATGATAATCTCTAAGTGTTTTAGAACTTAGATTTAGAGATCAATGATATATAGTAAGACCCGTGTCATTTTCCTCCAACTTGCATAGAATATAGTAAATGTAAAGTACTACAGATTTAAGTTTGAAAATTCATAGGTCACAATCCTTATTTTTGAAAGAATTGAAGGATGAACTGGACATATTGATAAATCTACTCTTTTAGAACTTGTTTTGCAAGAAACGCAAGGCATCACTCGGCCAACACTGGTTGATGCCTCAAGGCATCACCTGGTGTGAACGTACCTATTGAGCTGCATTTCTTAAATGGAATAGATTTAAGTATGAATTACATTCACTAATGTATTGCAGAGAAGAACTTTTGTAATTGCATTAATCTAAATTTAAGAAACAAATTTCATGTGAGTGTAGCGTAGGGCCATCAACATTTAGAATAACCTTTTGGTCTATTTATAGTACGGCCTCATTTACCCTTAAGTCACGTGCACTGCGAACGCAGGTGATCTGGACTGGGCGATATTACATGAGGTTAATAACTCAGCCTACACTGGTCCCTCCGGAAGTGAAGTCCCCACCTCAATTCGGCTGGTACTCGGCGCGCGGCTATTTGGTCGCAATTTAGGAGAGCGGCCATCAGTTTCTGTGGACCAGACATGTAGCGTCTGCGCATGCGTCATTTGTGTCTCGTTCCGCTGTGTGCGTGCGCAGACGGCGTACCGGAAGTGGGGAGATGGAGGTAATAACGGGCGGGATATGACGATTGTCGCGTCACTTCCGGTCTGACGTCACGCGGTGTTAGAAATGACAACATGTACGTCGGCCTAGGAACTGTGATTGGTCAGTTGAACAAGTGTTTTTAATTGATGAGATTATTCACACAGGTGAGAGATAGGACATTATATACGGTACATATTGTCTTATTGACTTTTATATACCCTTGAATGGTATATATATGCAATATTCGACATTTACAGTCGTCTAGTGTAAACTGCAAGTTAGTAAGACTGGTCGTGTGATTCATTTTAGATTGGTAGTTCTGTGTGAATTTTATAATAGGCTAGATCTCAAGTTCTTAGTGTCAATTTGCTAAATTTACTTATTCTTACATATTTGCATAATTTTATATGTAGGGCATAAAGATGTATCTAATATATTTACAATTAAGCATAAGCATTCTCATTAATCAACTAGTATTGCATCTTTATATCAATTACCTAAATCATCATCCCTTAATGCTCGCATATTATGTTAGCATTTGATAAGATTTTATCGGGAATATCAAATTATCGTAGAGTGGTGCGATATTCAAGTACATGTATTTTGGAGATAACTCGTCGGGTTTACACGCTGGATAACCCCCACCACCTACCACAGGGCATCACACTTCACATGCCCACTGCTACGGGCAGGTAGCCAGCCTAGCGGAGAATCCTGTTAATGCCATTTTCTAATTAATTCCGATGTGGTATTAAGGATAAAACACCACTTGAATCTCAGACAGCCCCATCCCTCATCCTCCACCTGGATGATAAGAGAAATGAAAACAAAAACGAACCGCCTTGACACTGATGGATCGGGAACGTTATATGAATAAAGGAAGCCGTCAAATCGAGGAAATAAAGAAAAACTATCGGAAGTACATTGGCCAGCCAGAAAGTGATCTCAAACCCTGATGGAAAGAGGCAAAGAAAAAAACCTGTTAATAAGGGAAAAAAACATCTTGTAGTTTGTGTTAGTGTGTGGTTGGTTGGGTGCTGGCGTTTGCCCTAGGGGACATCCATCAAGCGCCCATCGTTTGTGGAGGACGGTAAACAATTTTAAAAATTGCAAAACTCCCTTCTTTAATCTGTAACATACAAGATGGAGCATGAATGATTTTCAAATATTTCAGAAATTAACGGTTTCTCAACCTCTAATGTCTGCGGGAGTGTGCGATGTGTGTGTTTTAGGGTGTGTAGGCTGTTTGTAAGGTGTTCTTGTCCGATGGATTGTGAGGGTGTGTCAGGCGACGTCTAGGGTGTATATGAGGTGTGTGTGTGTTGATGTGTTAAGGTGTGTGTGTAATGAGGCTGTGTGTGAGAAATGTGTGTGTTATGTGTGAGATGTGTGTGTTATGTATTAGGTGTGTGTGATATGTGAGGTGCGTGTGTGATGTATTAGGTGTATGTGATGTGTGAGGTGTATGTTTATGTGTGTGAGGTTTGTGAGGTGTTTGTGAGGTGTGAGGTGTTTGCGAGGTGTGTGTGTGATGTGTGAGGTGTGTGTGTGATGTATTAGGTGTGTGTGATGTGTGAGGTGTATGTTTATGTGTGTGAGGTTTGTGAGGTGTTTGTGAGGTGTGTGTGTGATGTGTTAGGAGTGTCTGTTATGTGTGTGAGGTTTGTGAGGTGTTTGTGAGGTGTGTGATTTGTATTTAGGTATACAATGGTGTACTACCTTGCTGTACTGGCAACAGTCTATTTCTTATTTCAAGAATGTTGAATAGAAATTTGAAATATTAAGATATAAATCAAGAGATATTGATACTGAATATATACATGTGAAATGAATAATTTAAGAATAAAGAATGTTTGTTCAATGAATGCAATGAATAAATTAGTTGAATATATTTATAAGGTAATACTTGATTAGAATTACATCGAATATAATGTATAAAAAATAAAAATAAAGAATAAATGATGATAAAAATCAAATAAGTAAAATGATAATAATAAATAGATAAAAATTAATTTCATATATTAAATTGTAACTAAGTAGAATTAAAAAACAAACCTTTTTATAATAAAATTGATAAAAAATATATATATATAAAAATTTAAAAAAAAAATCAAAAAAGGAAATTCAACACAAATAACACACCTCACACATCACACACACACCTAATACATATAAAATAACATACATTATGTGTTATGTGTGTGAGGTTTGTGAGGCGTTTGTGAGGTGTGTGTGTGATGTGTGAGTTGTGTGTGTTATGTGTGAGATGTGTGAGGTGTGTGTGTTATGTATTAGGTGTGTGTGTTATGTGTGAGGTGTGTGTGATGTGTGAGGTCTGTGTGTGATGTGTGAGGCCTGTGTGTGATGTGTGAGGTGTGTGTGTTATGTGTGAGATGTGTGAGGTGTGTGTGTTATGTATTAGGTGTGTGTGTTATGTGTGAGGTGTGTGTGATGTGTGAGGTGTGTGTGTGATGTGTGAGGTGTGTGTTATGTGTGAGGTGTGTGTGTTATGTGTGAGGTGTGTGTGTGTGATGTGTGAGATGTGTGTGTTATGTGTGAGATGTGTGTGTTATGTATTATGTGTGTGTGTGATGTGTGAGGTGTGTGTGATGTGTGAGGTGTGATGTGTGAGGTGTGTGTGATGTGTGAGGTGTGTGTGTGATGTGTGAGGTGTTTGTGAGTTGTGTGTATAAATAGGCGTAAAGTGTTCTATGTTTGTCTGTTTATTGCACGTTGCGCTGTCACAGACCCCGCCATGATTAATGTCTCCTCTGTACGATAGAGGGCGTATAAACCGCTGTGTCTGGCCGCCGCTAGAAGCACTGCTAGCTGTTATTTATAGCCTCGTTTTAATTGCCCCTGACACCGCTCCAACAGATGTAGCCCAAATGCCACCTGGTGGCTGATACGCGGACTGCTTTATGGATAATGCTGTATTTCTGTATCTAAGAATAGAACAGCCGCCTGACATGATTTCTCCAGATACGTTGCATGTAGAAAACTCAATATGAGTAAATATTTACATATATATGAAGATATATCATCCGTACACAATACAAGGAGTCCATATGTCGTATTACCACTGCTCATGAGCCCCAGTCAAAGTAAGAACCCCCCGATTTAGATATAAGATTGCACAATATATCCTTTTTTCTTAGTGATTGTATGTAGGATGTAGTTATTTTTAGTTATTGCGTAAATCCTGCTTATAGGGAGTCAAAGTGAACCCACTAAAACGGCAGATACCCATGTTCAAATCACCATTTCCGGAGGCCAGTAAGAACGAGGTTTCGTATTAAATAAAGCTTTGGGGGTTCGAGGCTAGAATTTTGGTGGTTATTAAGTGTATCAAAAATGCATTTAAAAGATAGGAGTATGACACATATGATCTCGATACTGGCCCATAATTAGTCGCTGGGTATGTCGCTCACCGATTTAGCTCCCAACTACTAAGATTTATTGCTTGTTCCTTTATCGGTGGCCTCAAATCTCTGAGAAAATCGGAAGTCAGTCATCCAGTGTGAACAGAATTTGCTTACGATTAATTCCAGTTAATAGCCACCACCCCCATCCATAAATCTGCTGTGATGGTCGACACCCTGCGCAAATTCGCCTGAGACACATTAGAATTTGCTTACAATTAACGGGGTTAATCGGTGGGAACGAAATCGTACAGTGTGTTTCCCACTTAATAAATTGAAAGATTTCGCCCTGACTAATTTTCCTGAACTTCCTCCCATTTTCCTACACTACTGTATGCGGTGACAAGTTGCCCGACACAGTTTCCAGATTCCTGTACTACTGACACAAGTCGCACTGACACAAACCCGCCATTCCTATACTACTCACACTTTAGAAGCTACTATCTTTTTCCAACTGCCAAATAGGTCGACCAGTCTCTTCTTAGGATGAATAGTCAATGAATAAGCGATGTGCTTCCTTTTTCTTTAACTGGACGTTATGTATACGCCTTATTCTAAATCGCTTTTGTTTAAAGGTTTTCCTCTTGTCGGGACATCGCTTTGCTTTTTTTCTTTGCTGACTGTTAGTTATTCTAGCTCCTAATCACAGACAAGGTGGCCTATATACTCAATAATAACCTTTATCTCACCCCTGGAATAAATGTCCATAGGGTTAACATTGAAATCTCGTTCTCCATGCTCCTTCAAGTATTGCAGTCCGTTCTCCATGGTTTATATCCTGTGTATCGTCTATTCTTTTAGTGTGTACAGGGGTGAGATAAATACAGAAAGCAACTCGCTTTGGTCGAAGAAGTCATTCTCCAACTCGTTTGAATGCTATGTGATATTCACTCGGCTGTCGCCTCGTTCATATTACTCCGCATCAAACTCGTGGAGAACGACGACTTTGACCAAAACTTGTTTCTTCTTTAGTCTCTGATACGTAGTTCACATTTAGTAATAGCCGAACGTCAGCAGGGATATTCCTCCAAGGTAAACATGCCCATTAGGTTCAGAAGATAATATTGGATTTATTTTTCGGTATTGCGAATCTAAACTATCGAAGGAAAAACAGAATGGTCGCCGATTTTCACACGCACTACTTTGCATGCTAGGTGAGGGACCTTTCCGGAGAGAGTTAGAGAATATGGATGTTCGTTTTGTCATCGGGTAGCTATAAGCAGATTATACATTTTCAATTACAGCTTAAGGTAGAGAATAATTCGGTACTGTAACAATTACCAATTAAATAGACCTCAAGTTGGGGACCACATTTATAGTGCCCCTTTGACGGTGTATAACCAAACCCAGTAGCATTAAGGTAATTCTATAAGGTTATGCATTATCTTTGTCTCCATTCATCCATTACTGGATTGGAGTAATATTTAAGTAAGCATGTAAATGTCTGAAATAGGACATCGCGAAAAACAGAAACGTAAAGTGCATAGTCCTCATCTCATAGCCCTTCTAAAGTGACATCATGATAGCAGAGACTTAGCCCAGTCACTGCATACCGCACCACGGCTCCTCTACTACATCATGGGCCTGTTTACCCTCAACTACGTATGGGCGATAATGGGGGTCTTTTAGGGTGAGGACTCCCGGGTGCGCATGCGCGGGATCTGCCAATCGATATCGAGGCTTGGTTTCGCCGCGTGGGTTCACGTTGAGGGTAGGGGCGGGGGAGGGCGGGGTGTAGGGGGTGGACGGGGGTTCACGGTGAGGGTAGGGGCGGGGGAGGGCGGGGTGTAGGGGGTGGACGGGGGTTCACGGTGAGGGTAGGGGCGGGGGAGGGCGGGGTGTAGGGGGTGGACGGGGGTTCCCGGTGAGGGTAGGGGCGGGGCGGGGTGTAGGGGGTGGACGGGGGTTCACGGTGAGGGTAGGGGCGGGGGAGGGCGGGGTGTAGGGGGTGGACGGGGGTTCCCGGTGAGGGTAGGGGCGGGGGAGGGCGGGGTGTAGGGGGTGGACGGGGGTTCACGGTGAGGGTAGGGGCGGGGGAGGGCGGGGTGTAGGGGGTGGACGGGGGTTCCCGGTGAGGGTAGGGGCGGGGCGGGGTGTAGGGGGTGGACGGGGGTTCCCGGTGAGGGTAGGGGCGGGGCGGGGTGTAGGGGGTGGACGGGGGTTCCCGGTGAGGGTAGGGGCGGGGGAGGGCGGGGTGTAGGGGGTGGACGGGGGTTCACGTTGAGGGTAGGGGCGGGGCGGGGTGTAGGGGGTGGACGGGGGTTCACGTTGAGGGTAGGGGCGGGGCGGGGTGTAGGGGGTGGACGGGGGTTCCCGGTGAGGGTAGGGGCGGGGCGGGGTGTAGGGGATGGACGGGGGTTCCCGGTGAGGGTAGGGGCGGGGCGGGGTGTAGGGGGTGGACGGGGGTTCCCGGTGAGGGTAGGGGCGGGGCGGGGTGTAGGGGGTGGACGGGGGTTCCCGGTGAGGGTAGGGGCGGGGCGGGGTGTAGGGGGTGGACGGGGGTATGGAAAGGGAGGTTCCCTTGAGACATGCTGGGCTTCCAGGCATATAACTTTTACAACAGTCTAGGGATACATCGCTTGAAGAGATAGTGAAAAAATTCCCTTCTGGGGTAGCCACAGTATATGGTACTAGGCTGATACAGGGTATTTCAGTTTAATCGTAACTCAAGTGATTTGCTTAATTGGACAACTTCAAGTTTATTCATTGCTAGTTCTCAGGGATACCTGTTCTGATATTCTTCTGCTAATATGAAAAGTAATCAGAAGAGTAAAGGAAACATGACTTAAGGAACATCTATTTGTACCATAGGCTTAACATTGGGAACTCATTCTCCATGCCCCTACGAGTATTGCAGTCTGTTCCCCATCGTCTGTATTCTGTGCATCGTTCATTCTTCTAGTGCGATAAAAACAGAAAGCAACTCGGTCTATTCAAAGTCATTGTTGCATCGCTGCCACACGATATTCCCTCGACCGTCGCCTCTTTCATATCAGTCCACATCGAACTCGTGGAGAACAATAACTTTGACCAAAACTTGTTGGGTTTCTTCTTTGATCCCCAACCCTAACGGGCGCACAGTCCGGGAGAGCCCCCGCACACGACCGACCTGAGAGCCACACCGGTAGGAGACTGAAACCACCACGGCACCGAGATCACTGGTATCCATCTTGTAGCTGTGTCAAGTCCACTGGTATCCATTTTGCGCGGAAACTCTATGATTACATAACGCTGCTGGGGGTGGAATAACATGGGTATACTGCCCTAGGTTGACGTTTACTGCCCTAGGTTGACACGTGACCAAAAGCTACGATTTGTGAATTTATAAGTGGGGGACATTACCGATTCAGGCTTTCCAAGGTGGTTTTAAATCTCCCTGTAGTAGCAAATTGTATTTAACAACTAAGTATGGAGGTATTTCATGTTGGACAATAATGCAAAAGAGTTTAAAAAGTGGGAATGATCGACAAGGGCGCAATCGGCGTGATTTCAAAGCCTGCAAAATGTAAACCTCGCGGCCATGACGTAGCCGTGACGTTGTCACTTAGCAACCTGCATCCTTGCTATGAAATGAATGGAAAATTGGCAGGATGAAAACATAGCAGTTGGAGTTACTCGATAAGGTTTGGCATGGGTTCTTGATCACTGGAATGTAAAGAAATAGCCATTCCTATTGATATTTGAAGGTATATAGGAATAGGGAAACCATGCACCGGTGAAAGGAAGTCAAAGTTGCTTGGTAAGGCTTGGAAAAGTTACTGTTAAAGGCCTTGGCCGCGGGCAGTAATTATTCCGAGCCGTACCTTGTAACTTCTCCTTTCACCGGAACATACATGTAGTTTCCCTTTACTACCACATGGAATGTAGACTTCGGAATTATCAAGTACCTTTCGGGGTAGGCCCATGCTAGTATGGGATTCAGGCTTATAGCAAATCTTTATTTCCTTAAGAAAAGAAAATAGAGGCACCTATAATATTATAAATTGTACTGTTACTGCAAAAGTCTCATCTCATCTCATCAAAAGTACATAGAGACTTAGTGTGTGTAGAGGCTCATGGAAAACATTTCGCTGATGGGTCTCAGTTCATATACGACTCCTCTGTAACACACAGAGCCTAGCTCGGACCCTGGATACCTCAGCGGGCCGCATTTCACTGCAGCTGGTCTAGCGACGCCACTGCACCCTGACGGGAAAACAGAGAACTATCAGACTCTGTTCGTAGTGCGAGTTTCATACTGCCTGTAGGCGTGATGCCCGTGATAACCCTGTATCAATGATAAAGTCATTGACCATTTGAGCATATATTATCATAAAGTATGATATGCCAAATCCTTCCCATGAGGACATGGTCTATTACTCAGTAATCTTTCTTACGAAACTTCTGAAATCAGATGAAAACCCTTTTGACATTTGCTTTGTTCAAATAACTGGTTGATTTATAGAAACTCACTCTGTATAATTTCTTATCATAGCTACAACTGTACAGTTACTAAAAAACCTATATCAAATCATCGAACGGACCACCAATGAGGGAAAAAGACAAATCGAATCTACCCCGAATGTGCACTGGCAGAGAATTATCATATGTTATTGATGTAAAGCATCCCTCCAACTACTTGTCATCTTTGCCCCCTGTGGTGATGCACTCTCCACAAATGCCACTATAAATAAAAAACCCTGAAATGATGGATGAGTGCCCCCTTTTAAAGCCTCCATACATCTCTGCCGCACAGAGTGAGGGGACGCTGCAGGGGTGACATCTAGTGAGTGATGAGCGAATCATTGGACCCTGCCGAGGCTGGAGGCTCGAGAGTGAGAGAACCAGAGAGATAAAAGAAGAGGTTGAGAGCTCGAAAAGTGAGAGGAGGAGAGAGAAAGAGAGAGGGAGAGAAAGAGGGAGGGAGAGGGAGAGAACTAGAGTGATAAGAAAGGATGTATAGACGGTAAAACGTGAGAGGGGGAGGGAGAAAGAGAGAGGGAGAGAAAAAAGGAGGGAGAGGGAGAGAACTAGAGTGATAAGAAAGGACGTATAGACGGTGAAAAGTGAGAGGAGGGGGGGGGGGAGAAAAAGAGAGGGAGAGAAAGAGGGAGGGAGAGAGAGAGGGAGATAACTAGAGTGATAAGAAAGGACGTATAGACGGTGAAAAGTGAGAGGGGGAGGGAGAAAGAGAGAGGGAGAGAAAGAGGGAGGGAGAGGGAGAGGGAGATAACTAGAGTGATAAGAAAGGACGTATAGGGGTCAGATTTTCTCAGAATGTACAATCCCATGAATTTAGGTCATTTTGTACATAATCATCCGTGAAAGCTTTAATAATTAATATATTCAAAAACGGTTTTCTGGATGTTATGTAGGACATTCCCAGCTTTAAATTGATATAAGGTTTGACTTTGTATGACAACTTCTTCATTATGCAATAAATCATGAAAGTCTGAAAATGGGTAAAAATGGTAAAAATGACCAAAAAACAACAATACCATAAGCGTCATAATATTAAATATTACATTTTCAGCATATGGAAAGCAACTTTTTCTGTGAGCTGTATCTGTTTTCTATGCCATACAAAATATTGGGGGGGTATCTGGGTATTTTTTCCTGGATTTTTCACAGGTCTGACAAAAAATGGGTTTGTCACTTTTTCGCGCGGAACGTCCAAAACACCATTTTCGTACTTATAAAATGGTATCTAATTTCACGCCTATTACACAACTAACACTTCTTATATACTCCCTAAGATGTTGTGCAATTATAAGTAAAGTTATAGCCTTATCCATCCAGTATTAAGTGAGTGAGCACAGATTGAAAACCACTTACCTGTTTTTATACTGAACCACCTTTCGCCCGTGACACCGGATGTTTTTGTCAATATTTCTGGAATGCACTAATATTCACTTCTGTGGTTTTCTACACTTGAAGTATATGTTATTGTGCATATGTTGCCTAAAAATCATAAAGATTCAATCTCTTGGGGACTTGTGAGGAAGGAATTTGTAAATTTTCAGAAAATACGGAACGACCGAAACTTTTTTTGGGGAAACCATTCCTTCCGCCATAACTTTCGAATTGGCGCGTAAAACCGTTACACCAGCCTCTTGCATCATCCAGCGCCACATGAGGTAAGGCAGACATTTTTTTCTCTCCGAAATATTGACTAATTTTTGCTTTATCTGTGTGTTTTATGTTCTGAAATTCGTCCGAAACTTGGTGTATGTACCCTAGAAAGTGGTGAAGTATGTATTTAGTGAATGTTTCCTTGCTTTTTTTGGTATTTCAGCATTTTTCAACTTGTGCCCGTTCCTCGCACGTGGTGGTTGGGCGACAAACGGGAGTTTTTCTTTGTCTTTGGGTCGATAGCTTTGAACCTTACCCAAGAAATGGAACGGGCGAAACAATGTCAATGGTTTTATCAAATGTGCTTTTCTTCCTTCCCTGTGCACGGTGTGAAACATGCAGAGGTTTAATAGTGTAAAAAACATGTTGCTTTTCACATTTAGATAGCTATTTGGTCGTTTGCAGAGATAGGGTTCTGGCCACATGGGTTTGACAAGGTTTCGCCCGTTCCTTTTTTTCAAATTTGACTTTTCAACTGAGCCTTTCACAAATATTTGTCTCTGCATTTCTCAAACTTTGCAACCCACATGTACTTCTTAACATGTTCTATGCGGGAAATAGTTAGATTATAAGTATTAAAAGGTTTAGAGTGTATTTAACTCTGATATGTGTTAGACTTACGCCCATTCCGGCGAAACATTTCGGACGTTCCAGCCAAATTCATATCGCCTGCTACAACCTTGCATTTTAACCTATTCTCTCATGCTTAGTATCATTTTGTAGGTAAAACAATGTAGAATATTTGTCTTGTACTTATGTTTGTGAATTAAATGAATTTTCACACGTTTTGGGTTGTTTTGTAAAGTTTTGGACGTTCCCTTTTGTACAATATGTTCAATATAGCACTGTTACTATGGCATTACAAAGACCAAAATAAGTGTGGAGGTGCGCATTATTATACTACACAATAATATAGCACAGTTTTTAAATTAAAATTTTTTTTTTTTTCCACTTTTTTTAGGCTTGTTCTATTCCACATTATTTCTCATTTTTTCATGCTCAGACTTAGTTTTTCCATTTCTTTTTTTTTCAGATTCAGCACTATACATCCCCGCCCTCCAAACCTCTACTCAAGACCCCCCCCACCTGACCCCAGCAGGATGAGGCCCCTCAAACCCAACAAGGAGTCTGTGCGACAGTGGAGGCAGCGTAAGCGTTTAGACCCTGCTTGGCTTCAGAAAGAGCAGACGAGGAAGAGGGAATGCTGGGCTCGACTGAAAGCCTCCCAAGATGTGGCTGTGCAGGAGCTGCAGCGGGTTAAGGCCAACGAGCGTAAAGAGAGGTACCGCTCCCGCAGGCGGGAGCAGGCTGCTGCCGCTGCAGCTGCTGCGACAGCCACATCCACGGAGGACCCAGTCGACCCCGTGGAGCAGCCTGCTGTTAATCCCCCCGAGTCCCACTCGGAAGAGAGTGTAAGGAATGTTGGCCTCTACAAAACTCTTACGAGTGGGATTCGGAGATGGTTACAGCAGGCTCCTCAAATCCCCTCTTCCTCCTCCGCCAACCCTGCCTCCACTCTCCCACAGGCTCCTCTTCAACCCACCCCCTTCACCTCCACCACACCCACACCCAGAAAAAGACGCCCCCCCAAAGTTCGATCCCCATCCCCCCCTACCCCCACCTGCTCTGCCATGATCATACCCCCACCTACAACCCAAAGAAGACATACCTCCTCACTCCCTTCCACCTCTCCCACACCCCCACCCACAACCCAAAGAAGACATACCTCCTCACTCCCTTCCACCTCTCCCACACCCACACCCACATCCAGAAGACGTTCCTCCCCACTCCCTTCCACCTCTTCCAGACCCACACCCACATCCAAAAGAAGACATTCCTCCCCACTCCCTTCCACCTCTCCCACACCTACACCCACAAGAAAAAAACCCAAAAAAAACCAAAAAAAAGTTCGTCCTCTCCAGCCCCTTCAACCCCCTGCACCCCCCTGCCCCTGCTACCACCACCCCAGAACTCACCACCCCTTCCACCGACACACCCCTCCCCTCTGCCTCATCCTGCACCACCAAACCCTTCACCTTTTACAGGAAAGCCCCTGCCCCTGCCCCTCCTCCTCCCAAGTCCCCTCCCCCTCGAACCACAGCCGTCAACTCAACACCACCTTCTGCCAGTAGGACAACCCAAATTGAAGAGTTGGCGTAAGTATTCTATGTTAATGTAGTTTGTAGTCACTTTTTACTATGTACACACATTTAGAATTGTAGATTTATTACACTGTACTGCAGCTGCTACATGAAAGGTAGAAATGAATTGGTGTTGGGAGAGTGCATCATATTGTTAAGCTGTGTCTACACGTACATGTACATGTATGTATGGATGTGCAATTATAATATTATTATTTATCTCTTCACTCCATGTGAACAGATAACAGTGTAAACTTTTTCCAGTGTGCATATCGTTCAAGATTGCAGGTGTTGGGAGCATGTTACTTTTAAGATGTATCTCGATGTAGATTTTCTTTTGATTTCCAGGGCTGTGGTCCGACGGTGCTGCGAGAATAAGGCGCCCCAGTAAAAAAGTCACCTCAGCATAGCCGTGAGTTTTTAATTCTGACATTTAAGCATTCTATGCACGATTTGCATGACATGTATTTGTTAAGCTTTTGCATGGTGTGAATTATATAAATACACAAGACATACAGTTATTCTTCTAATTCAAGAGGTTTCTAATTCATGTATATATAAATTATATAGATTATCTCCCCATAAATTATATAGATTAAACTATTAATTAATCATGTATGAGTGAACCAAGTGAAAGTAATATTATTTTCAATTAGAGATTATTTCTGGAATGGAAAAAAAACAACTTTAAACAATATTTCTGGAAATGAGATAAATAATTATTTACAATTTGTTTAGATGTCAATTGGAATGTAACCTCTTTTCAGATCCCCCTCCACCCCCCGCAGGCCTATAGAGGCCAGTGGCCCGAGAACTCCACGTACGTCCGCTCTGTACTACAAGCTGCAGAAGGCGAAGGCTGCTCGGCTGAGCGTGGAGAGGGAGAATGTTATGCTGAGGGCCAAGCTTCATGGCCTGCAGAAGGGTGTCAGCCAACGACACAGTGCTGTTCCTGTGCCCGAGGGAGCGACAGGGCAGGATGTTGCCTCCGACGTGCTGCCTGACCGGGACCCTGTGCGCACAACACCACCAGTGCGCATACCACCAGTGCGCACCCCCACCACACCGACTTCCCAACCGACGCCACCTCTTCCACTCTCAGGTGAGGTGCACAAAGCCAGAATATACGATGTCATCACCGCTGCCATCAAGCGTCTGCCCAGAACGCAGCGTCGTAGAGTCCTGGCCAAAATTGTGTCGCCGGTGGAGTTACGCTCGGTACGTGGGGCATCTCGACTCTCACGGGATGTGGGCCTGGACCGAAGAACTCTCTCTTCACCGTGGAAGGACAAGTCGGGTATAGCTGCCTTCCACACAACATCTTTGGCTATAGTTGACTTCCTCAAGAGGCCTGAACACTCTATTACTCTTCCAGGGAAGAAAGACACTGTCACTTTGAGGAAGGTTAAGTTCCAGAAAGTCAAGCTGACAGAGTTCCTCCATGTTCTTCATGTTAAGTTCCGAGAAGAATTCCCTCATCTCCGAGCTTCCCTGAGTTTCTTCCGCAGTGTTCGTCGGAAGCACCGCTACATCCTTCCGGTGCACTGCCACAACACTAGTATTTGTCTGTGTGTTAAGCATCAGAACTTTGCTTTGCGGATGAAACCTCTCCACGGACTCGGCCTTCCTCTTCTACCCGACAGCTTTCTGCAGGTTCCGTGGGTGGCTGTGGATGCGAAGCTGGACCGGTTGCCAGCTGTCGTTTCCGTGGACATGTGGAAGTGATTGGATGTTGTGTATGGCGATGAAGGCAAGACAACGAAGAAGCTTCGCATCGTCACACAGACGGAGCCACGCGACACCTTCAGGCGAGAACTGAAGTCTGACTTTTCCCTGATGGAGAGCCAAGTCAGGAGAGTATACGCCCAGTACCAGGCCCTCCGTCGACTTCGCGAGAACCTCACTCCGGGGGAGTGTACGGTGCAGATGGACTTTGCTGAGAACTGGGTTGTCAGCTACCCTGACGAACCGCAGTCTGTCTACTTCGCAAAGGAGCCGGTAACCGTTCATCCTGTGGTTCTCCACTTCAGGGAAGAGGGAAGTGTCCTTTCACACAAGTCTTTGGCCATCATTTCTGATGAGCGGAGACATGACTCTGCAGCTGTTTTTTCCTTTATGAAAGTGATCAACAAAGTCCTTTCCGAAGAGGTTCCTGGTATTTCTTGTGTTCACTATGTGACTGATGGCCCCACGTCACAGTACCGTAACAGTGCGTGTTTCAGTATCATTGCCAAACACCAGCAGCTCTTCAACTGTGCGGCGACTTGGTTATACTTTGAAGCAGGCCATGGGAAGGGAGCCTGTGACGGGATTGGTGCTGCAGCTAAACGCATGGCCGACTCGACTGTGAAACGCCGCATCTTAATCCACAATGCTGCTGACTTTGCCTGTGCTGGTAACCGTGTCCCCAGTCTTGTCCGGTATTTTCATGTTCCTGTGGAGGACATTCGTCAGGCCCGAGAAGAACTATCTCTCCTCATCACTGCCCGGCCGGTACCTGGTACAATGAAGGCCCATTCCGTGATGTGCTGTGTTCCTGGACACTCCATTGCTCTTCGGGAGACTTCTTGCTATCTTCCATGTTGTTACTCTTCTGCTGCCTTCCTGGGTGGCTGTGAAGGGTGGACTCATCACAACCTCTTTCAACTTGATCAGCCCGCTTCACCAACAGAGAGCTTGCCAGCCAGCAGTGTCGTCTCACCAGCTACAGGGTCATGGCTTGCTGCTGTCTATGATGGCAAGTGGTACATCGGGGAAGTCCTCAACAGTGATGCCGACAGCGCTGAAGTCTCTTTCCTTCAGCCTGGTTGTGACGAAAGATGTCGGAACAATTTCAAGTGGCCTGCGACACCAGACATTCTTGATGTGCCCCTTGCAGACATCTTGTGTAGAGTACCCAAGCCGGTCTATACTGGGAAAGGACGGAGGGCCCATTTTGAACTCTCACCAGCACAAATAAGTCACATCCAAAGTGTTTTTTCAACTTTTACCTAATTTCTTGTACTTATGGAATGTGGTTTTTGCAATTTCTCTCCTGCTTTGTAAGTATAGAGTGGAGAAAAGTGTGCTGGAACGGCCGAAATTGTGCAGGCCGGAACGTCCGAAACATGCTTAACCTTGTGGAGACTGGGCCAATAGAGTTATTAAATTGCTTATGAAGGTGGTAGAAAATTCTAATTAATTCATAATACATATTTTCACATGTTCTGGTACATATTTCAATTTATCCTTTGCAATTTTCACTTGTTTCTTACTGTGGAAAGTATTGATTTGTGATTTTCAAATTGATTATTCTAAAGATGCCACCTTTTTTCCATTAAATGTTATATTTCTTAGAACTAGGAACCTATGTACAGAGGTACATGTGGATATTTCCTTGTTGAGTAACAAGTTCTTTGCCTCTCCAGGCCACTCTGCCTTTCACAGGCACTGGGTAATGTGTAGAGGAAAGTTTTGGAGGAACGTCCGAAACTTATGTAAGGTTTCAGGTTCTCACCCGGGTGGTGTAGGAAATAGGTTCTTAGCTATCTAAAACCATTTGTTTCATATAGTAGAGACGTTGGGGAGTGTGTTGGTGGGTTTCGCTGGTGGTTCTGAGCAATTTAACCTAGTCCTTTGCTCTTTTGAAATTTCAACTTGTCTTTTTTTACGTGGTATTTCCGCCTACCACCACCCAGCAGGCTCCCTGATTTTAAAATAAGTATCTCTTGAAGGTTGAATACACTTCTGAAGTGTACGTGTACATGTTTGCTACAAACGTAGCAGTTTTGGTGCCTCTGAATGTAATATTTACTGTGATACATGTGGTTCTGTGTGGACATAGGAAACTGGTCACGGGCGCAAGTTTTGGAGGAACGTCCGAAACAAATGTAAGGTCTCAGGTTCTCACCCGGGTGGTGTAGGAAATAGGTTCTTAGCTATCTAAAACCATTTGTTTCATATAGTAGAGACGTTGGGGAGTGTGTTGGTGGGTTTCGCTGGCGGTTCTGAGCAATTTAACCTAGTCCTTTGCTCTTTTGAAATTTCAACTTGTCTTTTTTTACGTGGTATTTCCGCCTACCACCACCCAGCAGGCTCCCTGATTTTAAAATAAGTATCTCTTGAAGGTTGAATACACTTCTGAAGTGTACGTGTACATGTTTGCTACAAACGTAGCAGTTTTGGTGCCTCTGAATGTAATATTTACTGTGATACATGTGGTTCTGTGTGGACATAGGAAACTGGTCACGGGCGCAAGTTTTGGAGGAACGTCCGAAACTTAAATGGGTTTATTTAACGGTACAGCATGGTATAATATTTATACTGGTAACTTATGATATTTGCATGCCTGTACAGTAGGGATGTATAGCTTTGTGTAGAAGTATTTATATTCCAAATTGGATCTCTTATGGCTAGTGTACACTAATTTTAAAAAAGTTAATTAATTTTTTATGCTTAATTTCAACTTTTCCAAAATGTGAGCAAAAGTTTTTCATATGATAGACTTGGTAATATTCATAGGAGCCTAGTGAAATTTGGTATAGCACAAGTTCAGTATAAAATCCATTAATTTTGTGAATCTTGCTATTGTACTCTTAATAGAAATCACTAGACAGTGTTTCAACTCATAGCATGTTGAAAATATTTCGGACGTTCCATAAGAAAAATCAACTTTTACTGTAACAAAGTAAAAACTGAACCGCTTGGAGAAAGTCAGTATAATTGGTATCCACAAACAGCTGAGATGTTGCTCTAAAAGAAATAAAGGTTTTTTAATTGATTACTTGAAATTTTTTAATTTTTGTTTGTGTTGCCCCAAAAGTCTGAATTGTACATTTTGGGAAAATCTGACCCATAGACGGTGAAAAGTGAGAGGGGGAGGGAAAAAGAGAGAGGGAGAGAAAGAGGGAGGGAGAGTGAGAGGGGGAGAGGGATGATGAGAAGGAGAGAGGAAGGGTGAGACATATCGGGACGGAGGGACAAGTCGAAGATATGGAAAAGCGATAGAGACATGATGTATAGAAGGGAAGGAGGGTGAAAGAGCAAAAAGGACAGAAAAAGAAGGGTCAGGAAGAGTGGTAGGTCTATATCATGAGAGGAAGATTAAAAACGACAGACCAAAAGCGAAAAAGACCGAAAGCAAAAAATGAAAATCAAGAAGGAGGGAGAGGGTATGTGTGAGAGAGAGGAGGAAAAAGAGTGTGAAGGAGATGATTAGAATGCAAAAGGGTAAGGGGGCAGAAAGAGGGAGAGAAAGAGAGAGAGAGGCAGAGAGTTAGAGAGAAAATGGAACGGAAGGACAGTGAAACGAATCGAAAAAGAAGGAGCGTGAGAAAAAAGAAATATATAGAACGGCATAGTCAGCATTTGAGGGTAGCAAAAACAGTTATCGGTTCTTCTGGACCAGTGAACTGGTCGCTTTACCATTTAACACACACGTCTGAGTTTCTTAAAGCTGGATTTACCGAGCTAAGACAGAGGTTAAGAACCCATGATGGTTTTTTTTATATTGGAAGTGCTGTGTGTCGAACTACTATCGACTGAGGATTGGAAAAATTTGGAACATAGATCTGTCGCGCACTTTTTTCCTTCTTGATTCGTCTTGCAGATTTCCGAGAAAACAGAATTCTGTAAAACTATGTTATAAGAAAAGACAGGACCGTACTTAGAAGGAAACTAATGAGATGAAAATAACGTGGTCCGTACTCTACCAGGTTTGACCGTGGAGTAATTCGTGTAGCGAAGCTGAGTGAATTACGTAGCAGTCAGATAAGGTGGAATGCGGACCAAGTTATTTTCATTGAGTGGGTTTCTTATTTTATCTAACCCAGTATATATGATCAAGAACATCATAAATCAATAAAATAGCTCACCCAGTTAACCAATTGAATATTGGGTAACACTACCTTCACGGCCATGGAGTATGAGTTCTTAAAGGTTTGATTCCATGTAGCCTAGTTTACTCCCGATGTGGTCAAGATGCACTCCAGTTTAGGTCGTGCCACCAAAACTAACCTATACTTGGTCTCTGCCTGGAGGACATCGGCATAATGGAATAGGGTAGGTGTGCATCAGCACCAAAACTGGAGTAAATCTGGAGCACTTTGGGAGTGAAATCGGCTATATGGAATCAAGGCTTAACGTTAAGCCTATGTAGAAAAATACCGGGGCGGGATAAATGCTGTATGAATAGACAAGGCTGACTACTGATCTGAGGGGAATAGTAGCACAATGATGTATATGCAGACGTGGCCACCGCATGGCCATATGATATATGGCATAACCACCTAAAGATACAATTCAATTTGCTTGTGCCTTTAGTATACCCGCGATAGCATCTCCCTCTATCCCAATAGATCCCAAAACCAATAAGGGGAGGATTTACGGAAAAATAACGCAGACTATTACTAGGTCTAAGCCGCGGCGGAACCAGTCAATAAAAGAATCAGCGACATTTTCTCCGCTAGTTTCCGGCAGATTACATCTCATAAAACACAAAGATTGCCGGGTACCAGAGGGCACGCCATAAGCTCGCGTTGGGCGAGATTTGAACGAGCACTGTCCGAGAGGAACACCTCAGTCTCTTACATCATCTACATTTCCCCTTATATTTCTTTTCTGTGTTGTCGACTTTTTAAACTGTTTTCAGTCTTTTCGAGTGTGTACGCTCAGATACGCTGCCTAACGGGAAGAGAGGTTAGAAAGGTTACACAGATTATGAGCTTGCTGCAAAAACCTACCCCTTGCATTTATTTAATGCTAAGTCTGTGACATTGGCATGGTACAGAAGGCTAACATCTAATTCTCTAAGATTAGTGCCTAGCTACCCATGACGAATCATTCCATCCTGAAATACCTCCTTGATCAATGAAGAATATATCATTTGTTCCAAATTAACCCTTTCACTACGCTGCATAATACCAAATACACACCCTGCAGTACTGCGGTGCTGCAGTACCATTTTCACCCTGTAGTATGGTGGCGCTTTTCGCAATATCCAAAGTGACGTCATTATATCACACCTCCATGGTAATCCAAAATAATTAGGGTGGTCGATGGTTTTAACCCTGTGCATAGTAAGGCCCGGCGTCCACTGAGCGCCCATCATGTCGGAAGGTCACCTCTCATCGGGGCAGTTGATCCCCTCTCTACGATTATGCTCTGATTAAACATGGCCCGACCAGATGTGTCTATGAGCCAGCAATTAAAGCCTGGCTCATGCCAGGTGCACGCTGGGGCACTGCACAAAAACCACTATTTTACATATGTATACGAAACGCGTCTAACAGTAGGATTTTGCGTCTAGAAGTTCGACCTATTAGACGTCTCGTAGATGGCTTATCTAGTGGCGTATATACGTGTCCATGGTGCGGTCTTATATACGTCATATATACGCCTGATTCTGTTTATTTACGCCACCATCCAATAGTTCCGATCTTTGCAACTTGGGGACACTACTGGTAGCATATTTAATTTGCCATTAACCATCCAAGTCTGTTTTATATGAATAATGCATTATATTACCAATTTATTTTATAAAACCTTTTTGAGTATAAATTGATTAATTACACATAATAAACCATGCATTAAGTTGTTTTTTTTACAGTTTTTCTGATTTTTTTTTACTTTAAAACACCATTTCAGTGTGTGAACAGTCAGGCTTACAATATAATCGCCTCCCCCCAGTGTCTCTGTACGCCTGAAGTCCTCCTCCCGCCTTGTTAGGAGTAGTGTGAATGCGGCCGCCACCCTCACAGCCACCCGCTCGCCCTCAGGACTGAAATCATCTTACACACGCCGAGCAGCCGCTAATCCGTCTCCATACACAGCAGGGAGGCAGGGGTCGTGTACCAGGGCTTCACTGTGGGTAGAGTGAGTGTAGGGTGGTGGGATGGTGGGGTGTCGGAGGGGGGGGGGGCGGTGGGGGATGGGGTTGGGAGGTCGCGGGTGGTGGGTCAGTGTTGGTGTATCCTCTATCCTTTACACCAGGGCCACTGGGCCGGACCAGACACGGACTCCTCTACACCCGGGTGGCCCGGAGCAGGACCGGACGTCGACAAGTAGGAGACCAGGTCTTAGAGCCGATGAGGATGTAGCTGCTCGATTACACTTCCACCTCACACGGCGAGCATCATTTGATAGCCCGATGCCAGGCCGAGGATAGGCCCGGCGAGGTGTCGGGCCTATTTTCAGGTATATAAACAAGGCTTAAGACCGGGGAATACTTGGATAGCGTACCACGATGTAGGCGCCGAACAAGTTAGTTCACTAAACCCGTACCAACCGAGCCGATATATCAGTATTCCCTTTATTATATACCAGATATTATTGAAATAATGTATCAATTTGACCTTACATAGCCTGTAACTCGTTGATCCAAACGTTATCGATCCATAACAAAGACGTAGAGATGTGTCGGTCCTGTACACTTCGAACTCACTGACCATTTTTACGGGAGACGTTCCATAAACTCCTTGTTAAGACCCAAAGCGCATATTGACTAGATATATATGCATCTAACATGGGGCATTTACGTGATACAGTCTAAGTAGCTTAAATATGCGAAATCAATCGGTAACAACAAGTTCACTCAACGAGATCCGCAAAATGTATTCAGCTTCATGGAACCAGGCCTTAAGACTGGGGAGTACGTCATGGCCATCTTTGATTCCCGAATTGCGGCCGCCACACCTACTCTGGACAGCTCACATGGGACTAAAATCAAATATCCTTTGGAAAAAAGACTTCATCATAGAAGACAAGATTAGAACTCCGAACTGATAAAATAAACTAACACAGGATGAAAATTTGAGATTGCTGATATAGAATTTCAGCGTAAACACGGAGCGGCGGGCATAGAGTTCATCAAACTTATTGGTTGCCATATCTATTCAATATCATTATATTCATTTAGTATACACCGTATACACTACGCCCTGGATGCAGACATTACATCGTGTACGTGAGCGAAAAGTATGTTCGTATCTATGAGAAGAGATCAGAAAAAGCGGCATATATTGGCAGATGCGCCGGATTAGGTACACAGATAAACTTAAGGTTTTGTCCTGTCTAATAAATATTAATCATTCAGCGCAGGCATATATTTCCTTGTATCTGCAGTGCAGCCCTCTTAGATCCCTTAACTCCGCGATCTACGACTGCCTCCTGTTCAGTTTATGGGGTCGTAACTCGGTCGTAGGGTCGTAAACATGTCCACATATAGCCCTGAGGTAATTTTGCACACAGCCCGCTAAGCCAAACAAGAAGTTACAGGGTACTTAATATCACTTAACGTATAGACTAGACTCCAATAACCGACCTGGATGTACGATATCACCTACTATTAGGTGCCCTTAGGTGACGTTATTAGATAAACAAGAGCAAACTGGCACTTTCTTAGAGAGACAGGTGGTCGTTTGTATTTTGCAGTCATGATGTGATGCGCGAGCAAAACCATGATATATTTCCGTTATCAACAGAACCGAAACGATCGAACAATCGCCTTTACATATGAACTGCATGTACTGAGATAGGCTTCCATTTGGAATACAGAAACTGGAGATGTAGTGATATATAGTGATTGCTGAAGATGTGGACTATATTGAAATGTGGTAGATTCACGTATGACCTTCTCGCCTCATCCCACTGACTGTTGGGATGTATCGTCCACCTGCCGACTGACTTTTGACCCCCCTTACTTTAACTTACAGATTTATCGGAGACCAAGAGTCGGCAGCTGGGAATAGTTATATGAGAGGTATTACTGACTTTGAAGTGATACTTCAGGGCTCAACAAAACCCTTTTATGGATAATTCTTCAAATATTTTTTAATAGATTCCCAATACATTCTAAGAAAGATGTTCTTACAATAGGTGTAAATCCTATAAAAGATCCATGAAAGACGACAGCAATCCCATAGAATATCCATTGATGGAGTCTAGGTAAACATTCACTGATTGCTGGTGATATTCCCGAAATGCTGATAAGACTTTGGAGACCATTAAGTGAAAGGGACGAACCACAGCGTAAGAAAAAGAGCGTACTTCAATACACAGACATTTAAACCTTTATCAGGTATGAACCACGGTCCATCTACCTCAACATGAAGTCCTTTTACCAGCCAATAACCTTCCCCCGATCCCTCCTTCCCATTCCGTGTCTATTGAGGTCTTAAGAAGACACAAGTGTTGAGTGCTACACTGGCTCCCTCTGGTGCATGGACACTGAAGTACAGCGTCCATCTTTCCAGGCTTTATCAGTGGGTGGCACCCTGAACGGCTCGCAATGACGTCAGCCTCCCACAAAGATATAGACCGCCGCAGGAACTGCCAAGAATGATAGATCGCACTTTATGGGAACGGAACTCAATATGAGACTAAACCATGTATAGTATATAAGGGAGTCAAACATTGCTTAGTCCGGCCTCCCACATGGGATAGCATTAGCAGAGAACCTTATCACGTCAAGAGTGTGAAGGGTGGACGTGATTGCATGGCTTTTTTCTTGATATGACTGCTGGGACAAAGTAGAGTGTTATAAGATCGAGTATGTGATATTCAGTGTTACTGAAGCAATATGCATGTTGAACACCAAAGTTGAGTTGGGATAACATAGAATACCATGGGGACACCGAATTTTCTGTAGAGATGATCTAAACAGGTATTACAGCCGTATAACATTCATAAACTGAGTCATTTCATGGTATGGAATACGGTCCTATGCAGGTGCTGGTTGGAAGGATTGCCCAACCAAGTAGATATGTCACGATAACGTACAGGTTAACATTTATAATGGCCATCCCATTTTCTTTTCATTATATATGAAGCGTTCATTCACAGACAGGTTACAAGGAGGTGGCTGCGGTATTCTATTTCGTGTTGTCATAATCAGGATACTTAGAAATTTGCACTCTTTTACTTGTACAGCAATATTTTTCCTACCATCATCGCATGCTGCTAAATCTAGATAAAAGTTGTGGAGTAAGGCTATTGGGGCTTCGTTTTTTGATGGGCAGAGACCTTTTATTTTTACAGAATTTTATCAAGGAGGGACTGAACAGGACAACCATTGTGATGAAAGAAGGTGAGCCCAAGACTACTAGCAGTTGCCGTGTTATTCTCAAACTTTCGATGAAATACGTTGCAATGTCTGTAAAAGGTGGTATGGGTTATTGAGGCATGACCTCAACAGCCCCTACGTGAACTCCCATTGAATAATATATCTAGGGCTATCAAAATTGATATTTATGTGAATGAAGACGAACTTTATACCGTAAGTTATACCGTTGGCGATTCCTGCAGTGGTATGCAATATATGTTATATCTTACATTGAGCAAATACAGATGAGCATATATTCTAACAGTAAATGTGAATGGCAGTTTCTAAAGGTATGAGTGTCTGAGATCCGCTTCAGTATGCCTCATCAATCTAGTCTGTGTTTTAAGTCTTTCGTATTACAGAAAGAATGGATAGACAAATATTGATTTATCTTGAACTGCGATAAGAGAGGCAGACTTTGGTCAAAGTTAAACCTCAACATTGATCCAAGCCTGAGCACAAGGGAATGTATGTTTCATAGACCACTTAATGCGAAAAGAAATCCTGATTCTATCAGATAAAAGGCTGGCTTTCAATTACTGAGACGCTATAAATCACATTTATAAAAAGGTCGTACACTGGAAGTTAATACCACGGGGAAAACTAGCTGTTGTTATTGGACCACAGACCAGACACCACCCTCAGCTATGTGCACGGTGTATACGTGACAAATGCGGATACTGTAGACATAGTGTATTTTGAGTGAAACAGAAAATATATATAACAAACTATAGGTATGCCTTATAAAGGAAATCGCATCATCATCCATTAATGTTTGACAATATATTCCTGGGCGAATTTGTTTTATAAGAAATTAATTATTTTGTTTGAAACGCGACGTAAACGAAAACCTGCAAAGCAGACTTGGCAACTTCATTTTTTTATATTATCAATTAAGAAACGAACCCCCGAAAACCTGTATACTACTTAGCAGTGGGCGATGTACTATGCTATGATATAACCCATACCCTTGTTCCCCGTTTAAAGTAACGAGATAAATATGTAATAAATTTCCGGTCCTTAATCGAACCTACATTCATAGTAGAAATAGACTTGCATGAGATTCATTTTAAATTTATGCAACAAGGCTGTGTGCGCATCGTGATCTTTGGGAGGCGGAAGCCGGATGAAGACAGTAGCAGAACAAACCAAGTCCTCAGCGAGGGTAGTTTAGTATTACCCCTACCACGTCTCCACCTTTATGAGATTAAAATTGTTTAAAACCCATTTCACGTCACATCGAGTAGAGACGCTCGGTGTCATGTAATTCAGCTGCAAAAGACAGAACCTGATGAACTCTTTCACATTTACCTGATCTTGCTCCATGCTGTAGGTGTCTGTGCGGTGAATCCCGTACTTTTAACGTCTCCCGCTGACTGGTTTAGGAGTATCCCCGTGTGACGGACCGACCATAGACCCACCTGTGTACGGTGTGTGTGTTGAGCTGACTCTGTAATCTCAGCTGAGATAGGATCCCAGGTGAGTGACCCAGTCCCGGCATAACAGTGTTAACCCTCTCTCCACGGGTGTAGGCGGTTCATGAGGCTACAAGGGTCTTAAACTTTCAGTGAAATGTATTTATTACTAATGTATTTGTTTTTGTTTTTGTCACAAATTCATACGCTTATATTGTATGAATAGTCTCGAATCTCTGGATTTTCTATAAACAAGACCAGTAGGTACTGATGATTCACCTTAGGCATACGTTTTCATTTAACCGGAGTTCTAAACAAATACCTATTCCATGTATGTTGTGATACCAGCTATCATATTCCATGTGTGTTGTGATACCAACTTTTGTATTCCATGTGTGTTGTGATACCAACTATGATATTCCATGTGTGTTGTCATACCAACTATGATATTCCATGCGTGTTGTCATACCAACTTTTGTATTCCATGTGTGTTGTGATACCATTTACCATATTCCATGTGTGTTGTGATACCAACTATGATATTCCCTGTGTGTTGTGATGCCAACTATGATATTCCATGCATGCTGTGCTACCAACTTTCTTATTCCATGTGTGTTGTGATACCTTCTATCATATTCCATGTGTGTTGTGATACCAACTATGATATTCCATGCGTGTTACTGTAATACTGTGTATTTGATGGTTATAACGCACCTTGTCGCATGTACTTTGGCTCATAAAGTCGTTTATATCTGCTGTGTGTTTAGAGATTTTGAAACTTGGCACCGACACAGAATGATCTCATCATTAGTCCAATCGTCAGTGCGGACTGGGATTTTTTTACACTCAAGATGACTAACCCCCCTGAACACTGAATCTAACTGCTCTCACATAGTAAACCAGTGTTGCTCTTAAAGGCATATCCTACAATTCGGAGTGGCGCCAACTGGTGATTATCAATTATTGATAATTACTAGATCTTTTATTTATCTTTATTGTATCGTAATAGGGTACATAGATTAGGCTCTGCATGGCAGTTATTCTGGCCAATTATTCCAGCTTTAACAACGTTAACAAAGTCGGGACATTTAGAATATATATGCAGTGTGGTTATGAATAGTTGAAATTAATGATAAAGATGAGGTGAAATGAATCCATTACGTGGTCTATTTGTCATCGATGATAGATTTAGGCAAACCTATCATTCCTTGACTATGCCTACCTTTCGTAGAATTTTAGTTTTACATATTTTAAAAAAATGATTAGAATAACTTAACGTTTAATCCGCACTGAGCACGGGGTTTAGGTTCATTTACACTCTGTACACTTGATGCGAATTTTATCATGCGTAATAATTATTTTCTTCTTTGTCCTAGCATTTGCACTTTGCAAACCTTATGCAGGTTCTCGATCGACATTTCTCCAACGAGAGTGTTAGTGCATATTCGCAACCTCATCGGGTTCAGACAAATTCGTATATATAGCAGTGGTCCACACCTCTATGATTGACTCGCCGATACGTCACGGATTTTCCGTAGCCTATTGGTGTAAATCGGGAGCCTATTTGATGGGAAAATGTCTATTATGTGTGAAACACGTGGCAGACAAAATCTTTATGAAATTGACTACATAGAAAATATCGATTCTACCACGGTAATATTTTTGATTTGATTGTTTTAGTGTCTGAAGAATGATATTATAATATGTTGTATATAAATAGATACCTGTAAACAACTTTTCAGATTCATTCAATATTTTTAAAAATTTCTTTTGATATAATAATTCTGCTCGAGATCTACATTGATACACTGATAAACTCGTGAGCTAGTCGTAACCGTGGCCACCGTTCTAATACAAAACGAGTCTGATATAACATTTTGTCGGGTTTTCTTGAATTCTTTCAAATTCTACAACGGTGCCCCATTCTTTTAAAAAATCAATGAATAATTATATATATTTGCAACATTTTGTAAAGGTTTAAAAAACGTCATGTGTTTATCTATGTGCAAACCAACTCTTTGGAATGTCTATATTGACCTCCAAATTTTAAGTTAGGTATGTTGAGATCATTATAGTACATATTTTAGGAACATGACACAGAGTTGAATTATTAACGCACGTTGTTTGATACGGCTTTAAGTGAAGGAAGTTAAGATACTCGACACGATGATATAAACTACTGCTGTATCATTCTCTGTGGCCTAGGGTCCAGGCGCTTTCAACATGGACGTGTGTACACACCCCCACACACCGTCACACACCGTCACACACCCCCATACACCCTCACACACCCCACACACCCCACACCCTCACAGGCCCTCACACACCCTCACACACCCCCATACACCCCCACACACCCTCACACCCTCACACACCCCACACCCTCACAGGCCCTCACACACCCTCACACACCCTCACAGGCCCTCACACACCCTCACACATCCCCATACACCCTCACACACCCTCACACACCCTCACACACCCTCTCACACCCTCACACACCCTCACACACCCTCACACACCCTCACACACCCTCACACACCCTCACACACCCTCACACACCCCACACCCTCACAGGCCCTCACATACCCTCACACACCCTCATAGGCCCTCACACACCCTCACACACCCCCATACACCCTCACACACCCTCACACACCCTCACAGGCCCTCACACACCCTCACACACCTTCTCACACCCTCACAGGCCCTCACACACCCTCACACACCCTCTCACACACCCTCACACACCCTCACAGGCCCTCTCATACCCTCACACACCCTCACACACCCTCACACACCCCCACATATCCTCACACACCCTCACACACCCTCACACACCCTCCCAGGCCCTCACAGGCCCTCACACACCCTCACACACCCTCTCACACACCCTCACACACCCTCACACACCCTCACACACCCTCTCATACCCTCACACACCCTCACACACCCTCACACGCCCTCTCACACACCCTCACACACCCTCCCAGGCCCTCTCATACCCTCACACACCCTCACACACCCTCACACACCCCCACATATCCTCACACACCCTCACACACCCCTCACACACCCCTCACAAACCTCACACACCCCTCACACACCCTCACACACCCTCTCATACCCTCACACACCCTCACACACCCTCACACACCCTCACACACCCTCTCACACCCTCTCATACCCTCACACACCCTCACAGGCCCTCTCAGACCCTCACAGGCCCTCTCATACCCTCACATACCCTCTGACACCCTCTCATACCCTCACACACCCTCACACACCCTCTCATACCCTCACACACCCTCTCACACCCTCTCATACCCTCACACACCCTTACAGGCCCTCTCACACCCTCACAGGCCCTCTCATACCCTCACATACCCTCTGACACCCTCTCATACCCTCACACACGCTCACAGGCCCTCACAGGCCCTCCCTAGGCTGGGAGCGTTGCTCCACCTTTACGATGCCTTTGAGGATCGCAGAATAGCGACCCGAGGGCCTAAACGTTGCCCCAGAGAATAGGCCTTTTTCCACTGGCCGGTGTCGCACATTATCTGCTTAGTTACGCCAAGGCTGAAGTCAAACATTCACCTGGTAACGTATTCTTTAGCATTGAATCACTGAGTGTATGAGCGTTTTACGTTCAAAATACCTGTGTACATTATTTGCATAGAAATAGAAATAATTACACACACCCTCAATGATACCAAAGATATACTTTAGATAACACAGGGACACCTAAGCTGCATACACACTAATAACTTTTAACTCTGGTGCCATATGTATTTGACTAAAGGACTAATGAATTTTCCCCTGTCTCATTCAATATGTGCCTCTGAATTGCTGTATCCCTATCGCATCGTAAAATTGAGCGAAACCGCGTGAATATAGGAATATGATCCGGGAGCAACGCTTTTTTAATCGGATCGTTAAAGTAATCGTAAAAATGAATAGCCACCGATACCACAAAAACTCGAGCAACGCCCCATGATGCGGGTCGGGTGGACATAATCCACCTAGCCGGGATTAGGGTTCATTACCTGCAGCCTCCAGGTGTATCTCGCCTTGATTAGGCAGAGATGAGGTGTTTACCTGAGCGTAACGTGCCCGTAACCAGTTACAACACTCGTCAGATCTACACTGGTTCCCTGCCCAGCCGCTCCCATGCTCGGCGCAGCCACCCGGCGTGCGCAGCAGACAACTGCTCGTCAGGTGGTGCTCCGAGACAGAACCATCACCAAGAACCCTAGACCTAAGAAGTGCTTCAAGCGTTTACAGTTAAGATAATGATAAACTCGAGTACTATAAACATGTTGCGCTCATTCAGTCAGTGAAGCAATGATAAAGGATGCGTTGCCAGGTGTTAGTCTGGCTGCAAGCAGTGTGTAACCAAGTAGATAAGGTACGAATCCAGCCTGTGGAAAAAGGCCTATTGAGGCAGATATTCCTTAATCGAGCACCAACTGAAGACTATTGGCCAGACCATCTACCATTTTCAGGTTTGTAGTCGTCTAGTCCGTGTACAGACCACGTCTCCTACAGGGGGGCACGGTCCGTAAAGGTCTAACAGAGCAAGGCTCCCACTGGCCAACACCTACGTTAGGGGAATCACGGGGTTGGCCGTTTTATTCCTAGCATCAGTTTGACAAGAGGGCGACTCAATAATCACTAATCGAGGATGGATCGTGGTTTGTGAGACACTGGTTGCTGGCAGGCCTACAACATAACCTGAGAACCAGCGATCCGCCATTTCAACTGCATCCTGGGATGGAGGCAGGAATCCCTGTTTCAAAATGGCAGCCCTTAACAGTCTCAGTTTTAGCCTGTGTACCCTGGCCGTGGCGACAACGGACTGTACTAGAGACTATTAGTCGTCTAGTGAAAACTCCAGGATAATTGTCAGGTTGTGCTAATTGGAAAATCGTCGACTGTTAACACTATAAGGTGCAGTATGTAACTATTAACCCTTTAAAACAGTACACGTTAGCTGAATAGAACTGACCAGAACAAAGAGATGTGTAATAAAGTTATTTGGTCAGATTTATTTCTATTAGTTTTTCTGCCGATGGTGTTAACAACTTCCTTTCTCAGAGTCGCCTGATACCTATGTTGTGGGAGGGTATAGGAGGGTCAACAGTTCTACACGAAGTCTATACCAGCTCTATACCTTTCACAGTGATCAATCTGGCCTCTACCATAAAACTAGTCTCACTCTGGCTCTAAAAGCATCCTCTAATACGGGCGGCGGGTGTGCGCTGTACTGCTCTCTTACTTCACCGTGAACCTCTACACGGGTGTCGGTAGAATCAAAATTAAAGAAACAAGCAACCACCTTTTACGTCAATGAATAATAGTATTAATCTACTAGCCGATATAGTGGTGACCTGGTTATTCTCATGAATGACAAATGGATAGTCCTGACTGCTAATCGTCTACTGTTTCATGATATCAAAACGCAAATGCATGCCATGCTACGAGATCCATAGCCGCTGATAATATGCCACGAGTTTTGTAAATGCAGGAACCAAAACTCAAAAACGTATCTTCAAATGTTGTGGATTAAGTGTGATTCAGATTCCATGTCACCTAATTGATTAACATTTTTATCAGACTAATTGCTCAGCATCTTGACATCAGCTTATTTCTGTGACCTTATCCCCAAATGTTCTTTTTACAATACTCCATGTGCTTTGGGTATGTCTTCCGAATGCTAAGTATATGGGAAAAAATACCAGGGATAGACAAAGCGCACAATATGTTGCTGTCGTGGGTCTATAACCCTGGGCCTTGTTTTTTAGTCAAGACAGTCTTAGGGTGAGATCTGCTAAATTATCTTAGAGAATCTAAGACATTTTTTCAGACAAAAGATGGCCGCTGTCCTATAGACACGGTCCTGATGCGCCACGGTAGATCGCCGCAAATTGTCTTAGCTTGAGACAATTATAGAACTATCTTAGGTTTTATAATTCTACTCTTGCCGGATACCAGCTCCAGCACTGGCGCAGGCCTATAGGTCATTTTCCGTCTATATTCGGCAGCATAAAGCAATCTGCAATAGGGAAGCACTACATATACATGGTATGGTATAACGACGCCAGCTCAGTGAACTGAAACGAGACATGCAGAAAAATGCTGACCAATAATTGGATATGGCCTGTGAAATAACCCAACGTTTACATTAGATAACTATAGGAGGTATTTTCGCTGATATTGTGTAATGGAGCACCACCTGACGACTCTTGGCTAGACGACCTACCGTCGTCACGTTTATGGTGGTACAGACCCGGCGTTTACACTAGACAACTTTAGATCTTCTAGCCAGTCAGGTGGTGCTCGATTATACAATATCGGCAGAAATAATGATCAACCGAAGAACTTCCTCAAGCGCTTACACTTTTTATATATACCGATGTCTAGAAATTGACAACTGAAAGTCGTCAGGTGGTGCAAAGCCTATACTCGTCTAGTGTACACGCCGCATTAGGCCACTACCGACTGATTCTCTCTGCTTCCATCAGGGATCCCCAATGTTTTAATATGAAAATTGAATCAGTTTGTACCTGCAAAAATATCTAATACCGACGCACAATTGGTCGTCAGGTGGAAATTTGGGGAAAATAAAAGTCGGTGACACTCTAAATCGTTGAAGCGTTTAGACCTCATGAACGATTATATAAAATGTGCGCACCGAATAAAACCACATTCAGACGACCTTTCAAAACGGAGTGTTTTGCAAAATCAGGGGTTCTTCGCCGACGATTTCCAAGCACTTGGAAATTTTCGGATGCCTCAACAGTCGGTCGGTTGTGCCATGTTACGCAAGTTGGGGTTGAGAAGTCGGTGACCAGATTTGCATTTCATCTGTTGCTCATGGGAATCAAATAGACGGTGAGGGTGCGGTGTATACCTTGTTCCTGTTGCATTTTACAGGTGCCTTACTGATCTAATTATCATGCAGAAAGTAAGCCTCACAAATTAAATCAAAGCATTTTAATCATGTCGGTCGTTGACTAAGTCAGTTTGATTTGAAATGGTTGCCGATTAATTTGGCCAAGATTGCGCAATAATGTCTCATCAACAGACTTAGTCAATGATTTGTGAAACTTGAAGCTTTCAGCCTGAAAGGTAAGGAGACGTAAATTGCAGCAACAACAAGGAATCCCCTACAACCTTACCGATAAGTGATTCCGACATACAGCCATTGGCCAGCACTGATAGTTGATAAGTTTATTTTTCTCGTTCATCTACTTTCACGGAGTAAGACTAAAATTGTCTCTCTTTACCCGCAAACTGAAAAGGCTCGTGACGGAAAACAATCTGCAAACCTGGGCCCTGTTTTTTAGTCACGATATCGCAAGTCTGCGATCACCTAAGATCGGATCAAGATTCTACGGCATTTCCTACGACACAAGATGGCGGGTGTGCTATAGACGGTGTCGTAAGTTGAATCAAACGATCTTAGCAGAGTTAAGACAAGTATAGAACTGTCTTAGGTTCTATAAAACGTCACTGTTGATTTTCTGTGCTTTCCATAGGAATTAAGCAATGAAATTTTAACACGAGTAAGGTATACATATATCCTATAATCGTACAAAATATCAAGAAAATCGGACTCACCGTTATGAAGATATCGGTGTTTAAATTTGAAACATCGGGCTATCGATCGGATATCGTACAAGCACTCTCCTAGCAGATCTTTTGTGGTAAAGCGCGCGGAATCTCTGCTGGGAGATTGAAGTAAGCGCAGAGTGAGGGTAGAGCTACACTGGCCACTAGAGCAGCATTTGCTATGACGAAATTGAAACGCCGAAATCTTCATAACGGTGCGGCCGATTTTCTTCATATTTGGTACGATTATAGGTTATATGTATACCTTACTCATGTTCAAATTTTATCACTTAATTCCGACGGGAAGTGAAGTTCCACGTTTGGTACGACATGTCCAGAGTGGTCTTAGAGATACGACACTTTTGGCCACTATTTCCGCTCCATTGGCCACCGAGTGTCGTGACTCTAGCACACCTTTTAGGTCCCTAAGTGTTGTATCTTCACTAAGTGTCGTACCCACTCTATGATCGTAGCTCTCTAGCACACTGACGGCAGATACGTGTCGTAAGTTACAAATGTCGTGACTAAAAAACAGGGCCCTGGTGGCATGATCTCTCCTCTCCCAGAGTTCAGATCTTAATCAGCATTCTCCCTCAGGGACCATCTCCGTCCCGACGGAAACTATTGCTTCATTTTCCAGGTTCATAATTCCTTCTGTCTCTTTGGCTTTGTCTTGCAGCTTTAGTTTGAAAAGGTATTTATTTCCTTGAACATAGCTTTATTTGTATTGAAACAAATAATACATCTTTTGAAGAGTGAGTCACTATATGCATGACATCCCACTCCATGCATGACAGCACATGTCACCACGCTTCACACATGTCACCACGCTTTACACATGTCTGCCCACTGTGCGCATGCGCATGTGGCGGTCATTGTGGTGTGCCCGGACGCTGTGTGCCCGCTGGCCCTGCCTCTATGTCTGCTCCACAAGTGCAATATTTGAGATGGAGTTCTCGGCGGGTCTGCGGCCAGCCTCTGTTTGGTCAGCGTGTCCCGCAATAAAACACCCATTATCGCCCGCCCGCTTCTCAGCAACCAGCAGGGCAACCTGCCGGAGACCAGCGGGCCAGGGTGGTCAGGTTCTATGCGTAGCCATTTTGTTTTCACTTCCGGTGGAAGCTAAAAATAACCCATTGATCTTTGAAGGTTATATTTGGACCTTACTACAGCAGAAGTCACTGTCACACTTTAGCAGTTTTTCTCTCAATTATTTGCACTCCCCCAAAGGATCAATGTCTATAAATTAGTAATGCATTGCATGGAATAGAATGTCATATTGAAATTAAACATTGCAACTGTGCAAATTAATTCAGAAATTCGATCATGAAGGAACGCCTAGAATCAATTTGTTTTGTGTCTCATGCATTGGGAATAGTGCAAGAATGTAACAAAGCCTTCCGTTTCATACAGAGGACCAAAGTCCCTTTGTTAATAGTTTCTTGCAGACGTTGATCGATGTTAAAAGCCACAATCATCAGAACAGAAGTCAAACTTAAGTGCTGCTTGGTACGATCGTCATAGAGAGATAAGGGAGGAGAAGTTGCCATTTTTCTTATCATTACATTTAATTTGTATTCATGCAGATTGTTTCCAGTATATACTTGCATGTTTCCATTTATTCTCGTTGGGTGTAGGGGGGGGGAGTCACATTTCAAGGGGTTTACTGACCCTTTTTTTCTTTATAATTTTCTTGTTTTATCTTTCTCTCAGTATGTACATAGGGCTGAGATTGTCCTTGTAGTGTTCATCCTTGCAGGATCTCAACCTGCAGTCGCTGACGCTGTGCGCCTCGTCTATACAAAGGATCTCAATCAGTTCTTTGGGTAATCTCTTTGCAGCTTATTTCTCATGTAGTTAACATTTTAACATGTGGGTTTCTAGCTGGTTATTCAATTGATCAAATAAAAAGCTAGATTACTGATAGGAGGAGGGGAAGCCAAAGCTCTATACTCTCTCCCATAGTAAACAGCAGCAAGGGAATCAGGACAGTCACCACATTGCTAATTCAGAAATGATATAAAGATACTCATGTACTGTTTTTAAACATCGCCATCATTTATAAACATTTATATGAAATTGAGTGACGCTTAGATTTGATCCTACCCCGTAACCATGCTCTTAGAATAACATGAAGTATATGTACACTCACGGACCAACTTTCAATCTATGTCGACATTCTATTAGCTACTTGTGGTTTTCGGAGCTAGTCGCGGTTCTCGCACTTATCGCATTGTAAGTGTAACCGGATTTTCTCAGTAGCACCTCACGTTCTGGTCGCTGTTAGGCTAATACTGGCGTCACATGTTTTTAACATGTCACACGAGTATTTTATGTAACAGTCGCTGCATAGAGTCACGCCAAATTAAGACAATGGAGATTTATTTGAGTGGTAGGATAAACAGGGACTATTCCTTCTACGACGTCGTAGCATATGGATGAAATGCTTGTCCCGAGAATCATTTAATTTAGTGAAATATATTCATCTTGTTGGGACAAAGGTCTTTTATTCAAATTTCTTTATCTAGCCAGTTCTGTAACATCATTGTTGGTACATGTTTTGTTGCTTAAGATCTCAAAAAATAGGCATAGACCTCAGCCCCTTTTAGCGGGCTGGTTTTCATTGTCCCTCCTGAATAGAAATTTGTCAACGAAGTCGTAAGAACCAGGGATGTAAGGATGTTCCGACAAAATCAATATTTCTACTTGTAGCATATACCTAGCATTATCATGTGGGAAAAAAATGGCCTTCTTGATGATAATCAGTTACTTTTAAGTTGTCTTACCTTTCTCTGCTGTTGTTAAGAATAGTGGGAGTTGAATGCCGATGGAAATTGTCGTTAGAAAATAAATGTTGCTTACCTGCAAGAAAAGCCAATTTAAAATTAGTAATATACTAAGGAAATTGAGTAGATCTTAAGATATGACAAAGTATTGAACACAAGTCTGAGTCTTCATGTTAGGCTCTGAAAAAAAGTATGGCATCTTGACCTGGAAATTTAGTTTTCGACACCGAACCTATCACCAATGACCCGAAAAAGGTGAACAGATTAATGGTACAAAGAATGTATCAAGAATGATTATCCAACAATGTTCATCTGCCCCTGAAAGTGGCGTAGTCCTCACGTGAATAGGATTCTGGTTATTTAATGAAACGTATACGAGAACAACAACATACTGCAGCGTTATGAAACTGTACGATTATTGGAGCATTCACACACCATCCCTAAAGAGGAAGCTACCAGTCATTGATAGTCCGATCATACCAATACTGTTGCCCGAAAAGAGTCTTTATTTACAAAATCAATAAGAAATATATATTTTAGTGGAAAAGTCAAGAGAGGCGAAAAAGTAGAAATACTACACTTTATCTCCCACTATTTAGAGGCCATAAAGCGTACTATTAAGGAAAGATCAGGAATATGAGGAAAAACATCAAGAATAATGAGAAGAATGATGTTTTTACCAATAAAAAAAAGCTAGGAACCTCTGACGCTGGATATTCTATAGGGCACATGGGTCAATGGCTATGTGCCCTGTAGCACTGGGGACATACGCACGGTAGGGCAGTGAGCAGCTGACTGCGGAGCTGTTCCTGCAGGCTCAGACCCCGAGCAGCTCGGCGACCAGCTCGCCGAGTGACCCACTTTCCGCATATCGCAGCCCCGTATGGCGCAGCAACAAGGTTTCTCATTACATTAAAAGCTGTGGGGCCCAACCTTCTGCCCTGCCTCATCAGTCAATATACCCCGACGACAGCTATGGGGTGCCACGTCGCAAATAAACCACACACATATATGTACAGTGCTACACCATTTTGCCCATATGACAGAAGCAATGAGACCAATCACTGGCAGACACGTTACCTGGTAGGCTCAAATCTGGTTACGCAGCATCTACAGTTACCAAGAACTTTACCTGATCGATGCATTATCGAGATATGCAATAGTTGACAGTCTCAGACGAATTGGAATTGACAGGCAGAATGTCAGAGGTAAATGTATAACGTCTGAGAACGTGCAGAACACGTCGTGTTGTCATACTATAAAGTTTCACATGAGGGCCCAACAAACTGATAATCTCAGAATGACTCTGTGGGTATCTATCAGCCAGGACCTCCGAGAAGCGCACTCTCTGTGAGCACCGCCGGTCGCTCAGAGGGAGGAGGGAGACCAATGAGATGAGCGGGTGATGTCGGGTAACGGAATCCCGGGTGTGCATCCAGCGTGCGCCGGTCGGTCCCTCCTGGTGCACGCTGAACACGCGCCTTGGTCGCACACTGACCATTGAAAGAAGAACAACACAGAGCCTGCCACCATCCGTGGTCAGCTCAACCGCCTTCTGCCCTCACCTGTACGATACCGGAATTTGCGCACCTATATAATATCCTACCTTCTTACCTCCTACCTCATATTGCTATCTTATAAATCACTTGACACCTCATTACCTTTCCACCATTGATGGAATCCTCTACACTCAATCTGACTGGCATACACCTATATGTTACTAAAGCGGAAATGCCAGAATCCATCTCTGATATTTTATCATCTGGCTTATCATATTATTCCTATTATCATCAGCATCAAATCAGATCACGTAATTCGACTGCCTTCATCTTGTTTGCACAGGCGCAGTCTAAGGGTCGGTTATTTCCGGTAAGGTATAGTGGAAACGCTTTTTACCAATGCCTCCCTGGGTGCAGTCTACATTGGCAGCACTAAGATTAAATTTATTGATTGGGTTTATTTTGAGGAGCCGTTGGACAACCCTCTTTGAAATGGGATTATATTCTGTGTACGTCTTGAAACTCTCGTGGGCTTCCATCGATTTAAACGATTTTTCAGCCAGAGTGAGCACAAAGGTAACACGTGAGAGCCCTACTAGGTGGCGCTACCGTCGTCAGCGGACGGAAATAAACACATTATTAAAAATATCATTTTTTCATTGAGGTTATTGGGTTCATCCGTTTCAAGGGGTCTTTGTGCCAATTTCACAAGAACTTCACCAGAAAAAGAGTCTTGGTCTCAAAAGAGATGATAACACGAAACAGCCGGAGACACCTGATGTAAAGGGAGACCATGAAGTAATGTGTTTTTGTTGGCGAAATCTCGCTTTGTATGTCGCCGATTCTCAGTTTCTTGTTCCCTCACCGTGTTTCCACGGCTCGGCATCGCCATCGGCGATATTCAGTATAAACGCCAAAATTCAGAAAACGAGTAAAGATCTATGATCGTCTGATTACGCGATATGGCACCACCTGACGATTCTCATGACGATTGAGGCCCAGTTTACACCTGCCGACGGAAAATGCACCGATAAGATATTGGGAAGAGAAGCAGCAGCCGGTGGTGGTCACCCAGGAAATATCGGTGCTGATAGTGGGCGGGCTTCATGGAGTTGGGTCTTTAGCACCTGATGGCTGACTGTAATGAATGCCGATGATTGGTTCAGTGCGTGCCGATTATTCAATAAATGCTACCTCAAAATAATAATATTTCATGGATATTGTTGGGAATATTTTGCCCACCACACTACACGATGAACCCTTAAAATACAAATATATAATCAGAAAGATATGTCTGCCTTAGTTTATTTTGGGCTTTTTATGTCCATTTTGAGCGTATACGAATCGAACAAAGAAGTATACTCTCAAATCATACGACATTCATAGCATACAACAACCGATTGGTCCATTACCTATTCCCGAGATTTCATAATTTTCTGTTGAATAATTCACATGTGAGAATCACCAGGCTGAATGTACTAACAATGCACACCGATACACTAAATACATTAAACTAAGAACTGAGATACTTCTTGTATGGACAATCTACGGATCATGTGACCTTTCCATCCATTGGACTAGGTGCTTGGCGACGGAATGTTTGACAAAATCCGCGGTGCCTTTGCCGACGATTTTAAAGCACTTAGAAGCATCTGAGGCCTCAAAAGTCGGTGGTGGCATGATGCACAATTTGAGGTTGGGAAATAGTCTGTATTTTTCTGTTTACACTTAACAATATTTTGTCAGGAACGTGTAATAATCAGTCGGTGGTGCCAGGTTCTAGAATCGGGGTGATAATCGGCAGGTGTAAACTGGGCGTAAACTGGGCGTCTAGACCCCCCCCCCCCCCCACCTCCCCCCTGTCCCTGCTGTGTCGGCTGCTTCTTATCCACACTCACACCACGCTGCCAGGGTTCCCGTCTCAGATGTCACCACCGTGAGAACGTGGACTTCGTCAACCGTCCGCTGTCATCGCTAAAGGCATGTTTCCACGTACGGAGTTTTGATCCCGATAGAATCGTCTGCCACGACTGACCGATTTTAAAGGTTTAAATCCGTAAGTGGAAACATATAAAAAAATAAGTGACTGATCTAGGTTCAGATTTTTAGCATTTTTAGGCCCCACTTCCCGACAAATTTGTTGCTGATAAATTCAAGAAGAGTTGGTTTTGATGCGGATTCATCCACAACACAACTAAATGTATTTATTGAAGCATACTCGGCAGGAACTCATTGGTATATCGAGATATCCTTGTTTTATATATTTACGAGTTTGTCTTGCTTTTATCTGTACGCATAGCTTTCACTCAATTATAGCTGTTTCCCTTTTTCTTTTTCTTTTTTTAGGTGTAGGGCTGGTAATTAGAAGATCACATGTATCATTATTCACATGTATCCTTATATTCACGTTAGGGCAAGGTGCCTTGATCAAGGTCATAGACTGGAGAAATGTAACAGTTGACTTGAGGATGTCCATATGACTGGAAATTTGACTTTATAACATGTAATCGAAAAGAACATTGCCCGTGCAAACTTACTGCTGCAAGAAAAGGATAAACAATTGCGTGTTCTCTCCTTAGAGTTGGAATTCTTACCCGACTACCCTTCCGTATATTCGAAAATTGGCTTCCATCTAAGGATTTTTTCTGGCCTACTTTCCATGAAGCATAAAAACTTCTCCAAGCCGGTTATTTACTATTTCTTAGGCCAATTGAGGCTAGTAATCATTAACATTTACCGAAGATATCTCATTACAATATCAAAGTATTATGCACCAAACACAGCTGGTTCCCCATGGTGAGGAAGAGCTAGTGATAATGTGTAAGGAGTATCTTAAGATTCACACTAACGCCACCAGGTGATTTCTTAATATTGAGAATCGTCGGTTGAGACGGGTTCCTTATAAATTATATAAGAAGTGAAGGTGTGAAATATTTAACGTTTTGTCCAGTTTGTTTTTAGCCGATAGGTAAAGTACATTCACCTGATTGATAAAGCACACACGCTGAATACCCTCAAAACATGTACAGGGACCTAGAATTTAGTGCTTCTTCTGTACAGGTCTGAAGAATGTGGCACGAGTTTTACCATTTGATGTCCAACTTATTATAGCACCTGCACATCAGAGGGAGATGTAATGTGGCTGAATGAAATCTGTCCCGTCTTTTTACGTGTCGGAAATATGTCCAACCAAACAACAAGGAGCAGATGTAATTCATTTGCACTTATCTTGTCTTCTTATTATTTTGTAGCTGGATTCTCTAAGATTTTACAGCATGTTATGTGGTACGGAGCGCACGAATTATCATCAAGGAATCCTTACAGCTGATGCATAAATGTGAGACATTCAGGCACAGGTATAAGTCTATCGAAAACATATTGCATTTGAATCTCTCTGGAGTCCTGTGATTCTGAGTGTTTCAACCAGGGCTATTAGCTATTTGGATGACGCTGCCTGTTGCTCCGCTTTACACAGAGGTATTCTTATTATGTAAATTCATATTGTACAATGATAAGTGATGGTAACCCAAATGTACTGGATTGTAGCATAACATAAGATTTAGGGGCACAACTATGACAAATTGTATTAGAATTATAATATATGATCTCAGCGATAAACTATCAAATGTGTGCCAGATGTAATGTGTACATAGACCTAGTATCAGGAAGAAAATATTGGATACAAGGTTAAGGTGTTATCTCCGGAGTATTGTCGAGAAAATTAGTATATTAATTTGTCTCACAAGAGTTATACTAGTGCCGGAAATACCAGAATACTGGGCATGAAATGGTTGTAAATGTTTTTGGTTGACTAAATCATCAAATAATCAGATCGAAATGTACCGGGACTGTTTCCGGGCGCAAATCAGCTTCACAAGCCAATCGGAGACAGTATAAACAATGGAATAGAAAAAGTACATGATATCATATTCAACTTCTAGGAAAATGACATGGGTTTTAATGTTCAAGGTTGATTGTGGGATATGCCTTTAAGACGACTTGAGGACTTCCCAATTGGCAGACACTCAGCGGCGTCCTGGCCGCCATATTGACGGAACCCTCTCGCTGGTCACCGGCCACCACTGGTCTGCACATTCCAAGCAGGCCGTTTTCCAATATTTGCTACCAGGGGTCGCCCTTGAGCACACCGGAAGACAAAAGCGCATGCCTGGACCAGTCCACAGTGTCCTACATTCAGGACACATACCAATCCCAGCGCTACCGTCTGGCAGCACGGCGCTCTGCCAGGTCTGTGCGTCTCTAGTTATTACCGACCTTATACAACATCTGCTCGGAGTGGATCTGCTCAGAATGTCTCTCCACATAGAGACAGACAGAACAGACATGTGCATGGGGGTAAATTGCCACGAGAGTGTGGTTCTCCTGAACAGAATCTTTTTCTTGGTCTAAACTCAGGTATTCTTTTTCTCTTGCAATTCAATTCTCGCCATTAAAATGTCGTCTTGCTATCTTCTTACCCTGAGATGCCTCCGACAGCCTCCGCCATTTTAAAAATGGCGTAAGCTCCGCTGGTACTTGGATTGTGATTCCATTGCGATAGGCAACCAGCTAAGCCGTAATAAGGGGCCACCTTCCACCAGATGGCGTGTAGATTTTAGAGGTCAAGTCGCTCGTGGTTCACAATGAAGACGGTATTCCAAATTTGGTAAAATTCTCCCCTTGGTATTCTGCTTTTGATCATATTTGTTTTTGTTCATCACTTGACCTCTACAATAGACCTTTTTCCGACAGCCCTGTGGTGCGCCTTATCTGCCTAGGTACGCAATGTATTTGGTCAAACATCTACATAGCAGCATATTCCTTACGATTAGATATCTGGGTGTCTGCATGTGGTACACTTCTCATACCTCTTTAGACTATTTCCAGCATGGGGTTCTATGGTAATTCAGATCAAATTTGCTGAGTTACCTTGTGCCAGACCTGTATAAACATATCGAGGGCCAACTCGCATTATTACAACCAGACTGAGAATACGCGCGCTCTAACGGTATACCCTGCCACTAATGTCAGGCACCATATTGGTGGTTGTTAGCCATCATCATAGCCTATCCATTACTTGTCGCTGCACCAACAATTCACCCAGCATCCTTACAAACCTCAATATCTCAACAGGTGAAGCTTTCATGGAGGGATTTATTTTATTTCTCTGTTTCGTCTTGTTCTTGTTCTTGTTCTTGTACATCTTTTACTTTTCGTTTCCTTCCTCTTTTTTTTGTTCGTCTTGATTTACTTGTGTTCCCTGTTCTTCTGCTGCTGCTACACCTCACATGCAACCTTTCTACAGGGATTGACCTACAGCCTGATTATCCATAAGATAGGACTCAGAGTCAGCGCGGTTCTGTATTCACATAAAGGAAGGACAATTATGATGTGAATTACCTTTTCTTTTACTCCCGTACAAAATGAAAGTATACAAGAGACCATCTCCTGTGTCCGATTTTGACTGCCTCCTTTGCTAGGCACTCAGTCTGACTGAAATGAGTCATGGTCACAGGAATGTGAACATACTTTCATGAGACGGAGATCAGTTCATTCTTTACACCTTCGACATATATATTTTTTAAAATGTCCGAGATTCACATTCTTGACTTTTGTTTTGTTTTATCGATGTTTTTCGACTACCCTGTAGTTTTGGAGTCTTCCAATAGGTTTATGTATACGGCATATCTCTCCTTAAGCTTGCAATGTTTTCATATTTTACACAGGGCCACCGTCCACTCCTAGAGGGCTCTATTGGTGTTTGATGTTTACGGGACTCGTGGTCACAGATGGCGATGTCAGTTATTATGCCCGGTTACTGGGATGCACGATCCCTCCTCCTCTGGACAGCCTAGCAACACGCTGTAATCCCGCCTCTACACGAGGTGAGTATGGGCGACCATCCTTGAATATCGCACCACTTCACGATTATTTATGACTATCGACTATAAATCGTTCAGTGTAAACGCCAACAGTTTGAAAATCGCCGACGATTTCTGTCCATCACAATATGTAATTTGCCACCACTTCACGGAAATGAAGAAGATTTTGTGCCGTAGACTATTTCAAAGAGGCTTGAATTAATCGTCGAGAAATGCCTCGATCATATTAAAGTTCTGTCATCAAGCATGATTTTTATCCAAACCCTTTTTTCACCTCTCATTCTAACATGGAAAATGTTCCAGCTGGGTTAAAGATCAGACGTATGGCATCACCTTACCCGGCGCTTACAATAGATGATACCACCCGACGACATTTAGCAGTAAAATGGTAGAACTCATCCAGTCTAAATGCGACTATTTCAACTAGTGTCTCATTGTCACAAATACATAATCAGGTTCACCAATAATGATTGATCAATTTCTATAGGACATCGTCAGTGTAAAGGCTCATGTACATTCTGGGGTTGACGACTACTGCGGCCGCTATTCCGTAATCGAGCGCCACCTGACGACTATTGGCTCGACGATCTACAATCGTCACGTATCTAGTCGTCTAGTGTAAACGCAGGGTAAGGTGAAAAAACAGGAGGAATTCAGTTCCTTCAGAAATCAAATAATCATGACGCATTGCACCGATCATAACTAGTCTCGTGTAAACGCTTCAACCAATTCTTTGGTCGACGATTCTTAGTAACGATTTTTCCGTGGGAGTTCCGCCTCACATGTTTTTCTCTGGACGATCTACGACTGTCATGTTTTCATCTAGTGTAAACGCCGGGTCAGAGTATCATTATATACCTATGCAAAAACTCAGTGTAAATACACGCGGCTTCCAGGGGTATAGTCAGTGTTGTATACTGCATACTTCGCCGTGTAGCTTTGTACTGATCACCTGGGATACCGACAGACTGCATGCTTTGAGTGACAGACTGCACACTTTGGAAGAATAACGCAATATGATTGGCTGAGCGGCAAAAGCACACGTCTGGCCGAAAAAAAGGGGGATGGCAACATCGATTCACGCATTCCGAGACCTTTTATAAACTCCCTGCTAAAAGTGAGTGATCACTAGATATCGAAGTATCTAACATGGGGCATTCACGTGATACATCGATAACAACAACATCCTCGCCGATTTCAGCAGTGGGTGACACACAGACAGACAAGAAGTCGTGGTAACCTGGGGCCCGTTTCATAATCCAGGATCGTACATGTAGACCCTTTTCTTTCCGCCATAGAGACCCAGGAACAATGTGGGTCAATTTCATTCAACACTTATGGACGACCTTATGGACGGCCAATATTGTCTTAGCCATCAGACTTAAATTTATTAGACGATAACCCTTGTACGAGGTACAGAAAAGGTTCTTCATGTACGATTCTAGATGAAACTTCCCCCAGATTGACTCACATAGCCGAGGTCTGGTTCATGCAAGAATAGCAGAGCGTTTCGCAAAGACTATGGGCGGAGAGCGAGCAATGTACCCACGCATGAGCAATCTGCACATCCGTTGTTAGCCACTTCAGGGACCTGTTTTACTAGTTTTGTGACATGTCTAGATGGCGTCTATATGGTGTGTCCGGTTTCATAAGAACTAGACTTTAGACTTAGTTTTGTCCATTCATGCTTGCACTGTTGGGACCGCTTTCCATGTATGTCTAACACTTTTGTCACAAAACTAGTGAAACAGGTCCATGATGTGTAGATTTGTATAATTCTTATGTTTGGGGTCTGTCTTTTCCTAAGGGCAGCTACTTGTGTTATCACGAAACTAGACAACCCCAATGTCTGTATGTTGTCACAGACATGTCATGAAACTAGTGGCCTGTCTAGCCTTGTACAAATGGTGCCTTTGAGTAAAGTGACAACCGGCTTTGGCATCAAAGTATGGTATAATTCGGACAATTACGACCAATTTGAGGTATATTATAATTAAGAAACATAAAGTAGTGGAGCAGATGTGCAAGTTTTCAAAAGTCCATGACCCTCACACAAAAAATGTCTCGGTAGAAGAGGCTCTGGGCTATCACGCCTGGGCGCCAGTCAAGCCAAATTGTAGTAGCAGTGTGTTGCAAGGAGAGATCAAAGGTCAAAGATCATCAAACTATGGCATTTCAAAAGCTTTTTAGTTACTTTGATATAATTTCAACAGTTTTTGAGTTTGAGGTCTTAGATTTTCGGAATTGCTAGTAATATTCTGCAGAGTTCAGGTGGCCGTATTGTGCGTCGTCCAATCAGATCGTAGCTTTATGTCACGTGTCAACTTAGGTATGAAAACTTCAACCTTGGGAAGAAAACGTCAGCCTTGGTATGAAAACTGTAGTTACTACACCCCCAGCAGCAGTATGCAATTGTAACATATCCGCAATAATGCGGATCCACTTCATGCCAGCACTCTCCACCGTGGTCCAGCCACACGATCTCCACCTCCTGTCCGTGCGCGTTACGTGCCGGGGCTGAGAGTGGCGGGTCGGCTTACCGCGGGCAGCTACTGGTGGAGAACCCAGCTGTGAGCACACGGCGGTGCCTACTGCTGTGTGCTGATCGTGATCCGACTGTCCTCACCAGCGCTAAGCCTCAACGCTTTGCCCGGTACCCTTTATCCTTCACCTGGGAGGCATTTAGTATCTGAAGAAACTTGATACATCCTTTAAAGCTAATGGGTGGAACTGCTATTGTCCTGATCTCAATCTTGAAAACTTCTTTCGGAAGGAAATCTCAATAGATGTCCCTTCTGAAGCTGGTAACCTGAATAACACGTGTATCAGACTGGTTCCCTGCCCCAATGAAATATGGGACAGGTAACGTCTAGCAAGTGAACAACCTTGAACTGTCAGTCACGCCAGCTCTCGAGGCAGTCTCACACTGCAGCGCTTGAGTGGTTCACACGCTACTTCACTACTCTGTTATGTTGTCTGGTCTAGCTCACTCCTGGTCTGCCAAGGTGGTCCAATCTCACAATCCACCAAAAAAATGGCAGACGTTACCCATTATGCACCAAGAAATGGCGGGGTTTACCTGGCCTTATATGAGTGAACACATATAGGCCAGGCTTCCGGGCTACACAAATATAATCCATACACACTGGTGTGTGTGATATGGTACAACCTTTGTGTAACCTTCCGATCCGATTGTATTCGATCTTATCCTCAATGTACCGGCCAGGTTACTGTCCGGGTGTTGGTAATGAAGTCCAAGATCTTGACCGACTCACTGTCGGTCCCCATGTGGTTGGGTTCAATGAAATGCGTGCGATCGTTGCTGATCTTGCCGCATCTGTTTATTGATATCAGGTGTTCTGCAATCCGGTCTTTGATTCTGTGCTTTGTTTTTTCAACGTATCGTTGACCGCACTCTTTGCACTCGATGCACTAGACCACGTTGAAGCTATTGCAGGTGATGTTGTGCTTGGCACAGTGGGTCGTGCCGTGGCTGTGAGACTTTTAAGGACTTTTCAGTACCAGCAATTCCTTTTCGCGCACTGATTTTTGTCATTTCGGTTTTTGCTTGTGCGACCTTTTCTGCTGTAGTCGGTCCTCGCCCTGACTACAAAGTCTCTGACATATTTTGGTCTAATGTACCCCTTGATCAGCTCTGACATATATCTCTGTGAGTGTGGTTTCCCAAGAATATAGTTTCCGAAGTATCTGAAGAAATTTTGTAAAACATAATCCATACAAGAATATGTAAATAATCTATTTAGCATTCGTATAATAATAAGAATAGATATAAAGGATGGGAAAAAGACGAAATTGAATTTGCGTGGGGTTCACACCTGGAACTTATTCAACTTCCATTTGATAACGTTTTCAATTTATCAATCAGATTATTCAAGAATTTTCCAGAATATTAGAATTCTGTTCACTTGATTGGACTCGAACCCCATTTTCTCCGTGTATCTCCTCTAGACATCCAGCAATCTGCCACAACAGTATGACGAACCAGTCGATGTGTCAATTGTGTAGTGACTGGTAGGAAATGTCATATTGTCAATGTTCATTTGGTAGAAGTCTCCATGGGTTGAGGTCCCGGTAGGTAGAAGCTTCCCACTCAAACATGTACTGTATTCCTTCGTCGATGACATTTCCTGCCCTGGTCCTCTCGCAGCCGGCACCACTCCTCTATATTCAGCGATATTCTAGATTCAATTCCAGCTCCGCTCTACTCTAACCCTTGTCATAACACTTGTGCCCGTCTCCGTTCACAGGCCTGCCTCCCTCCTCACCATTCTAATTCAGGTCTCCCTCACTCCAAGCGTGTATTTTGCATCTGTCTGCGTGACACGGCATCTAAAGTGCCCCTTCCACTGGCCCAGTGTTTTTGACTGACAGGATCGGGCCATGTCTCGCACTATCCAGCCACATCTTAGTGGAATGTCCTAATTTGTGTAAGATCTGGTTGTTTATCCCTTTTGTTCAGACCCTCTTATCACTAATGACCACCAATTGGGGGTCTTCCACTGGAGCGATCCAGCCATGCACGCTCGCACGATTTAGCCTGGTAAATCAACAAATAAGCCTGGATTGACCTCGACCATCTGCCATACACAAGACACAACACACCCTTTCTTCATCCCACCACAACAACCCTAAAAACACGTCACATGCTTCAGGTCCGTTTCCACTGGCCGATCATTCACCACGTATCTGCAGCCGGGAAACGCCGAGCAGTCATTTTGGAATACCAATACTGGTCACCAATGAATTTTGTGAAGGCTATACATGTTGGTGGTCTCCGAATGCAGATCGGTGTAAAATAATGGGCAAATTGAAAAAGGCAAATGTAGACACCAAGCCCTGCATACAAACACCACGCTACATCTGGGTACAAACATCACACCATACGTACATGTCCTTTCATATATAAATGAGCTGTCACATAAAATGATTTGTTCTTACTTTGCAAAAACACGCATCAATTGATTTGAACTTGCAATTGTTAGGTTTTCCTTACATCCCATAACATTAACAGAAAATTTAGTTCTAGAGCCTCATATTGAGTATCACTTGTGTGTTATATTGTCACTACCCCCAACCTAATAAGGAAAATGAAAATAGGAAATCTATTTCCCCACCACCCATACAGCATCATCTCTGTATCTTCTCCCTTTGCCATAGCTGCACTATATAAACATTGTGACCGACTTTGATCATTTTATGTTATCCTGTTACTTCGCCAACAAAGTATAGTTTTCAAGCCACTCCGACTTCTGAAAATGCCGCCAAAGAAAACGGCCACGGCCACGGCCAAGACATTAGTCAAGAAAACTTCGGCAGGAGAGAATAAGACGGTCAAGATGGATAAGAAAATCGAGGATCTTAGCTGCGAGTTGCGAGCTATGAAAAGTGCGGTGATGGCCGTCACCCAGGCAGCGGTCGCTAGGCCCCAGGCGGCAGCCTCGTCCCCTAGGCCTACAGTCGATACTATGATGACAGTGCCACAAGTTACACCATCGACGCCTACGGGTCCCCCGATGCAGGGATTTAATTTTCATCGACCTGCGACCACGGTTAGTGCGGCTCCAACGGCTTCGAAGCTTCCATGTTGTTTCCATGGGTTTGCCGCGCGGTGGAGGCACCAGCGGCAAAAAAGAAAAACAAATCACCAGGCACCTCCCCAGCCCACCCCCCTGTAAAGTGTATAATAGCGAAGGGGGGTGCGCCGTCTCCCCCCCACACGCGACAAATGGGGGAACGGTGGTTCACTGTTGTTCATATTGTTTTGATAACTTTGGCGCCCATCACGCCCACAGCTTCGTGGATTGCCGCATTAGGGCCCGTCATGAGGCTGCCGGTGGCGGCCATTCGTCTGGCACGCCCTTTCAGGGGCAGGCAGGAGGACGACCTGCCACATCCAACAACTCAGCTTAGCCTTCTCCAACAGGAGGAGTGTCTCCCGGGGGGAGGGGCGGACAACCCCCCCCGGCAAACCCGGCTGACGCCTCTGCCGCCGGCGTTTAGTGCCCACCCCCCTCAGACAAGTTTTGTGAGCGTTTTCCCATGGAGGCGGCGCTTTATAATTCTGTCCGAGCGGGGGGGAAATACAACTATCAAGCTGCTCGTTGCAAGGTCCTGTAAGGCCTACGGGTCAACCGTTGGGCTAAACTCCTCGTTCACTACCACGACTCCGAACTGTACGATTTCCTTCGCTATGGGTGGCCTATAAGCTTCAACCATGCCCGTTGGCCTCTCTCCACGTTCACCAACCACGCTTCAGGGAGGTCACAGGGTGCCGCGCTTGCTGCTTTTGCCGCAAAGGAACTCAGTCTCAGTGGTCTGACAGGCCCCCTCGTTCACTTCCCGTTCGGCCAGTGGACTCAAGTTTCTCCTCTCCTCACCTGCCCAAAAAAGGGGGGGGAGGGGGTTCATGTGATACTGGATTTATCCTTTCCATCTGGTCAAGCGGTCAATGACGCCATAGCCCACGGCTATTATCTGGGATCTCCAGCCGCCTATACTCTCCCTGCAGTCGGAGACTTGATCGAGGAGATTCTCGCGGTAGGCCCTACGGCTCACGTCTGGTCCGCCGACCTCTCCAGGGCGTATCGCCAACTAAGAATCAACCCCATCGACGCCCCCCTACTGTGCTTTCGAGTAGGGGAGTCTTTCTACGTGGAGCGGTGCCCCCCGTTTGGTTGCCGCGCCTCCTCCATAGCGTGCCAGCGTACATCGAACAGGGTTGTCTACATGATGCGCTCCCTTTCACGGCATTGTCTCGCATACCTGGACAACTTTGCAGGTGTTGCCGCGCGGAGGGGCGCCTCTCAGGAAGCCTACGACCACTTCCTGTGGTTGGTCGACCATCTGGGCCTACAACTGGCCGCCGAGAAGTGCCAGCCTCCGACACGCCACCTCACCTGGTTGGGTTTCGTGCTGGACATCGACGCATCCACTGTCTCCATTCCCCCCGGCAAGCTCGCGGAGGTCCTGGAGGTGTGCCGCGAATGGGGGGGGCACTCGTACGCATCTCGTCATCAGCTCCAGTCGCTTCTCGGCCATCTCGTCCACTTCGGTCACTGCGTCCGCTACGCCAACCGTTTTATGACGCGGCTCTTCTCGGCTCTGCAGCATCTCAGGGAGCCACAGTCATCACCGTAGGACGGGAAATGCATGCGTACATCGCCTGGTTCCGCGCTTATGCGACGTCATCGAACGGGCATAACTATTTCGGCCCCCCCGAAGCCTCTACCGACCTCCACGTCGACATCGCTGCAGCAGGAGCATCAGCTTCCCTGGGTAGTACGGCCGTCAGGTGGGAGTGGAGTCAACCGTCAACTGCGACGTCCCCTCGGATGACCAGTCTCGGCATGCCTACACCATGGACTTTCCTCGCCCCTCACGCCCCCCCGTGCACCGCCATCCGGGTCCACGCCTCCCACGCAGGCGTACTCGCCCCCCTCGCCTCGGGGCTCATCAAGAATGGCCATATCTCCGCATGCTCGCGGCAGATTTGGCTCGACGCCGCCCTCAGAGACACCGACATGCTTCCGGGGGGGGGGGGTGGGGGGGCTCCCCCCCTCGCTTCACGTGCCGATTCACGTTGATATACCTGCTGCCCGAATCTCTTCAGTATCACATTGTAAATTGTAGGCACCCCTCTCGACCTACACGCCAGGATGAGGGCCTCCCACGATGCCGCGCTTGCCCCCTCCACGCACAGGAACAAGGAGCGCGGCGGTACATCCGCTTCGCTCTCGGACACGCCATGGACCGCATACGCCCCACGGTTATGGAGGCGTGTTTATACATCCAACACTTGGCGGATTCTCTGTCTTCGCCAGGGGCCGTAAGGAACGCCATCAGCGGGGCCAGTGCTTGGCTCTCAGACCATGGAGGAGACGCCAGCGCTTTCGACTCTCGACAGGCCGCGGCCGTGTTGCGCGGCATCAGCTCACTTGCTACGCCGCGCCCCTCCGATCACCATGGATATGCTGATCTCGATCGCCTCACAGGCGGCATCCCTCACGACCGGGGTTCTCATCAGGGCCGTGGCGCTCGTCGCTTTGTTCTCCCTCCTCCGGCTTCAAACCTCTTTGCCACGCCTCCGGGGAGGCGCCAGACTTCTCACGCGCTCTTGCGCGCCGACACGGTTCTCCAGGACGGCCGCTTGGTTCTCACAGTTTGCTCGGCTAAAACCATCGCCCCAGGCCGTTCTCCGGCCGTTATCACTTTGGAACCTTCCGAGGATCGGGCTTTGTGCCCCGTCAGGGCATGGAGATCTGCAACGAGCCGGGTTCCCCCACGCGAACGAGGTGACTCCTCACTCGTTCCGGAGGGGGGTGACCAGTATTTCCACTCTCATGGCATGCCGGCCGCAGACTTACAACGTCGCGGCACCTGGTTATCTTCAGCAGCCACGGCACCATATCTCCTATAATGTTTCAGACTTCCAGTTTGGTATCAAATTTCTGACATTATACTGTTTATACCAGTTTGAGGCCTTTGTTCATTCTGGCTTTGTATGTTATACTGTATGATACTGTTTTCCATACTTCCACTCTGGGTAAATAAAATTTACCGAATGCCTTCGACGAGTTGTTGGTCATTGTGACCGACTGCGGAGGTATAATGGACAAGCGAGGAGAACAGACTGGCGCCACCTGGCGCTTTCCAGAGACATTCCGCGCTTTCCGGACACAGCGCCATCTAGCGTATCGCGGCCGTTAGTGACGTCACGCCGCACGCTCTTCAAAGAGTCCTTTGATCATTTTACCTCCCACCCACCTTACAGGTTCTATTTTGGGTGTATCAAATTTCTGATATATGTTATACTGTATGATACCGTTTTCCATACTTCCACTCTGGGTAAATAAAATTTACCAAATGCCTTCGACGAGTTGTTGGTCATTATTCGTTACTGTTATAATTGGATTGCATTTCTAACATCACTCAGTTACCGCACAAGACGATTAACCAATTAACTACTCACAGTCTATCTAGGAACAGATGGAGTTGACTGTGTGCACGATTTCCCCAAATTGATGTATATTGTTGGTATCTTCTTGCGGACCATTATCTCGATTGATCGTGTATGGTTACGCCGGTGGCTCCATCTATCATCGTATTCTCTGAAAACATGTTGCCTATTACTGAGGACAACCGATTGTTCGTCTATAAGTTGGCCGTGACTAAAACAAAATTATTAGGTATTCCGTGATGATAAGTGTAGTAGGATGAGAAAAAGTGAAATGGATGAGATCTTCTTCGTTTGCGATTTAGCAGCAAGTTGCCACTACTGGTAGGCGACAAGTGGCATATCTCCATTGTTATCAACAACCAGCGACAAGCTACATACTTTTGTGTCATTGATTACGCCTTATTCTGCTAACACTTTTTATACGATGACATTCCTCTATTTTGAATAAATGTTCCAAAACAATTAAAGCCAATAGAAATCAAAGGTGAAAAGTGAATTATTTGTACTGATATTTCACTCTGCTTTCCTAGTTCATTTATTTAGTTTAAAGATTGGTTTTCCTTTTCTGAAATCACTTCATTGAATGATATTCGTCTACCACTTCCCAACACACCACCCCACAACTCATCTACTTATATCAGGCCGTCCACCATCGTAGCTTCATACAAAAAGGGAATTAGATAAGAGAACTTGTCACTGATTGGGCAGTATTTTGCTGACACTTCTTTTTTATTAAGATGATATTCCTCTTTTTTAATTAATGGGCAAATTGATAAATAATCAGGAATGAAAAGCCAATGTCACAAGTCTGTTATCAGGATTGATAGGTCTGTACGTCTATCCTAGTTTGTGTTCGTGGTTTGGCCATCGTCCATTTCGTTCAGTCAATACCCTAGAGAACCCACACTCTCCTTCTACAGAAAATAAACAGAGACAGTTGCTGCTGCTTTATATATTACATCCGGGCCTTCTGGGACGGGCTCACCAGGCTGGGGTCATGTGACCCTATTTGATGTACCCAGAATGCACTTTGCAAGCTGGATAAGTCACATGGACTGGAGTCCCTGGAGTGGTGTGGTCTAACTAGATAATGGATATCCATATGAGGTGGCATATACATCCAATATGTGCCATATTGATGTCGGAACACGTACTGTGTATGCGTCTTTGTTCATTACAACGTTCTGTATTTACCATCGTACACATGTAGACTAGATTCTCACTGATTGGCAAACGGATATAAAGCTTAAAAAAATAACGCGGAAAAAGGAAATAAAGAAAAATAAAAACCAGCATAAAATGAACAAAACGTGAATCGAACAGAACGAGCATCATTTCATACGTTAAGCGTCCATCGAATAGGATTTAAATGATTTTTAAAAATCAGATATTAAAAGATAAAGCAAGATTATAAGAAAACATGGTATTCAGTCGAACAATAAGATATAAATACCATCTCTTTCTGAGGAATGATCTGGCTAACAAGGCGTTTAGCATCGCTCAGGCTCACAAAAAAGACAAAGTGAAAAGAATAAGAAAAAACATAGAGGATGAGAGAGAAAAAGACACCTTAAGTCGAACAAACCGATTGCAAGTCCATTTCTTACTAGTAGAATGATCTGGCTGACCCTACCGCTCAGGACCACGAAAATAAAATTTAGAAAGAATTTAGGCAAGCGAACAAATATAAAACATCATTCCCCCAATAGAGAAGTACACCTCAAACAATTAGATCAGAAACTCACAGCGCACACAACGCACTGCCAGCTTTACCTTTTTCTGAACACCCCTCCGCCATCCCTCCCCACAGCAGTAGTGCCCCCTGGTGAAAGGCAGTCGACCCGCCCCCTGGTGGTCAGTCAGACTCAATCACGTCCGGGGGCAGGTTGCACGCTCGTCCGCTGCCCGTCAGGTCGATTCGCCGAGCTCGGGTTGCAGCCCGGAATTACTCACCGGATAAAACAGGCAGTAAGGGGCGGAGAGCTGCTCTGTGAGCTGCTCTGTGAGCTGCTCTGTGGGCTGCTCTGTGAGCTGCTCTGTGAGCTGCTCTGTGGGCTGCTCTGTGAGGTGCTCTGTGAGGTGCTCTGTGAGGTGCTCTGTGAGGTGCTCTGTGAGGTGCTCTGTGAGGTGCTCTGTGAGGTGCTCTGTGAGGTGTACTGTGAGGTGTACTGTGAGGTGCTCTGTGAGGTGCTCTGTGAGGTGCTCTGTGAGCTGCTCTGTGTGCTGCTCTGTGAGCTGCTCTGTGAGCTGCTCTGTGAGGTGCTCTGTGGGCTGCTCTGTGAGGTGCTCTGTGAGGTGCTCTGTGAGGTGCTCTGTGAGGTGCTCTGTGAGGTGCTCTGTGAGGTGCTCTGTGAGGTGCTCTGTGAGCTGATCTGTGAGCTGATCTGTGAGCTGATCTGTGAGCTGATCTGTGAGCTGATCTGTGAGCTGATCTGTGAGCTGATCTGTGAGCTGATCTGTGAGCTGATCTGTGAGCTGATCTGTGAGCTGATCTGTGAGCTGATCTGTGAGGTGCTCTGTGAGGTGCTCTGTGTACTGCCATGTGTACTGCTCTGTGAGGTGCTCTGTGTACTGCCATGTGTACTGATCTGTGAGGTGCTCTGTGTGCAGGGCGGGGATTGGAAAAGAGTAAAACCCGGGTCCCTGTTCAGTGAAACTCAATCAACTCGTCCTGACTGCTTTTATGGTCGGTTGTCCACTCAATAACTAACGCTGTTCGTTGTCTTTAGTAAAGTTCAGAAATAAGGGGTATATTTGTCTCAGTTAAACTCACATAAATAAACAATACAATATGCAGCGACAGGTTGACTCTAGTTGTATATGCGGCATATCAATTGGATTATCCTGATGCTAAAGGCAGAGAGAAAATCTAATTGATAATTGAGTATTTTTGATGTACGGTGAGAGTCAGCCATATACCTGAAAATGGTCATATTCTACCTTCTAGTGATGTTGATTGAATGACTGTAGTCTGCACGTCACAATGTGACGGCCGTAGATTTGACCTATCTGGGAGGCAGTAAGGGGCATGTGGTGAGGTGGTTTGTGTGCACGGCCGGTATAAGCCATTTTCCACTGGCCGACGGAAACGGCACCCATCTATTGAGTTCTCCTTTTGGTCGGTGGTTGATGGCCAACGACTTCAACGTTGGCATCCAGAAATCGGAGAGGGTGTAGTGTATTTCTTGTTTCTGCTGCATTTGACCGACTGAAGTCGTTCGGTGGTGGCCTTATTTCATAATATCTGCACATTTAATCAGTGAGCAATTTGCATGTCTGTTTTTATTCGCCGATAAGGCATAAGTGGTTCCAGACTGCTGATTGGTGGCAAATAGTCGGCCAATGGAAAATGGATTTACCATAATATTCCACGAAAATGGTAACTACTGCTCATTCGGCTACTTATGTATAAGGCCCAGGTTGAAGATCGCCCAACTCGGTGATTGTACACACCATATTCCCTCACTAGCACTTTAACAGATAGAGAGAGGTTTATTCTTAAATTTAATTCAGGAAAAAAAGATATAAGAGTTTTTCTTCAATAAGAGCTCTTCCCTAAGTATCCAAACTAACAAATATACACAGATAGGACACTTCCCCACTAGCCACACTAATGGGCAAATATCGAAGTTGTTGTTCGTAGTAGTTTAGAGTATTAATCAGTCATAATATACGGGAGCTGGCTTTCTGTTTTCATATGTCAGAAATATATATCCCCATGAGCAACGTATTTCAAATGTAAACCGTCTGTAAGCGTTGTTTTACCGTTTGAATTGTTTACCTCTTTTCTGAAGGTATTTACAGTTTTTAGAAGGAGAAATGTGGTCATCGCTCTTAAAAGCGTGACTCGCTTATATGAATGAATAAATGTATGAGTCAAAAACAAAGGAAGTATAAATACAAATGCGGGGGAATATTGAACAAGAACGATGGTGGGGTAAAAGAGATGTGAGGTGCATGAGGTGAAGTGTGGTGAATTGCAATATTCTGTGCTCAGGTTTCATCCATAAATCTATCTTGATGGACACATTTTTTCTATTCCAGCATCTAGTACCGGGTGATCTTCAATAATATTGTGGTATTTCTTTCCCTTCTACACCTCATTTTCTCATGGAGATTTATTGGTGATAGATAGTCTGTTATCTTCAATAATATTCAGGTCTAGGAGACAATTGTTGTATATTTGTTTTTACTTTAGAACATTTTTTTTTTATTCACACGAGCCAATCGGTAAGCGAACTCAAATATCGATTGCTATTGGTAGCCTAGTCAGTTTTTTCAAAGAAAGATGGATAGGTGTTTTCTATATCTGATAATAGTACACAAACAAAACTTCATGATGAGAGGAATTATTAACAATGTCTGAATCGTATTTGTCGATCGGTTCATTTCAGGAAACATGTATTGCAGTGTGGACCATACTGCAAAAATCCCACTTCCCATTATGGTTCTAAAACTTTGTATGGTAATTGTATTTCGAACCAGGAAACATTTATAGCATGACATGGCTGAATTAAGCTACCTGAGGTATGTGAATGTTCCATGTGAATATCTCATAAAACGAGCACCATTCTTACTCCAGCTCATCCGTTCTTCTCTTAGGCGATGGCCAGTTAGAACCTGACTTTGTGAGCCTGATGTACAGACTTATAAGTACAAAGTGACTGACACATTTCTTGGTGCTAGTCTTCCCCCTGACTTACTCCGTGAAGGTTAACAGATGCTGGAGTGAAGCCAGACTGCGAACCTACCTGGACTCAGGCTAAACCCAGACTGGAGGAGAGTGATCTATTATTGACGAAGCCATCCAGGTGCAACCAGGTAGCGCTCCCTCCAGCACACACACACGAACACACGCAGACACACGCACATATATGATCAGCCTCGCAGAGATATACATGCACACACACAACACCCGCGCGCACACACACCTCTATGGGCCCGTTTCCATTGGCCGACGAAAACGGTGTAGATTTTATGAGTTCTCCTAATAGCCCATTTCCTTTGTGCCTCGGCATTGATAAAGGTTCGTCGGTGGTTCCTGACTGTGGCGGTGGCGGCCAATGGAAACGGGCTTTTCAGGAGAACTAAACAAATCACCGTGTTTGTCGGCCATTGGAAACGGGCCCTACGCACAACACCTGTAAATCCACCACTACACCCATACTAACATACACACACCTCTACAAAACGACACACACACCCTGCAACATGCACTTGAGAGGAGATGGTTCATACGATTTAAAACTAGTTTAATATGTACAAAATTTGAGTTTTAGGTCATGTCGTACACAGGTCAACCAGGAGTCAGTGATCTATGGCTATGAGCATTTTTTAGGGCAGTATCAATTTAGACCAATAATTATATATTCAGGGTGTGAAGGACGAACATATATGTATGGGACTATATACAAAACCTTAATCAAGCTCTTCTCGGTTTAGTATCTTTGGCAATATTTCCTTAATTATCATTTACAAGTTATTCACCTCATGGTAGGAGTCGGACTCCCGTTAGAAGTCTGTCCCTGTACAGTTTACCTTTGCATAGCTCATACAGAATTGTGTAAATGGGTTTAACTGAAGAAACACCTCATCCTAAGGACATGGTTTCTACAATCACACAGGTCAGCACTCACACACACCTACACACTCCTCCTACCGGTGGTTCTCACGCTGAAACAGTTTGATACAGAATGTAACTAGTTCCATCATCTCTCGGCGGGAAATAAACAAGTTCCAGTGCGACCCTCTACTATCATCCATAGACAACCACTACTACCACTGGCGTCGGGGAAGGGGGTAATGGCCGCCGACGTAGCTGCATAGCTATCTATCTATTCAGCAGAGATGACATACCATGTAGATACAAAACAATCTAATAAAGGGATACCCGAGCTTGCCCTTCCGTCTCCGGTTCAGACTATTGGTCTCTGGCCAAACTGTCATCCATCATGAAATATCAGTAAAGGTCAGCAACCAATTAACACAGATTTCTCTCCATAACCCTGTTCTTTGCCACATGCTGCTCGTACAAAGTAACATGATACAGTTTTTTTGATTTTTGTTTAAGCAGCCTTTATTTTCAATATTGATACATAGGATTCAATCTATAGTTTGATCAGTATCCCAATGATTCCAACTGTTAACATATCTGGTATACCTTAACACGCAGAGTAGTTGTAGCTTTATAGTGATATGAATAGCAAATATAAGCAAGTCTTGTTATATCATGCTATATTGAGAAAGCTACAGTTTTTGTTGAGTGGATGATATCTTCCCCCTTTATGTTAGGACATGTAACAATTAGGCCCGGCCTCCACTGAGCTCCCGATACACTACGATAGGCCTTATGATGTTTGAAGGGACACAAAATCTATATCGCAGTTGAAAGTCACCTTTCATCCGAAGCCTACACACCAGAGGATACACCCTTTGATTATGAACATTCATTAAATAAATAACACAATCAGAATATAGTTCATTATAGTATGTATCCTACTCTGACTGGACCAAGAATCCTGTATCCCAGCCAGGAGGGTAGCCATAGGATGCAGGGACTGGAGCCAGTCTAGATACACCCCGATGCACACATCGTGAGGTCTATCGGAGGGTATCGGGAGCTCAGTGGACGTCAGGCTTTATGTATCTATCTTAATTAGTCCAAAGTGCAGTGGCAGACGGAGGTCTTGTATCCTAGGTTATTCGGGTTACAATACATTATGCCAAAATAATAATGTCACAACAGGCAAGACACAGCAAGTAGGCCTGCGTCTGATGAAGGGGCCGCATATGGTTTGGGTGGGATGGTAACCCTTTCATTCATGAAAGGCGTGAACAGGTGTGATTCCTATCAAACATCCTAATACTAACAGTGATATATAAGGCATACAGTATTCAAGATATAAGGTTCTAGAACAAATGACTTCCCTCAAATAGGGTCGGAATATCTTCTAAATTATCTAAACCCTACATTTCAGTAATCAAGGGAGATCCCTTTATAGAGAGGATTAAAGGAAAAAGAGACACGATGATTCAGAGATGGCACAGAGACAATAAACGGGGGGGGGGGTGCTCGCATTGACCAATATAAACCAATAAATTACTTTTTGTCAATTTGAATGTATTTACTATAATCCTTTGCCATTATCCTTCATTCTAATTTCCCACTTTAGTGGAAAGGGGTATAGTAATGCAACTCAGTCCATGATTCTACAAGTCATGGTGAGAAGGGGAAGATGTAGCAAAGATATATATGGGACGCTTTGACATGGAAAATTCATATAGGGAGGAGAAAATATGAAAGATATAACTAAAACATAGCTAAAAAGTCCAAGAGTCATAATCTTGCAAACAGTAACGTTTGATCCATTTCAGTTGAGACAACAGATCCATACCTTTTGGATTTTGAATCTTAAGACCTCCTTTTCCTACTGCGGATATAGTATTTTTAATACAACTGCATATTCTGCACTAATAGCTTAATGACATATATGTTGAAAGTCGTACAGTTATTTGGCGGTTGATTACAAGTTTCATGATTCGCCCTGTTGACTTGATAATGAAATATTAAAAAAGGGTATTTAAATTTAAACAAGATAAGCAGAGGTTTAATACAAGGTCTGTAATTTGTCCTATTGACTTAATAATCATATGGTATACAAGACAATGATAAGTTTTTTAATACTTCTGACCTAAAAATATTACCACTGCCCAACATTTCCGAAGTGGCACCTTCCGCCTTAAGACATAAAGGCAACTTGAAAAATAATAACACGTTGAAAAAAGCGCAGAGACATCGTTGATTTAAGAGCTTGTCTCATTGCCGTCGGTTTGATTGTTATGATGTCCTGTTGAGGTAAAGTGGATATATAAAGAGGTTTATGGTTGGCATGGCTTTATTCCATGCGGGTGTTGGAAGATGCAATTTATATTTTAGATTGTACCCTTAGTCAACTGAATGTCCTTTCCCAACTTTCTCAAGGTACAGCATTTTCTCACTGCCTTTACACCGCAAGGATGGTGTTGGAATCTATGAAATAAATTTAGTCAGAAATCTCCACCTTACACATTTACTGATATGAGAGTCTGTGTACTTCCATCGCAACAGGGACATGGTATGAAAAGGACTGGGAGGTGTTTTATAGTAGTGACGATCGTTAATAATGACCGTTTCTGTTGCATAATTGAAACTGTGCATGTATGTCACATAAGTCTTCAAATAGGTCTTGGACCACCAGTGGTCATTTCAACCAAACAGCTTTATACAACACCTTGTCTATGAAACACCTCCCTGCTCTTTGATATAGCTGTAAATATACCACTTCTGGGGGTGAAGGAGAAAGGTGGCTGCACACCACGCCACACAGACATGGTGTGAGAAGGACTGGCCTTTGATAAAAAGCAGTAAGTATACTAATGCTGGGGATGAAGGAGAAAGGTTGCTGCAGTGGGACCCGAATCCACAAGGCTGGGATTAGTAGTCCTGTGCGTTAACCTCTGAGCTAAATCCTTATCCTAATATGGCCCTGGCAGTTGCTACAGTAATAAACTCCCACGACTCAAATATTCATGTAAAAGCACTCCCGCCAGAGGAGCCTTGGCGCTCTCCGGACATAACTACTGCCTCGGAATGAGTCAAGGAGGGCATGTAACAGAATAAGTAATGCCACTCTCAGTCAATGGCACCCTCTTCTAGCTGCACCTCCATGGGGCCTAGTTTAGGCCCGCTCCAAAGGCCTAACTGCCTGAGCCTGATTTCTGCCTATAGATGCCGTCAGATGGCAGCACGTGTTGCATGTCGGGAAAGACCACGTGATAAATGGAAATGATGATTGATGGTGGGTGAAGCTTCGATGATGTATCACTGAGATGGAGAAATCGTGTTTTCTGAAATTTGGGTGTCGACCCTACAGGTTTCTATAGAGCAGAGAGTATCGGGTACAGTGCCTCAAGGGAAGACCTCTAGGCTTGCTCCCATTGGCTGATCAATTTTCCGTCAGTTGTCTGCAGGGAACGACTGATCCGATATTTAGGTATGCGTGTTCTTTGGTAACAATACTAAATAAATACAGCCTGTATTTGCCTGATTTATCTCCCTTTTATTCCCATGATATCCTTATTTTTGTCACCTGAGTAAACGAACATGTGAACTGCAGTGAAAACAAGGCATCCACAGCACTGTCATCAATTATCTGTTACCGACGCACATTCGGTTTCCACCAGCGAAAGACTTTTAAGGTAACAAAAACAAATCATTGCCGTTTTCATCAGCCAATGGAAACAAGCTTACCCCAAAAGCCTGCATCTGGTTTCTGCTTATACCTGCTGTCAGATGGCAGCACCAGATCATGGTTGCATGTCGCGAAGAATCACATGATAAATGGAAAAAAGTTGGTTATTAAGGTTGAAGCTTATTCAAGTGAGATGGGGAAATCATGTTTCCCGACATTGTGGTCTGGATTCTATGGGGCATGGACTGTTGGGTCCTGTGCCAAAAGTGAATGCCTCTCTCTGACTGAGATTCTCATCTTGACAACATAATTCATGTGTGATACGCAGTATTTACATCAGACGATTCTTATCCACGATTCTGAAAATCGCAACACTACAGGCATAATGTTTTTTATACACTGCAATAGCATGGTGGTTTCTGACCAATCAAATTATTCCTTTATCGATATGCCAAGAGGAACGCACAGCATCTGTGGTGGTCCTTAGGGAACTGTACGTTAGATGCTTTCTGACCTGGGTCTATTGTAATATAACGGCATATAACACAGTGTTCCCGATTTAAGGCTACTCCCTGATAATATGTGATTGAGCTCTACCTCTCTGCCTCCCTGGATTGACATCCTTTAAGCTGTTTGGCTTCCTCTATGCCCGTTCATTTTGGTGTAGTAACCATGTTGTAAAGGGTACTGCATTGTGGTTTTACTATACTGGAACTATCGCATTGGGACCTTTTCAACGGAATAAGGATAATGACAATACAGTATTGTGATACAACCTCTTTGCGTGCACCATCGAAGACCAGCACCCTCCGTGAGAATCGTGTGAGAGCCCACACCCACCCACGTTCCTCCAGTTCATCCCATTCACAGCAGACACATAAATTCCAATTCAATCCGCTCTGCTGTACACTGCTTGCATGCTCGAATAGTTCTATGCATGTATATCGAGATTGGCTTTTTCCGTCAAAATGGGCAGGGAATTGGTTTGTTCTTGAAGCAAGAGTGCTCGAACTGGCGTGGGAATAGAACTATACTGGAACTGTTTGCAATGTGGGATAATCAAGGTCTACATTGGATGACTCTTACCGCCGATAAATCTGCCAGCATTTTCTCACAGATTTCAAAAGAAATATTGGTAAATGAGAACTAGCCAATCAGAGCAAAATCCTGGACCGAGGAATGCGCTATTTAGGACCGCCGAACCCGAACCATAGAACAGGTTACTGATTGAGTTAAACCAAATTACAGTTGATGTCATTGAGGAAATGGGTAACATCCGACACAGGTAGATAGGCAAGAGGTCAGTATGAAGAATCTGACCACTGGTTATCAGAGTTGACGTCAAACTGTACCGACATTTCTGCGCCCCACCGTTGACCGATTGCTCACAGGAAGGGAGCAGGAACCATTGAGAGTTGTGTCGTTAGAGATTTATATACCATACCGTTGAGTTGTGATAAATTTCAATACAGAGAAGTAGCTCTGATATGGATATGGCGCCTGCAGCCTATATGCTCCTGGTCTGGAGTGTGGTGAGGAGGTCTGTAGCGGGGACTGCAGCCCGCATGTTGCCGGTCTGGAGTGTGTTGAGGAGGTCTGTAGCGGGGACGGCCTGCCGAGGACACCACCTGGTGGCAGGCTACTAACGACTCTTTTATAAAAGTGCCTCATGCTCGCCTTGTCAGGGACTGGCCACTGGGGGCAGCTTCTCTTGCTGCTTCACGCACATTAATCTGGTAATCATTCGACACTAGCAACACGTTCCATGCTCATCCTGCTGAGTGCTTCTGAGCAGGGAACAATCAGAAAGTTGGGTTTACCCACTAGGTCATTTGCTGTAATCTACTTGATGTTGAGCCGAACGGAAAGTTCTACACCTGCCTATGTAGGGTCTCAGCACGAGCGAGGTACTTAGGTCGATGATAAGTTGGGAAAATGACGATCTTCATATATCTGGCCGTCGTAGGCCTGGCGACCTGACGCTGAATACTGATAAACATTTAACTTCAGACTAGCTGCTGCCTGGTATTAATAAAGGTAAGAAATTTTCAACCCAACATTTCAACACAATATTTACTGGTTTCAGATACAAGCGGTGGTGATCTCCGGGGACCAGACCAGTTGATGAACGTTGATGAACGTTGAAAAGCGTACTAAAACGTTAAAGATAAGCAAACAAAAACGTTCCAAATCCGTAGCTAATACGTGGTCTCCAACAATTCAAATACGTAGAAGAAACGCTGAATAAATGGCGTAAATTTCGGCTTTTCTTCTACGTATTTAAATTGGTGGGGAGTATGTATTAGCTACGGATTTGGAACGTATCTTTTTGGTTTGCTTAATGCCCCAGTCACACTGGCGTAAATTTGGTGTTTCTTCTACGTATTTGAATGGGTGAGGACCTCGTATTAGCTACGGATTTGGAACGTATCTGTTTGGTTTGCTTTAACGTTTTAGTACGCTTCTCAACGTTCATCAACGCTTCTTTACGCTTTTGTACGTATTGTGGCGTTTTCCGGCGCATTCCGACTTTCATTTACGCATCTCCGCGTTTTCCCGCGCATTACCGCGTATTTGTAGATTTCAAAATGCGTAGAAGAACGAAGACGTGCGTACACGGAAAAACGCCGAAATTAATGCCCCAGTCACACTGGCGTAAAAAACGGCGTTTTCCCGTGTACGCACATCTACGTTCTTCAACGCATTTTGAAATCTACAAATGCGCGGTGATGCGCTGGAAAACGCGGAGATGCGTAAATGAAAGTTGGAATGCGCCGAAAAACGCAAAGCAAACCAAACAGATACGTTCCAAATCCGTAGCTAATACGTACTCCCCACCAATTTAAATACGTAGAAGAAACGCCGAAATTTACGCCAGTGTGACTGGGGCATTAAGTTAAAAAAAATTAAAACTCATTCTGATACCACGTTTTTTCCACGTTTTTTCTACGTTTCTTTATGCATTCCGACTTTCTTTTACGTAAGTCCGCGTTTTACCGCGTGTCACAACGCATTTGTAGATTTCAAAATGCGTAGAGAAACGTAGACGTGCGTACAGGGAAAAACGCCGTTTTTTACGCCAGTGTGACTGGGCATTATAAAGGATTTTCTGCCTGAAAATTTAAAACTAGAGGATGATGAATAATGAATGTAACAACACGATTATGAAATGATACATTGAAATATTGAAAAAAGTTTGTATGATTATGATCCAAGAGAAAGTTAGTCGGAACATTCAAGAGAATGGTAATTAATAATGATATTGAAATGTTACTGTCTTTGTCCTGTGGCATCATGTCTCGTCCATTGACATAAATATGGAAGATCGTCACTTATTGTAGACGAATATCTATTGTTGTAAAATCATATTTCTTGAATAAAAAAAAATCTGGATTATCGTTTGTAAGCGTGAATTCAAGTTATTGTATGATGTTAGTAGTCTTTTAATCTGTCAAATTACTGAGGTATAGTTTCTTCACCATTTTCTGATTATTGTGATACTGAATATGATTGTTGTTCTGTGCCTAACATAGAGAAGTTTATCACCACAGTAACGGCGCTTACCCTAACGCTGGTTATATCTTTTCAGCTTCAGCTAATGGTGTCAAAATCATTTATGATTCTTTGGACGATTCTTATTTTTGCTCTTATTATTCATCTATTTTGGAACCTGACAGTAGGGTACTTATGGCTAAAAGTGTTCTGAAATTGGGGCACAAGAAAGAGCATTAGTGACACTCTTCCAAATTGTGTACCAGCTTTAGGCGCAGTCATCAAGAATAACGTCAACTCCCATATGACAACTTCATATCGTAGGTTTACTTACGTCTCTGTAGACGATGTTACCTGTAGACGATGTATGTCGAGGTGATTATATGTCCGTATTAGGCATTAAGTTTGCCTGTAGGTCTAAAAAGTCCACCCTACAGATAGATGTAATCAAGGGTTCTATTAACCACCGATTACAGAGTATCCTAGAGATAGCATTGAGTTTGAGTAATTTGCAAGTAGGAAATTATTTAGGCCCATAATCTCCTGATTCTTAGATCAGGAGGTTTAACTGGAATTAGTTCCCCCAAGCGTCATCGCGCCCCTGGCGAGCGAAACACGAGCTATATACAGTTCAAGTCTTGTTTGTCTTTTTTTAAGACTTTTATTTAGGCTGGCCTATGCTCAGCTGAAATATGTATCTGGTGGTTTCAATGCATGACCAGTTCAGCAGATGCATGGATATCAGTACCATCTACCCGCTCAACTTGGAATTCGCCGTCTGTGGACAGCAAAGACAAACCTTGCCTGCCTCCCTTGCTAAAGAAGTACATCAATGCAACCCAAAGATTCCTATAATCTCAATGATGCCACCTAGCGGGAATACAGTGTGCCAGTGGATTCTCAAGTCTCTAAGCCTAGTTCGTTAAGAATTCTTCTCCCATAGAGCGCAGTGAGAACCTTGTACAGATTACGACTTAGAGAGTGTGAGATCTTATGAGAGGGGTGCGAGAGCTTGAGTTTGTGAATCATTAGCAGTAACAGCGTGGTTTGAAAGGTCACACAATCACTGTTTGGACCTTTTTGTCCTTCACCCCTATCACTTGAGCAGTAGAGCAAGTCGTACAAGGTAGGCAGGAATGATTGATCGATATTGTGTATTGCTACACAAAGAAGAGCATTTATTGTAATGTTTATAAAAGGTACGTGGAATAGTGGAAAGACAAGTCAGAGGACGACCAATGTAGGATAGGAAGTGAAGATGAGCGGCGAGTCGTCCGCGGAGTGAGCGAGTTGGAGCGAGGCCTGCCGACAGAACCCTGACAGCGTGCACTCAGTGACCCCGTGTAGGTGAACAGTGGTCACGTGACGGGTACACGGGATCGTGACACCTCCAGGGTCCCCGACAGACGCTGTTACCATGGTGAGCCCTGGAGTCCGTACGGTGAGCCCGGTGACCCTGCTAGATGTGTCGCTAACTATGCACACACACATGCACACACACATACACACATACATGCACACATACATACATACATGTACATTTCTTATACACCTGTGCACATCTGTCTAACTATGACTGACCTCTGCTCAGGATAATGGTAAAAGGTATGATATATGTATGACTCAGTGTGACAGGTACGGTCCGCTTTGTCACTGACCGAAACAAATAAAACAGCGAAGCTGAACGTTCATGTATTGAGCATGAACGGACTAGCTATGCAATTGCTCTTCGAATGGCATCTAAAGTTGAATTATTATGAATTTGAAAGCTTTTAAGGTGTATGATAAAAGGAACACGGACCTGGCGTTTGTTCCTTCTGTTTGTTATCTCACTACTGTATTTTTCTCACTCCACAATCAAACTCGGTGGACTAAGTACTTCACGGTCCTTTGGTTTGTATTCATCAAGAGATCCAACACCAAGTTAGTTTTTCTAATATACATCTGCACATGTATTCACTTTTTTTTGTATTCAAGTAACAAAATTAACGGCAAAATTATTCGCCTTTGGGTTACTTACATTCTGCACTGACGGATAGTTTTGTTGGTTAACGGTGATTTATGCCATAATACAGTCTGTAAGATTTTCGGTTAGTTGATGATTAGTTGAGGCCTGAACACAATAGGCTCCCGACACGCTATGCGTGTTTACGGTATACGTGATGGGTATTAATAGTATTCTGTATTCATTACTTCAGGTTTATTTTACTGACATCGCAGAAGAGGACCAGGAGGACTGCCCCCCGCCGGGTGCAGCGCCCCTGGTGCCAGGCGAGTGTTTGTGTGGTTTGGGTGTGAGCTGGGACTTGGCGAGCGGACGTCTCCGACCTGGCTGCAGGCTGGGTACCTGATGACTTCTGGCACCTCGTCGGCTGGCCACCAGTCGTACAGAAAACTGAGACACGCGGGTGTTACCGGAACTAGAAACGTGAGTAATGAACGGAACCTGCTGTCCGTGTATGCGTGCTGATATCTACACAATGTGTAGGGCAGGTAGCTATTCTGTTACGGGGTCAACCATCCTACCCCCGACTCGACACCAGGTGGCTGAAGCAGGTATGAGCCATGTTCCACTGGCCGACTGTTCACCACCGATCTGCAGTCGGGAACCATCGCCGCCAGATCGGTGAATGGAAACAGACGTGCAGAGGAGTTCTCATAGATTAATTGTGCACAGATTATGCAATGAGGCCACGAACGAACAACTTCTATCGGTATAGACCTGTCAACTGCGGCAGAAACAAGACTTACAAAGCACCCTCTCCGATTTTTAGACACCGACGTGCAGCCGTTGGCCCCCACAGACCGACTAAAAGGAAACCTCAATGAATCAGTGCTTTTTCGTCGGCCAGTGGTAAAATGGTTTTAACAATGGATTCTAAAGAAATTTGGTTGCAATAGAGACTTTTCCTCCTCTTCTAAAAATCAAAGAATTATAACACTTGAGAACAGCAATTGACCCCTGACTACAGTGGCACTATCTTACCATTTCCTGACAGATGATGGCAGAACTGGTAATCGCTCTGTGCCCTGATTCCTAGAATGTATTATTCAAGATTCTGAGAGTTAAGATATGACAATCATAGTATGTCTAGACGTTACAATCACCACTGAATTGGTGTGGCAAAAGGAAAAATCAATAATGCACAAAAAAAAGCAACAAACAGGGCTTGAGTAATCTGCATTAAATGTCTTGTTTGAATGGTGTTTATCTTTGTCTCTACAACTGTCTTTGGAATAATGCCCCTTGTTCCCGTTTTCCCTATACTGACATGTCTATGTCTTATGTCATTTTTGCTGCGATGAACTTTGATTAAGATCATGGTTACCAGTCTTGTGAATATCATTGTTGGTAAATGAAGGGATGATAAGCCAATAACAACTTGTAATAGTTTCAAAGACTTCGGAATCTCACTAAAATTGCTTCTTTTCAGGATTTCTACAGTCGAGGTTTGGATTGAATAACTTTCGCTATTATCACATCAAGGTATCCTCAAAAAGAAATATGCTATGAAAATCGATTAATAACATGGTGTTTGTAAATATGAATATTGGAGACCTATCATTTGCAATTCAGCAATTTCAGAAAAGACCGCCCCTCATTCGACAATTGTACTCATTGCTTCCTTCACAAATGCATCGCTTACCTTGTACCATGCGATGTGCAAATAAACTTAAACTTATCCCTTTCTAACCATGATTCAGAGCGGTCCTGCCGACCCATATTACCAGTGAGTTGGGGCCGGCGGCTGACTGGTGGCACCTGGCTTGTGCTGAGGGCGGTATGTGTGGCTGAGACTGTCTAAGTGGTTCTCATCACCCTCTCACACGCACCGTCTCAGAGAGTGTTTATCTTACAGTTACTCATCTTATCTTCCTGGCCGCCAGCGCGTTATACAGCCTGTACGTCTGTTAGCGCTCATTATGTCCGCCAGTATTCTCCGCTGTAACTCTCTGTCTGTGAGTTTGGGCTTCCTTTCTCTGTCTGTCTGTCTCTAAACATATCGCTGTCTCTGAACATCCCTCTGTAAGTCTCTGCCTCAGCATTGTCCTGTCTGTCTGTCTCTCCTAACTTCTCTTTGCCTGTGTCTCTCTGTCTCTATCCTCCGTCATTCTGTCTATATCCTCTCTCTCAGCATATCCCTTTCGTTCTCCTTTTCATTTTAAAGATAAATTTAATTCAATTCTGCATATTTTGCAGCTCTTCCTGTGAAGTGCGATAGCCTGACACAAGCCCGGTCCACATGAGACTAGATAAGGGTAATTAATGAAGTAATGAAAGGAATGAATGATGGGGTACACAAGTTAGCAACTGCCGGCACTAAAGACTGTTACCTAAATGCCACGAGAGAAGGTGATTATATATTCTGCTTATTTCAAGTTATTTCCTACAAGTTAATTATTACTATTTAGTTTCAGCATGTATTGTCGAAGACACGTCTTGAATTCCGCCTCGGCCTCAAGCTGTTGTAAATAGGACTGTATCTCATTCCAAAGCTTTATCCCCCGGCATAGAGGTAAGTTCCGATATGAATCACTACGAATCCTCCTCTCGGCAAAATTAAACTTTTTACCATTTCCGGTGCCTTTCACAGTCAAATCAAGCTTGGCGTGAACTTGTACTCTATAATGAGTAGGTGTGCAGTTGTGTAGCTTTGCAGCTCTTGAGCAATCTTTATTTTCATGAATGTCTCGTGTTATTTTATAGGTGGCATCCATTGTGCCAACGCCTTTCCAGAATATACGCTGATTCTTTGTTATCACCTATCATTTGGTCATGAAGTTTAGTTCTAACTTCTGTAATACTTTTGAGGGGATGGCTAGCATACCTATAGTGCGTCCATTTCTACTTTTTAACGATTTCCTTATTCAGGAATCGGTATAACCATTGCGTGCTTCTACACTTCTGGCAATGTGCCTGCGTAAACAATGCATTGAAGCAGATGTATGGATTCCTCGCATGTGCGATATACTTGAGAGTAATGCTGGGCGATTTTCAGGTGCTTTTGCAGGATATGCAGTGAAACACATTAAATCTTCAGAAAACTGGTTGGTAGGTATTTCCACGTGAGTTGACGGACTGAGTCAGTTCTCCAAGGGCTTATACGTCCGTTGGGTTGTGTCTGAGGTTCAGTAACCAGTGGTCTCCATGTATTCGGCATCTGACAGTCCCAGCGGCTAAAACACGTCTACAACCTTCAACCTCCAAAAATCATCTTTGTCTCTGTCTCTGCCTCTCCTTCAGCATCTCTCTTCTCTCTCTGTCTATCTCTATCTCTCTCCCAGCACCTCTCTGTCTATCTGTATCTATCTGTTTTCAGCTCCAACATTTACGGACAGAAAGATCAGTGAATCACATTGAATTATACATATAAGATATATAGCATATCTACCGTAATGATTAACATATATTGATGATAACATGATGTGCCTTTAACGACCGGCGCCGTTCCGTCTATGACCCATATACATTTGCAACTTGTTATGTATTTCACAGACCATTCATGGATAACCTCAAAATTGACCCTTTTTCTGCGAAATTCAGCACGATTATATGCGGCCCCATACAGATATTGAGTGGGAGGACCGGGAAATGGCAGCGGCTGCCAAGAATCGAAATGGAAATCGTTTCCGGATGCGGGCCTCATGGCCTGGAGAACGTAAGAGATGGAGTCCTGGCTGGAGAGAGCCCTTTTCAGTTCTGCTACACTCTCCCCCAGAGACTCTGGGGTCTAGGTTCATCAAGGGGAAGATGGATTCCGGTGCAAGATCTCGCAATGTTACAGCGTCACGTGCTCTGACGCGGTATGTTGAATGAGACTTGGGAATGTCACGCTGAAAATCTCGCGAGAATTCACGAGATGCCTGTTTGTACCATTTGGCTGGTAGTTGAAACGTCAGGTTTTGATGACAGGCCTCCCGATTGTAGCCATGGTCGAGTTTATATCTAAATATGGGGTTGCTCATGTGCTTTCTACCGATTAGTTGGCACGTTTGGAGCATCAGGAGGAATTAGGTCAATGGTCTGCCGTCTCAAACAATATAGCAACACGTACCAACAGTTTGGGTCACCGACGAAATGTCAAGAGATACAAAACAAAATGTTAGCTGAATGAAATTTCAAACCATTATTTCATTGATGCTTTATAAGCCAAATTTACACAGCCCGATCTTAACCACCGATCATAGAATCTGATGGCGCCGAGCGGGTATCACATGCTCCCAATAAAATATCGGCAGTAAACGGCAAAATTCCCAACCCGGAAACGATTTCTCTGCCCCACATTGTGTCAGGCACGACTGACCGATATTCAGGCCACCGATAAAATCAAACTGGTTTGAGGTTATGGGTGATGGAATGCAAATGAACATATAGTCAGCTTCCAGGTGTAAACGCCTTGACAACTTGCAGTGCCAGCTATTACCAGTATCGACATTTTCTCGGGCAGCACCATCGACGGACGCTTCACTTACCGATATTTCATCCGTATATTTCCGTCGCCATGTGTGACCTTAGTCTACCGCAATCGTCAGGTAGAAAGGGTGTGTGTTTCAAGGTCACCATTATGGCCAGGGATGAATTCTCAAGGAGAACCTCCACCGACTTTGTATAGGGCCCAAATAATCGGTGCCCATTTGTCGGAAGTTGGAAAGCAAGGGTTATTTTAGCTGCATTACAGAAGAATAGTTCCGATGAAAACAGTTTGCAGGCTTAAGTATAATGTGTTGGTGCTACTAAACTCTTTCAAAATCGAAAGGAATAGTAACCAGAAAAAACAAATATAGTTCCAGAAAAATACACTTTAAAGAGGCTCCAAGTGTTTTGAATAGAGATTTTCACGAGGTTGAACCAAGACAGGTTAATTCGTCGTCATTTTAATACAAATGTAAATTCTAAATGACATTTTAGATGAAGACTTTCCTCAATGTTACGCAACACTGGAGGGGCAACGAAAGGAGACTGGTTCTGGGTAAAACAGTCCCCATATCACTAAGTGAGGATGCAGAATTATTTTGTGTATTAAATGCATCTCTCAATTAAGATCAAAGTTTTTCATTCCCATGATATGGCTTCGTGCTGTAAACATCAGCATTCATCTCGTCTTGTATGATGTACGAGGCTGTTCCATATAAGTATATATATGACGTATATGATTGACACATGTACATGTTCATGTCCACTGATATTCGCATACATTCATAGATGTGTACATATATTCATAGAGATATGTGTGTGTGTTTACATCTATATTGGCATGCCAGTAAGTGGATACATACATACATCGTCGTACATGTCAGTATAGATAATCACATATTATAATCGCATTGTTCCTGACTGCTATTACATAAGCGAATTACAGTCGGAGTGACTGTTACGTCACCTGTCCGTGAACCATTTGCCAGTCTGGTCCGGGACTCAATGCCAGCCAAGACACACAATCGCAATGCCATGCCCCCTAACTGACCTTCATCCGTGCTCCACCTCCCTAATGAGACAGCATCATTAGCGCCAATTTACTCCGGATCATGGGTCCGTTCTAGGGCTTAAAGACTAAATAGTGCATATACTATGTGTATGTGGTATGGTATCCAACAAAATATCCTTGTATAGCATGTATACAAGTAGTACAATCCTACTGAATATCCATGTTTACTAAAGGCATCTATTATTATGTCCTACAAATGATCCCTGTATAACATATCTATGCATTGTCTAATCCTACAAATTATCCCTAAAGCTACGAGTTGCACAATCCTACAATATACCAATGTATGCCATAGCTACGCATTGAACAGTCCTACAAAATATCCCTTTATATCATAGGCATAAGTAAGAGTATCCTACAACTATTCATGCATAACATATATTTGAGCTGTGTAGTACTAGAGAACAGCTTTTTATCAGTCGCACTGTACAATCCTCCCCTTAGGCTGTATAACATAGGTATGGGTTAAATGTCCGACAAAATGTAAAAAACTATCCAATCAGCCTTGAGTTCACCGACTTCAAATACGTTAGCCAAACAGCAGCCAGCATTTGGGACTATTTTTGATCTCATAGTAACATGTTCAATAAAATGGCCACCAGTTCGTCCTATTCATTTTTTTATTCTGTCCCGACAGAAAGTTCCATGTGTGCTCGGATGATCATCATAAATAACATTATGATATGAAACATATGTATACACTAAAGGAAGGCCGCCAGTCGAAGTAAGCACTTGTCACACCATCTTTGATTTTTCAGTTGAACTAGATGACCCGGCACTGCGTAACTCTTCACTGCAGAATTATGATTAGAAATTAGTTCACACGCAAAATTCACTAGACTCTACAAGTGCACTATCGATAGTAATAGTGCACTCTATTTTTGTGTTGTGTGAACTCTCATAATGTTCAGGTGATGTCCGATATATGTGCCATTCATAGGTATTCATTTATATTTACCATTCTCTATGTACATCCAGATCAAATGATAATTTGCCATTAAACGAACTAAAATTGATTTTACAGAAACCTAAAGGAAACGAACGATCATTAAAAGATCTAAATGAAAACAGCCCCAAACCACAAGATAACCAATGGTGGATTTATACATAGAATTCTACCCCCGTAGTCATACCATTAACACTGGTTATTGCTGGTACATACTAATCACCTACATCAACATACTCGAGATGTTTTCATAAAAGTTTTCCGTTAAGCACCATGTTATGGCAGCACACAGTATTGTAGGCAGAAAACACGACTACACGACCACTGGGGACGTGACACAAACAAAGCTTTAGAATTCCAGGTTTTCTCCTTTAATTGAGAGACACAAGACTACACAGAGCTTATTGCCATAACCTCACTCTGTCGTGCAAAGCTGCCGTTATATATTTTGTGAGAATAAAGAGCAAATTATGGTCCGTCAATGAAGCTAGAGGGAATCAGAGCTGTGGAGACGGGAGCGACTGCAATTTGTATGAGAAGTACAACGTTGGATGCTGACGCTCTGAATACTGGGCATTTTGGCGTACAAGGGATTCGCATTTTTGTATTTTTTCTTTGATATCCATATCTAACAACTCACCTTATATTTATCATACATGTCAATATCCCAGTATTTTCTTTGCCATAGGAATCACTGTAGGTGATTGTACCATACTTGAGATGAACTGAACAACGTAGGCAGGCTACGTACATACTGCAAATGAGCCTGATCGTTATCCAGTGAACACACTTTGACCTGTTTAACGAATTGGGTCTAGCAGCAGGCCTCCATCAAAATGAAAGGTTCAATCACTTTTGATCTAATTAAGATATTGGGAACCCATTTTCAAATTATCGCCATTGTGTTCGTTTTAGTTCGGTGTATAATGTGTACATATCATACATAGGGGACGTACCAACGCTGACTAAGTGATCTGATTACACTCGGCGGTAGTCGGGTAGAATGCGTCCATGCATCAAACGGCCAGGGGCGCGTTTAATAACCATTGGCGGTCTCCTTGCAGTATCCTAAGATAGTCTGTGGCGTCCAGCGACACAGGTCTCGAGCAGCAGTGTGTAAACATCGACTGTCCGACCTGACCCGGCGTCTATACCACCTGACGAGTATACGTCGTCGATAACTAGAAATCATCTAGTGTAAATGCCAACATTCAGAAAATGAGTGACGATCTGTAGCACAATATTGGACCACCTCACGATTATGTCGACGATTTAGAAACTGCTTTGGACCCATTTGAACGGTCATAACTCGTCTACTGTAAACGCTTGACGTACTTCTTGGGTTGACGATTCTTTGTGAAATATTGCGTCGTCGAGCACCACATGACGACTTTCCGTCCAGTGTAAACGCCGGGTGAGATATCTGATGAACGAGTAACCTGCACCGAGTGGGAGACGCTTTGTCATCTACGTTCACCTACACTCGGAGAAATCTGTCACGACTGAATCACACATTGAGTCCATGAGTCTGTCTCATCAAAGAGGTGACCTGTTCAGGTGACAGAGAAAAGGATCCACCCCCCCCTCCCTCACACTCCTCACCCCCGCCCCCCTCCTGTGTCAGCCGCGCCTCATAAAGGAGGGTATAACGGCGCCTCAGCCGCTGCCAGGTAGAATGACGCCCTTGAGACCGCCCGACTAGACGTGCCAAGACAACCTCGTCACTATATTGTGCACATAGACGGTCTTTACCTATGGCCGTTTTAGTCACTTTATTAAATGCTGAATGATTTCCTTTGTTCCTTCATACAAGAAATCGGGGGTTGGTGAGGGCACCAAAGGAAATTATGGTTAGAGACAAAGTACTCCTTTTTCCACTGAATTTCGTCTTTGTCTATCGATTGATTTTTATACCTTTTAGTCATTTCTTCATCAACAAATATACCCTGGTTCCATTTTCAGGTGGTGATTAGTACCACATTTAAACATATAGCTGACCCACTTATATAATCTTTTATTGTGAATTGTAACATATGCCTTTGAAACATGTTTGGCCAATAACACTGGCAAATAGGATGAGGCTGGACAGGTGTTGCATAGCCATCTATTAGAAATAGAAACCGGGCAATATCTCTCTTATAGATAACAAACACACAAAGAAACGCTTTTCCCGCAGGATGTTGCTACCAGGCATTTCCAGGTCTATGATAGCATGATACCTCCTTTCATTCTCAGGACTGCTGCATCATGATGACTCCAGGCATGGCTATAGCTACCGTAGATGATGGCTCCAGGCTGCCATTTTCATAAATCCCTGATTAATCCAGTAGGATGCATTATGCTCATATTGAACAGTCAATTAAAAGGTTACGCCCAGCTCTCGAGGTCTCATAGGATATGATGATTTTTGCGACTACGTAGTATATTGACGTTATTTGCCTCATTTATCAAACGTTATCTGCAGCTTTACTGATGATCTTGTAGTCCGATGACTGTGCCGATATACGACACTATAGTTTATCAAACGAAAACAGGCCTAATACAGCCTGAAGATAATGTTCATTATCAAAAGGCCCCAGAGCAGTTTGTGCGAGTGTGATCCGGCGTTTTCAGCCGATCACGAACAACGATTATGGCAGATTATACGACAAATCTAGTGCAATAATCGTCAGGCGGAAACACAAATGGTCATGTTTTTTCTCCCCTACCTTATGCAATTTGGCACCACCGACCGACTTCTGTACCTACCAACGAAATTAAAGATGATTGAATTAACCAGTGATGCTATGCATTATACTACTGAAAATCGGTGACCGTCCACCACATTTTTTCAGTGCAGATCACCGATTATGTACCACCGACCTTTCACAAGGAAAACCAACAACCGACGTTTTTATGGCGTGAAAATTATTGGAGGATTTTTAGTCAACAGGTGAAATTGCTGCATAACCCGCCGTTTACACAAGATGATTCTGGCCGGCCATTCTGGTATTTTGCACCTCCAGACTTTCAGCAGTAAAACGATAAAAATAGTCTAGTCTAAATGGCAAGTGTGTAGCGACTACAGATCATCTGATCATGTCAGATCATGCAATATAGCACCAACTCACGACTATTGGACACAGTCTGACCCCCGCGACTATTTTTAGCCATCTTGAATTAGTCGTCTAGACGGGCGGCATACTCATACTGTGAAATCTTAGTGGTCGGTGCAAATGCTAGAGTACTGTCTGAGTTCGACGACTTTTTCGGTGGACAAAACCTGACGACTATTAGCGTGACGGTCTACAGTCGTCCCGTATTTAATCGTCTAGTGAGCCCATTGCCGACGTGGACATGGCCGGCCCCGGCCTCCCTGCACGTGTGTGTATAACACCCCAGCGGGCGCCTCACCTCCCACTGGGCGCCCGCACGGATCATGGCGAGGTATCAAAACACGTTATATGAGCCAACATTGCCGCTCCGCTCATCACCATGAATAAAATACCCCGCACCTTTATAACATGGCCCTTCATCCACTGGTCTCTGTCGGCTGACCTTTGCTCCCAATATGAGTCCTATCCACTGGCCGCCGAAATCGTCACCGAATATTTGAGTTCCTCCAGAGGCAGCATTCCCCATCAGCCGACGAGAAAAGGTGCTGATTAATTGAGATTCCTCAAAAGTCTGTCGGTGGTGGCTACCGACTGTATGTCGGTGTTAAACAATCGGTGATGGCGCAGTGGATGACTGGTTTTCACCGTTCATATACCGAGCGAATTCTCAGGGTGGTGGCCTTATTGAATAATCTTTGCCAAAATAGTTGTTTACCATTTCAAATGCCGGCTGTTTCCATTTACTAAACTGTCACCGGTATACATCAGCCAACGGGGAATGGCTTTATGCATTAAATCTTCTGAATTGTATGGGTCCATGTCAATTAAATTTTTCCTGACAAAAGCTTGAGGTTCACCAACAAAATCAAAGTGTTTAGTATTTACCTGCATGTGCCGTTTCCATTCACCGATCTGACTTCAGGATGGCCAAAAAATTGGTCGGTGGTACCAGACTGCATATCTGTGATGGTAGAAAATTGCCGTCCCACACCATTTAGAATCTAGCAGTGTACTGCATATTGGGCTCCATATATTTTGGCCATCATTACCGTCAAAATCAAAGAGTTTTGATTCCATCAGTGGACAGAAAGTCGGTCATGACAGTTTTACACCCATTTACTAATCCTGAGATCCTTGATCCCCTAGGCCCGGACCAGAAGCAAATACTCAATGGAAAGGCATCTCTAAATTTGTCGGTCATCACTGAGCGATTTTACAGGACTTTCAATGTATTATCGGTCGATTGAAACGAGTCATGCGTAGACACACTGACTGTTTTCCATGCTGATGAATGCTGAATTTGCTCCCGGGACCCAAAACAAAACAACCTACAGAAGTAGGAACCATTCGTATGTTTATGATACACCCGAAACTGGTAAAATTTGTATTGAAAAAGACACGGAGAAGCGAAGTTAAAATGCAGCCAATATCTCAAAGTGTTCTGTATTATCGTAAAACTGGATGAGTTTTAATCTTGGCCACCGTATGCCACGACTGGAGTTTGGCATAGTGACCTCATGAGGCGAAGCCGAGTGAAGTCCGGAGCCAAAACTCCAGGAGTGGCATGCAGTGATCAAGATTAAAACGAATCAGGTTTTGATTTTATACTACCCGGTCTCCTCGATTTTTGAATATTACGTGATAACAATTTTGTATGCCACTAGTGGCATATAAAACTCTGTATGCCAGTCAGCGTGGCAAAAGGGAACTCAATGTTAGGCTTATGGGATTTTATATTAGGGGTAGGATAAAACAATGTACAGCACAGGGTGCAATACACAATAAGTACGGTAAAGTGGGAAGCAGTGCGTAACTAGTAATATCAGAACGTCATACATGATATACCTATTTATCTCACCCCAAACATTACGGGGAAAATTTTAGAAGAAAAGGTACTCAATGGGAGATGATGTCACAAATGTTAGCCAATTATTCAATGATAGTTTTCTCTCAATGGTATATCAGCACTTCAGGATCGATCAAATCCAAATTGCAATTTCAAAATGCGCGTATGAATCTGGTCATCAGAACCAACACTGATACACCAGTAATTCTGGTAATTTGACAAGTCTAGTCCGCTATCTGTGTCGTACTTCTGTGCAACAGGGTTGGGTTTGAGAATGAAAGGGAAGGCGTGCGGGGGAGGGAGGGAATCTGCCCTGCTAGGGAATCCCGCGGGGATCGGGGTAGGGGAGGGGGGCGCTGGCAGGTATAAAGGAATCTTGGCAGCTGCAGTCTTGGCTGATGCTGCGGTGGTGGGGCTGTGGGTGGTCGTCGGGCTCTGAGGGGGAGGGGACACCCCGCGCCACATCTCCCGATGCTCTCTGATGGGGTGAAGGTCCCTCTGTCTTTGATCTGTGTCGGGGAAAATTGCCGCTTTGCTGCATCATGGGTTACCCGGCATCCGTCAACCCGATATCGAGCGGCTGAGTCGATGTCTCTCCGTGTAGATAGAACTCCACCGTCATCACGTTTCCTCGCCGGGTCAAGGAGTGCGGCGGTGTGCTGGAGGTGGCTCGGTGCACCTGTATGCACCGCATCTGGGCACCCGACAGCACGGAGAGGGACCTATATACCCTGTAGTATGCAGCTTTTTGGTGAGGTGTATATATAATCCAACAACCCCTACCTGGATTTAACATATAGATTCATACATCAGTAGGTCGATGTACATGTATATCGTTACATTTATCACTTATGGGAGAAGCTTAATACATATAAATACATCTTAGTAACTGAATGATAAACAATGGAATCAAAACCTTATACGTTCATGTTTGTAGTTTCACCATAACATCTCATTTCTTTTGAATATGAGCTTTGTTCTTTTTATTTCCATATATAGATGTTTTACATAATTTGACCAATTTGACCGAATCATCACTTTTATAACAGTATGGTGATCTTTTAGATTTGGAAGATGCAAATATCAAGTCGAATTTACTCACATTTATAATTACAGTCACTATACTAGGTCCGCACTGACCATTCATTTTACTAAAAATCAATTCCGTTCCCTGAATCTTATGGAACAGAAATGAAAAATGTAACTCCTTAACCCAAAGGTGAGAATGAAAAGAACGAGGTAAAGTTCTATAAATCCAGTCCAATTCGTCTGAATGCCATCATGTTATAAAGTTCTCACGCCACATCATCAGATCGCTGTATCCACCACACACTCGTCATGTAGACTATATGCCACAGTCGGTGGTCACGTGACCTGGAGATTAACCCAGTACGTGGCTGTCATCCAATCATGTACATGTCGGGTTATGAGGTAGCGGAGTGCAGCATGCTGGCCATATTACATGAATACGGCGCTGTATCGAGCCATAGATCACGAAGTGGAATAAAACCATTATACACGCTGCAATGAGTTATTGCTGCCTTGTATTATGTGGTAACGACCTATACACTATGTCTGAATCTAGATTCTGCTGGAGAATCGGGACTTATATCTTTGAGGGGTTATGGTTTGTATCAACAGTTCTTTCCACGTCACCGCCATTAGAATGCAACTCCCATCATTATCATTATTATCGTGATTATCCTAAAGATAATTCTGATTAAGCTTTCATTTGAGAAGATGATATTTCAAGCCTATCAGGTTGAATATCATTGTGAACACGTATGAATATATTTAGAATAAAACCGAGAACGTCCCATAGACCCAGTTTACACCTACCGATCTAAACCATCGATAATAGAATCGGGTACTCCGACTGATTATCACACATTCCCGATAAGATTTATCACACGAAAAGTACGATATTTATGAGAATTGGTCATTTATAGAAAAAGGAAAAAATAAGAAAAATAACTCATTGCTGCACATTAATTAATATGATTGGAGAAATTGAAGTAATAGGATTATGCCCAGCATACACTGACCTCCAAACCGTCTACGATAGGCCTTATTATGCACCTCCCGACCAAGAGTCAAAATCGTGTAGGAAGGTCAGCTAAAGTCGTAGCAGTTGATCACCTGTCATTGATGCACACTGCCTGTCTATAGGTGTATCGTAGGATGTCTACGCCACCTGAGAGACACTTGATTCAATGAAGGCAAAATGAAATGAAACGGTAAGTATCATTACGGTAACTGCAAAACTACATATCCGGGCAACAATTGCTCTCCCCAAAATTCCGTAATCTGTCACCAGCAACCGATTTCTGAGGCCAACAACGAAATCAAGGTAGTTTGATTCTATGATTTTGATGAAATGCAGATTTAAAGAAATACATAGTCGATGCACACGAATCAGTCGTTGGGTGTAAACACTTCAACGATTACCGTTACGGATATTTTCTCGGGAACACCTCCGATCGATGCTACCCGTCCGATATTTCACCGGCAATTGTAAACTTGGCCTATGACGAGTGTAGGACGAGGGCAGTGTCCCTGTCTCCTGTTACACCTTGTGGCCAAGTAGAATTCGGCGGGAATCACGTGCATACATCGGGCGGTCGCCAATCATCCTGGCGCCAATCACTACGAGAGCAAATGTCCCTGTGGGAACAGTCCCCGGCAGGCAAATCCTCTGAGAGCAAACATCCCGGGGGCAATACGCGGGGCGGCCACCGGCCTGACAAATAAAATCACACACAAATACACCCACTCTCATCAGAACATCAAAGACACACCAGACACAGAAACGTCTGCATAGGTTCCTCCACAATGTTATTGACAAACTTTGATGTCCTATCATATACTTTTTGAATTCATCGCAAAAGACCGATCTATACCTTTAAAGCAAAGGAAGTCGTTACTGCAGGAGCACAAAGGTATACGTCACTATAGAAAGTGTTGCTATAGTATAGAAGAAAAAAGGTTGCTACTCCAACAGTGGAATGCTGTAGCTGCAGTATAAATGGTGTTGCTACTGCATTAGAGCAAAGAAGGCCGTCACTGCAGTAGGACAAGGACAAATGGTACTACATTAGGACAAGGAAAGCTGGTACTAAATCTATAAAAATACTAATATTACTGTAACGATGCAACTATAACTGATACTCTAATAATACATATAAAGTTCTGCTGCAATAGAATAGACAAAGCTGCTACTGCAGTAGTACAATAGAACCTACTGCTGAAGTAATACAAATACTGTTTCTACTGCAGTATTAGAAATGGAATGCTACTGCAATAGTACACAGAAAGCTATCACTAGAGCAGACCAACGGATCATAGTTTACCATGTGGCGGGTATCGGCATAGAGACCCTCCCTCTATTGTCAGCAGAAAGCTGGCTGAATTAAATATTCAGGCGTGTGATTGAGTGATGGATGTATCCTGGTTAGTTCAGATATTGACTGGGAATCCCTCACCTGTACCCAGCTGACCCGGACTACAGCTGCCTCGTACTCCACCATAAGGGTCACGGACAAGGCGGGGAAATATTGATCCTTACCTGTAGATTTAATTAAATATAAGTATCACCATAGACATACAGCCACTATTTCAACCAGTAGATTGAACTACATGTTTCATCACAGACATATCATGGCGATAGAAAGCCACAATAGCAGCCAATAGATCTAACGATACAGTATTAGGACAATGGGCCTCTATTGTTAAACATAGACTTAGTTATAACTCTCATTGCGTATACATTGAGTAACTTCAGCATGTATATTTTCTTCATGCATATGAGTTTTGATCTGATTGTCTTAGACCTTGTATAAAAGTGTCATCTTAGGTACATTTATTTAATCTTCAGCCATGGTATTAAAACTCTAGTGACTACACCCCCAGCAGCAGGATGTAGCTATAGAGTGCTCGGCATGTATGTATGCATGTATGTAGGAATAGCCATGCCTTTTATGTGGTGAGTGCAGAGAAAACCAGCCATGGAAATGGAGCATTTTCAGCTATTCATATTTTGATTAATTGGAAGTATGCAACACCGATGGAACCACTGCATACTCATCGCTTCATCTCACCTTCAACCTGGAAAGCAATTAAACTCTACTTCACTAAATTGCTGTTGATCCATTTGCGCGCACCAGCGGCAGGGATGTGTGGCAGGCGGCACGACTTGTGCGTGATGTCAATGAAACACCTCACAGCGTCATCATTTATAGAGCATCATAACATCAGTGGACTTGATATAAAGTTCAGTTTTCATTGTGCTCTAAGTGCTATCCTGACAGGTCGTCATTTGAGGAATGGACGACCTCACACTGGGCACAGACTGGTTTGATGATGAAACTTTCATGTTGCTTGAGCCGTCCTGCCATCTCTGCGTTAAGTGCTGATTCCACCCACACGGTTTTCTGCCTGGCGGGGTCGGGCGGTGTCTTTTAGGATCTGGCTGCATCTTGCTGGATCATACTAAATCTTGTGAGATCATTCCTCCTGTGAGTGGAGCACCTGTTTGTAGCTCGCAGGGGGCTCTTTTCCGTTGGCCAATTAGCACCGATTTATTGGGAGACCCTAAAGTCTACACCGGTGACACATAATGGGTGAAGGTGCAGTGGATACCGGGTTTTCAATGCGTATGTCCATATAGATGAAATTTTCAGGCTAATTGATGCCTTGAGCCTCGACTCAGTTGGTCGGTGGTGTTATTGCACAATGTTCGCTAAATTCAACCATGGTATTAAATCGTTGCCATATTCGTCAGGCAAAAGTAAACGGGTTTTAACTTCCAACTTAGATATGCGGTTCTCAACTAGCTTCTAGCCATTCCCTAATATGTTATCTGGGGGCGTCAGTCTCGCCTTCCATACAGGGGACAGTTAAAGGACACTACTTTTAATTCGCCATCGGAGACATACCATATAACATTCAACCTTTCCTTGACGAGAGAATAGACTTGCTGTCGGTCGTGTATCACTACGCATCAACCACCTGTGGTTTATGGTAATGACTGATAATGTTATTGGTTCTTGATATTTGAATGGGTTGACTAGCCTTTTGAACCCACCAAATAAGTAAGGCACTATTATCAACCTATCGATACAAATAACTTTAGTTGTTTGATGGCGTTTAACGTTCTGGATTTTCAGGAATTAGAACAGCTATAACCTGATCAAATAACACATTTAATTTGGGATTAGCATGGTTTATTCTACTCTCTATTGAACTAAGTCTGTGATGGGGGATGATAGTATTGGGTCAACGATTGAGCTGTTACTCAATAAAATCCATCTGCACACAAGCCACCAGACCAGTGTCTATTTCACTCCACCTACCAACCTACCCACTCCTAGATAACCTATACATCCAGCTACTGTCATTCAACACCTATAGGGAACATAGCCGTTGTATTATGGAGGTGGCCATACTTTTAAAAACAGAGCACACAATGAGATTCACGAGATCATTGGTACAAAATAAAGGCACAAGCCCTGCAAAGAATTATCTAAGAGGTCACAAGACTGAAGGTGGTGATGATGATGACGAAGATGGTAGTTCTGAGTAATCAAGTGAATTGCTATCACTTGTATATTGGTATGAGAGACTGTGGCGTTTTCTACTTGTCCTTGTAAAGTTTTGTCCTGTACTTATTTCTTGTTACTCGTGACACTCACGTGGAAGATCACCAGGGCACTGGCGAACGTGTTGTATTGTCGTAAAGCTTTTTTAAAAAAAAAAGGATGTCCAGCTTGCCATGAATATGTGGGGATCCAGCTAAAATCAATCTGAGGATGCAGTATGTCCATCCCTGCCTGTGCGCAGCAGAGGTGGGCCCATGCACGGAAGTGCCACGACTGTGCCCTTTGTAACCCGCCATATATAATGGCTGGGTTGCAGCTGGGCCGGGAGACCTCTTGTCTGGCCTCTGTCTCTCAAGAGAGACATACTTGGGTTCTCCCAGTGAGTGGGATTTTCTCTGCTCTTTCAGTAGCTGGGTCGGAGGGATTCAGCTTTGGCCGTCTGAACCCGACTCGCCTGTGAGTTACCTCCGACTTCGACTATAGGGTACAGCAACTGAGGGTTTAGCCTCGGCTCTCCCGGTGGAGTTATCTAGTGTTACACTTCCTGTTATGAATAATTGTTTATTTTACTTCTGTGTGTTGAGTCTTGGTGTGAATAGGAACCCCAGTTCTCTGGTCCTTTCCAAACTCAAACCGACCTGTGGTATCAGCAAACCACAGGGTAGCCTTTAGCCGAAGTCGGGTTAGTTTGATCATTAAGACCCAGTAACTGACCTCACCCGGCAACCGCTACAAATGGGTTTTGAACTCGTCTCACGATTATCAATGGATTATAACAACTGATAACAGCAGGTGTCCTCTGACTACAGTGGCATTTTCTTAAAATATCCAGAGATGAGGGAATTAACAATCACTCTGTGCACTATACTAATAAGACCAGTATCGTGCCATACGCATATTTATTACATGAATTCTGAATTATATAAAGAAAGTAATATTATGTGGTTCGTATAAACCTATTTTACTTGACAGCATAACATTGTATATGCATGTTTTCAGGGCAGGATTAATGTGACTGTTCGTGTATACATATATACGTATATATATATATAACATGCGTGTGTACTTGTAAAGTACGTTTATCATTTGCTCATAGCGTGAGTACTTTTCCCAAATGTTAACTTCCTTTGTTGATACAAAAAGAATATAAAACAGATTCTCAATTTGAGATAAATGCCAATAGGTAGCAAACATCACTCCGTGAGACTCAACACGCCATGATTGATAGTCATGTAATTATGTAGCTTTCCCGCGTCATGTTGAAATGCTCTGTTTACCAAACAAATGATAGTGTCCTAACCGCCAATTCTTGGCTGGAGAATTAAATCTCATTAGTGTTTGAAATGCTCCGTTAACTTCTTAATTATACAACAAGGAGATCTACGATTCCAGACCCTCACAGTTAATCTGACTGCTCTGTGAAAGTGAGTGAAGTGTTGGGAGTGATGCCAGCCCTCTTGTTTACAACCTGTAGTTAGCTCTTGGAGTACATGTGTATGCACCACCCATTCTGATACCCTACCTTCATTATTATGTCCCTGTGAACGAACTCCTATGAAATACTGCCCGCTACTTTACACTATGTATAAATGTTTTTACCCTAAACCAATACACATACGCATTCCAATACCCATATCCGATACAAATAAATATACTTCTATTCTTACCCAATACGCATAAACATACCAATACTCATACCCATACTCCATACGCATAAACATACCAATACTCATACCCATACTCCATACCCATAAACATACCAATACTCATACCCATACTCCATACCCATAAACATCCCAATACTCATACCCATACTCCATACCCATAAACATACCAATACTCATACCCATACTCCATACCCATAACCATACCAATGCTCATACCCATACCTAATGCACATACAGACCGAAATCCATACCCAATACACATAAACATACCCATATCCATACCCAAACCTCGTACCAATACTCAATTAGAACATCAAAAAGGGACACCCCTTGTAAAAGGCACACCCTGCTGAAAGGTTCACATTAAGTCAGAACGGGGGATGTTCCCCTACACGTAGCTTTGCTGTTTACATGTATGTCTCATATACATACAAAGTAGCGACAAGTTAGCCTCAGCTCAGACTCCCTCTATGTTGTGTTCTATGTTTGACGGTTTATGAGACCTTCCCGCCGTACCCGCGCCCCGGATGAAGGGGTCCGACTTACCTGTTGTGGATGCGAGGCATGCTCACAGCGGATCCGGACCCGGATTAACTTATCCCGGATTGATCGTCGCGGCGTCGTATCTCCCATGACCGGACGGTGGACGGGGACTGTAGCTCGTAGGGGTACGATTGAACAGGGTATCAGCAGTGTTGTACCTGCTGCCGCTGTAGCTGTTATGACTGTAGATCCTCTTCTGGTAGCTGCTATGCCTCTACCTGCTCTGAATAACTACTGAAGTTGTAGCTACTATTACTGTAGATACTGTGACTGTAGCTAGTATGATTGAATATGGTATCAGCAGTTTTGTGACTGTTGTGACTGCTTCTGTTACGATTGTAATTTATCTTACTGTAGCTCTAATGACTGTAGTCACTGTGGTTGTAGCTTTTATAACTGGCATGGGTATGGTTGAATAGTGTTGTAACTGCTGCGACTGTAGCTGTTAGGACTGGAGCTCATGTGACTTTAGCTACAATGCTATGGATCTAGCTCCTTCGAATGTAGCTGCTGTGACTAGTCGCTGAGATCGTAGCTGCTGTGACTGGACCTCCCTTGACCCTAGCTGCTATGAATGTAGCTGTTGTGATTGTAACTGCTATGCCTTTAGCTGCCAAGACTGTAGCTGGTGTGGCTAGAGCTCCTCTGACAAAAGCTACTGCAGTTCCTAAGACTGCAGGTTATTCAGCTTCAGGTGTTGGTGTGGCGTTAGCTGCTATGACTGTAACTGATGTGACTGTTGGTTGTAGCTGCTATGACTGCAGTCCCTGTGACTGTTGCTGCACTGTGCTACGTGTCTGAGTGTCCATACCTGTACTGCTCCCTGTATATATGTATATTTGCTGCCTGTAGGAACTCCTGAGATGACTGAGTGCGATGATGAGTCAATCGTGGAACTTTGTTTCACACTTATATCTAGAACCAAACGAAGACTTGTGAAGAAATTGCTGCATCAATTATTTTGCGTAGATTGTGCACAATTGTCAACTCACATTCACATGTGTAGAGGCACTAAGGTTCCTGACAACATCCTTTCTATGGCTGTGTTAACATGGCTGCCTGGTAGTGGTAATGCTCATGGCGCTGCCTTGTTAGTGTATACAGTAACTCCCCGAGAGATGAAGATTCAAGTGATGTTGCTCCATATGCAAACTGAAGTCCAGACCTCCCGCATTTCTGTTTATAGGGTTTTCTCGGGTTAGGCACAGGATGCCGCCATCTTGAATTCAGATCTAGGCATTGAAGGTGCTTTTGAGTAAACAGAACATTCCTTACTTGCCTACTGCCCTTATTTCATCACAAACTTCTGAAATCATGCCGCTTTTTATATCGCTTCTTGATCAATGTAATCTGGAGTAATTTAAATATAACTCAATCTTAGGTCTTAGCATCCTAGCAGTGAACATTAACTGTACATTTACTATCATTCCGTACGGCAGTTTGTCGGTTTGCCGTCGGCGGCGCCACGTGTGAGCTCTGACTGGTTTGTAGGTTACGGTCGATGCACACACAATCCACCCGGAGGTATATCTCTTTTTAAACGATGAACCACGGTGGCCTTTGTCAGCTGAGGACGTACATGAAATGACAACTCTGTTGGCACAGTACACACGCAACACACTGGTAACTGGGGATTCACAAGTGGCGCTCAAGGCTTCGAATATTTGTTGTGCTTTCTTTCTGATTTTCTCACTGCCTGTTTCACTCCTCCCTGCATTGCTACAGGGGATAATTAGTAGGTACTTGAGAAAGGTTGACGTTTGGTTGCGGTGTGTATCCGGGTGGTTGTGATGGTCCGTCTGACTCAGTCCTTCCACTTTCTCTCACCTGGTGGCGTTTAAGTGACGTGACACACACGCGCTGGGCACGCTGACTTGGGGATAATTAGTAGTTAGTTGAGAAGCGGCGATGTTTGGTTGTTGTGTAGTTGTGGTTATCCTACTGACTTAAACCACCCACACTTCTCAGTAAGTTCACTTTCTCTCACCTGGCCGCGTCTGACAAGAAGTCACGTGGCGGGACGCTGGCCCGGACGCGCGGGACGGGACGCTGTGACGTAGTCTGCTGGTCCCCAGCCTCCCTCCTGTGTACACTGACTGCCATGCCGCGTCCACACTTCTCCTGGGTCCTGGCCCGCTGTGGCCATGTTTCCTCCGGTACCCGACCCACCCCTCACCGCCGCGGCCTTACTGTTTCCTGTCCAGCTGCCACCTCAGGACACCCGCAATCTGCTGTGGCCTATCTGTGTTTCCTGTCCCGCCTCCACCTCAGGACACCCGCGATTTGGCGTGGACTTTATGTTTCCTGTCCTGCTCAGGACACCTGAAATTGGCTTGGCCTACCTGTGTTTCCTGTCCCGCTCAGGATATCAGTAATTTGGCGTGGCCTAACTTTGTTTCCTGTCCAGCTACCAGGAGACACAGACCTGCATACTCGCAATTTGGCGTGGCCTTTGATACTGGTTCCGTAATTATACGCGCCCAATGCTTCTTGTTCATTGACTTGGCGCGGCCTAAGACATTTCTGGTCTGTGACAGCTGCCACGCTTTGTAAGGCAGTTGTAGGCTGCAGAGACGGGCCCTGGTAGGCACCACGCGGCGGCGCTTCCTCCAGGCCGGGCCGGGAGACGTCGGCGGCGGGGGCGGCGTGCGGGCGGCGTGCGGGGCGGCGTGCGGGGCGGGGTCCTCCCGGCGGCTGCACCTCGGCGTGCGGCCAAGGGTTCTGGCGTGCGAGCCCGGGAACCAGCGTACCGCGAGGCGGCATCCAGTGCCAGCGGCGGCCAGGCAGGGAACTAGGCCCGGGCACCAGGCAGGGTACCAGGCCGGGACCAGGCCGGGACCAGGGAAGGCGGGAGTCGGCGACGCGGCAGTAATTGATAAAAAGAGGAATCACTAAAAGGCTCGGTGAAGTCTGGTTACATCACAAGATGTCATCCAAAGGCAATCTGCGAGAGCAACTCGGAGATGGGTTCATCGATTGAGGCATAGATGATAGGCGCACTCAGCTCTAAGTGTCTATGGATATGCATGCATGTCTATACGGGTATACAGTAAAACCCCGCTTAAAGGGTCATCCTCCGAACCGAGCTATTTGTCCGCTTATTCGGGGAGCCCCTCATTCAGGATAGAATCAAACATCTAATAGAGGGAACCGTTCTAAGCAGGGTTCCCCTTACTTGGGGGCTCCTTACATGGGGTGTCCGTTACACGACAGGGCCCCTTACACCGAGTGACCCCTTACACGGGATGTCCTTTATATATATATATATATATATATATATATATATATATATATATATATATATAACCATTTACACATGCATATATATGAGTGTGTCTGTGTAGATGAGTATACATATAGGAGAACTACGCGTAAAGGACACCCGTGTAAGGGGTCACCCCCGCGTAAGGGGTCACCCCGTGGAAGGGGGCACCCCGTGGAAAGGTATTCCCTGCTGGGATAGGTTCCCTCTATTAGATGTTTATTTGACCCTCATTTGCATACTCGTGTATCTATAGATGTTAACTTCTCGTGGTTTATGGCCGTCCGTCCACAAAGCCCTCGATTATTGTCCATTCATGTTTGAACATATAGAAATGCCATGCACTCGTTGAACTTTTTAGCATCAACTGAGGCAAGTACATGACAATGTATACACTCGTTGGGTTATGCATCAACTGTACCTATACCATTCATTACTGTAACCCCTCAATCATAGCATATCACACAACCCTAACAGTGTTATATTTCTGTGTATTATCATATTGGAACTATCATTAACTCGTTCATTCCTGCACCCTAGCAGTTGCATCATGCACTCGTCCTGAGCATAATTCTAAAGCGACTCCCTAAAGTCCAGAACCTATTACGCACTGATGTCATATATAAGTATATGTACAACTATGGAGCCCAGTGTTTCCTGTATTACAATATTCTAACCCACAGTAAATTGGAATGTTAATATAATTTTTCATATTTAGTAAAAAAAAATCATAAAAATAGATGAATAATTTCTTATTCAAATGTGCACTTATTTCCCATACGAAATAACATGTTAAAAATGACTGGAGGTATCTTCATGTCCTAAATGGCAATATCTCCCGGCAACTTCAGGCCCTACACAGTAATGCCTCCTTCAACAACATACATAACAATGCCTCCTTGTATCTTTAGGCCCTGCATGACACTGCCTCCAGGCATTTTGGGGACTAAAAGAAATAAGAAATATCCTCATCGCACTTATTGACCCACGTGTGTATTATACCCATGTCATGTCACAATTACATATATCATACTCAATCATAGATTAATAACTGTAGTATTAATCAGTGATAAATATTTGCACACCCGATATTACATTAGCATTTATGAAATATTCATCATCCAATATATTCATTAATCCATCTGATTATCGATCATAATCACCTCGTGTGTAATTTGAGATGTTGTTTTGGAAAATTGTTAGCCATCGTGTATACGCAGCATGCAGGCATAACTTTGAGATTCAATAATCCTCGAGAGTTACTGACCGGATGATCAGCTCTAAGCCGGGTCCGGTTTGTGTGAAGCATGATTAGAAGTTATAACACAATCCGGAACACCAAGTTACACATTACCTCTATCCCAGGCTGGGCTTATGGTATTTTGTTTATGTTACTTAAGGAACATAGATCTTAGAACAATAGGAAATATGTACATTATCAAGTATTAGTTACAAAAGAACATGAGGGATATATGGTGTTTATGTGGTTGAACGTGGATACAGCTTGAGCGACTACTGGTAAGCAAAACTGTTTCCACTGAAAACGGAACGCAGGTCCCATCAGACCGTTGACCATACACAGTAGAAGAAATTTTACACCGATATATGGAGTTTACACCAGACTTAATACAATAGTGTCCCATTAATCGACGATAAGGTGTAAGAATGGGAACTCTACCTGCAAATAAACAGACAAGTCATATAAAAATCAGTTATACTGCGTACGTGCTATATACTATTTATGTAGCAACAAGTAAACCCTCAATAAGAAGAATCTATCGGCGGTATAGGTAGGTATAGTAGAAACGGTCTGTGGACCATTGAACTTGTATGGTGATGAACTCCTCTTAAAAGGGAACATACTAATTACATAAGTCATATTAATAAGAAACAATTGTAAAATTATTGGTAATTTATGCGCGGGACAGATAACCTTGTATTACCTTAACCTTATTTGTATTCAAAGATATTTAAAGACCTTTCAACGTTCATCCACTGCCAGACGATCTGACACGATGGTGTCACAAGTAACAAATATATCCAGATACAGGACATAACAATGACAAGACACATTCATACACCGTTGAGCTTTGATTTGTTGTCTAGTAATACTCCCAGACATTTATAACAGTCACAGCCTTCAATACATCTTGCCCCATTTTTATGCTCTTATTTGTCACTTAAAGCCTGCCCCCACCTACCACGATTCTGGTCCCGATTGGCCTTACGACGGCCTTCCCGACACCATTCCGATTGTAGCGTGAGGTCTGGCAAAATCGTGGTAGGTGGGACAGGTTACTGCGATTCACTCTACGATACCCCACGATAGGCTGCGATAGAAAACGCCAATCGTAGAGGTCCCGATAATTTCCAACATGTTGGAAATTTCGTAGACTGTCGTAGCCTATTGGAGGTGATTAAACAGGAAAATATCTCTTGTGCATGGAATAATTGGTGAAAAATTACGAAATTCTGGAATTAGGTAGGGCGCATATAGATGTATAATCGCTGTAAATATGATATTATTTGATGAAGTCTAAATGTCTGAAAATAATAGTTTCATATCGGGATTATTATTCTACCACAGTTATATTGTTCAATCTAATTGTTAGAGTGTTTGAAAATAATGTCATAAATATTGTAAGTAGCAGTAGAAAATTATTTGGATTCATTCAATATTTCCAAAATTATAGTATATATCAATATTAAAATCATGAATGAGATCTACAGTGAATCACCGACCGAATCGTGAGCCAATCGTGACCATGGTTTATGTTTTTGGTCCTCCAAAGACGTTTCTACGCTCTACGATTTCAAACCATGTCCACGATTTCAAACCATCGGGGACCTCCCGATAGGTCGCGATTTGGGCATTTCAAATCGTAGCTATCGGGAAGTATGTCGTGGCCTATCGTGGTAGGTGGGAGTCCCCTCTTATAAAGCCTGCCCCCACCTACCACGATTCTGGTCCCGATTGGCCTTACGACGGCCTTCCCGACACCATTCCGATTGTAGCCTGAGGTCTGGCAAAATCGTGGTAGGTGGGACAGGTTTCTGCGATTCCGTCCACGACAGCTCACGATAGGCTGCGATGAAAACGCCAATCGTAGAGGTCCCGATAATTTCCAACATGTTGGAAATTTCGTAGCCTGTCGTAGGGTATTGTAGTGTATTTGAATGGGAAAATATCTCTTGTGGGTGAAATACTAGATGGAAAATTATGAAATTCTAGGATTAGGTAGGCCGTATACAGATATATATTCGGTGAAAATATGATATCATTTGATTAAGGATAAAGGTCTGAAAATAATAGTTTCAGATCGGAATCACGATTCTATCACAGTTATCTTTTTCAATTTGATTGTATTATAGTCTGAAAAATAACTTCAAATTATGTTGTGAATACCTCTAAAAAACTATTCAGATTCATTTAATGTTTCCAAAATTATAATATATTTCAATATTAAAACTCATATACATTGATACACAGATTGAATCGTGACCATGGTTTATGTTTTTGGTCCTCCAAAGGCGTTTCTATGCTCTACGATTTCAAACCATGTCCACGATTTGAAACTATCGGTGACCTCCCGATAGGCCACGATTTGGGCATTTCAAATCGTAGCGATCGGGAAGCATGTCGTGGCCTATCGTGGTAGGTGGGAGTCCCATCATAGTTTCTATGATTTCTCACCCATATTATTTTAATTTTCATTATAATTTATACTAATCTTATTTTCTTGTGCACTTTTATCAATTTCTATTAGCTCTCTTTCCATTTTTAGTCGTATGTCGGTTTGATTTACCTCACTAATGATTAGAAATACGATGAATACAAGGGGCCTCAAAACGGACCCCTGCGGTACTCCACCAATACCTTCTTGTTCATTCGAAACTAATTTTTGGTGCCCAGAAAAATGCTCAATTCGGACAATTGATCATTTAGCACATGTCTCTTGTGTACTAGATTTTAGCGCACACACCACTCACCGACTTCAAACAAGTCGTCTATATTAATGATTGGACAGTTTGTGGGCGAGTGGAAAATGGACTCGACCGATCTACTGTGATAACATGCCTCTTTCATTAACTCCTCTTACGTAACACACACAGTTCTGCCAATCTGTATTCACCAGACCTGTCTCCCGACCACCTCGTTGACTAACCCTCATCATGACGCACTGAATGTAAACTGGTCATTACACGGGTATTAGGCTAAGACAACACGAGGATGAGATCGATCCTGGCCCCACCCTGTACCTGAACAGGGAATTCTGGGTCAGATTTGACAGAGCTACATTTACCTGTCATTACAGTGGTCTGTGGTGTATCGAGGTTTCGACTGCTACACTCTGTAGCACCCTCGAGGGTAGTATTAAGGGTTTGTATTAAAACCTACTCATATTGTTTCTACTCATTAGTCGTCAGGTAGAAAATGCGGCATAAATCTCCATCAATGTGCATACTGTATTCAACGCACTCGTGTCTTTATGCCTTTATTAGTCGTTCACACTCTACTGAATGCGTCGGCAATGTTCAAACATTTTACCTGTGCTTGTGTTGCCTATACGGTTTGACCTTGTGTTGCCTTTACGTTTTGGGGCCAATTGATAATCTAGGCTCGAACATAAAGACCCTTTTTTCGTACGCCAACGAGACCCGTTCCACACTTATGGACGACCTTCTGTTTGACGGGACTGTTTTAGTGAAGGAGCTTGAATATCATAAAACGATAACCTTACTACGACGTCTCCCTGTACCCTGGGTGTTTTTCAGTAACAACACTCGTTAATACCGACCGTTTAGAGGCATCAGTGTGCTATAGACCTACGATCATAGAGGATCGGCCAACGATCATTAGCTGGAACACATAGGGCTGGAACACGAAGTGTGTTATAGTAGTATGGTGGTCGCCGCATGTCTAGCAGATTGGAAGACCCGAATCCGGAATGCTAGTTCCAGGCAGGATGCCACCCTATGAACACTTACATAGGTTGGTACGGTTTTCGGTAGGTTTGCACGAACCTAGTCACACACAACACAACTCACGAGTTTACTAAACAGGAATGTTTATTAACAATTACTTGCCGGAAAGATCTGGAAGATCTTTCCCATAAGTACAGTACCCCAGCACAGTGTGCCGGATATCGCTGAAGAGGCTAATCTGAGAGACTCGCCTAACCACCAGGAAGGTTACGAGAACAAGCCTGCAAAGTGAGGGTCCAAGGGTCCGCTCTAAAGGAAAGATGAGCGAGGACAGCCTGTCGACCAACTGTGAACGCTGAGTATATATACCCGGCGTTACGTAATCCCAGTCCCGAACCTCTACACAGTAAGGATTGACTCTCCACACCATCTTCCGTAGAATGCCGAACACTGCTGGATTCACACCCCACTACATTACCCCTCCCAGTTTTTACTAAGGGGGGAACCAAGGCAGCCATTATGCTGCTAGGGGACAACTCATCTAAAAATCATAGTCCAAATCCAGCAGTTCTTGGTGTACTCTCTAGCTTCCTGGCGTTCTCAAGAATTCACTGATACCTAGTAAAAAGTGAAAAGTGGCATTGTAAATGGAGAATAATAAAATATGGAAGATTCAACATTTAGAAAAGAGGAAACGACATGTTGAAATGTAAAGGACCAGCCTCGCTAGCACCTTTGATACGTAAAATATAAAAGTCACCCATCTTGTGCCGGGGAGTGATGTCTTGAGTGTTGGGTGGGTCGAACTCGCACAGCCTGCTCAGCAAGTGCCACCCTTCTTGCCGAGACACTTTAACTATAGATGAACCTCTACGAGGTGCCCAGCATAGGGACCCTGAGTTGCATAGGTCGGAGACAATTTCTTGTCCCTCCCATGGCAGCTCAAAGAGGCACAATGTCCGCTGTTTCCGAATGCATATGCGATATGGGCTTTCGCCTGTTGGTCATACTTCAACAGACTCACGCTCTGTACACCCTTCACCCGGTTGATGTACCAAGTGTTGGGAGAGCCCCCGTCCTGAAGCCACTCCTCATCGTCTGAGGTTCCGTCTAAACCAACCTTATTGGGAATATAATGTTGGTTCCCACAACGTAGATCTTCTAGGCAAGTGTAAGTCTTGCCCAGCAAAGAGGTGGGCAGCTGGCGAGCCACCATTCTCTTCCCAGCCTGCTTTACGCCAGGCTGGAAATCTCCGTTGTCACTGTCAGAGCCCGATCCGGACAGGGGGCTAATCTTGTCCATCTCTGAACCCCAACACTTAACCTTCTCGCCACCCGTGGCACCTGTGGAGGTGCTCGGTGTGGGTTCCGGCTTCTTGGCACTGGTCTGCGCCGTGGGTTTGTCTGAGCCTTTCGCCCCAGCCCCCTTCGACGTCTTCTCTTGCTTCCCGGGTTTAGTTTTCACTTTACCCGGGTCACGCGAGTCTGACTGGCCCTTGTTCCCAGCTTCCGCTGCTTCCAACTTTGCCTCGGCCCGTTCCCGGGCAGCTCAGTGTAGTCGCTTTTGCTGTTGATTCGACAGCTGCAGATCAGTTCGTGAAACGCCCCCGGGCCTTGAGGCCAAGGCTTTGTTCCCGGACTTCCCCAGCTCGGACACCGTTTCAGAACCCATAATCTCCTTCATCACCACATCTGAGTCATCAGGGCTCTCAGTTGGTACTGAGCCCTTCTTCGGACGCGCTCAGGAAGAACCCTTAGCAGCCGGGGCTGCCTCAGAACTCTTCGCCTTGTGAATTTTTCCCTGTCCGAATTGCTCTTCTCGGGTTTCCCCAAGAAGCGTCAAAATGACCATCATCTGAACCGATGAGCAAAGCATCATTGTCCAGATCTGGCCCACGCTCAGCCGAAGCTGAGGATCCGGGCAGGCCTGAGGGGAGCTCTCGCTCACCCTCCGCAACGGGGGTACGGTCAGCCATGCTGCTACCGCCCAACTCCTGTGGTGCTGGACACCACTCCGAACACAGAGTGAAGACCACTGAAAAAAAACAGGCCCTTATATATTACTAGTTGACATAGATTCAATTTCTCGAACCAATCAACCGTGCCGAGACAGACTCAACTGAGCGTCTCAACACCGCATGTGTGAAGAAGCCAAGGATCAACCGTTACGTTTGACCTGAATTGCTCACGCCACTCAATCTCCCAGGGCAGGTTCTGAAACCCGGGGTAGCCCTTCCTTGAACGCCTTCCCCAAGTTCTCCACCGCATTGGGGTTTCCTTCAGCCATCGTGTATCACGTTAGAAGAGTGGGAGGCTGTGTTCAGATTTCATTGAATGGATCATACCTGACAGTGCGTTCGGCAATTCTGCAGCCTCTAGAGGGCCCTCGATGGGGTCCCTTAGAGCAACGTCTCGGCTGCGGCACACAACAACTTACTCAAGGTGAGTTCTTGATCAACATTCAATTCAAATTGATACGCCACTGACCCCTAACTATCTACACTCCATATTAGTGTTTTCTTGTTGTGTTTTCGACAACTCCAGCACCACTACTCTTTGTAGCTAACCACATCCTTTGATTTTAGTCTAGAGCTGCGGTGTGAGGGTAAGCCCATTACAAACTTCTTTCTACTTGTCGAACCATGCTTTGTGTGCATAGCTCAATCAGTAGCCATGGTGAACTTAGCCGCTTCAGTCTTCAGATCTACCCACACCTTCCCTTTGAGGTTAGTGTAAGCAGGAGTAACCTTTCGTGTTGACGGGCACCCATTACTCGGAATCCTGGTAACCTTTGACCGGGACCTCCCTGTTGGGGTCGGCTTCCGCCGTGTTGATGGGGGTTTGACACCTGGCTTCCCGGCTCTTTGAACCTGGGACCTCCATGCCTTACAGGTCAGGCCCGCGGTCAGTGACACATCCGAAACTTCAAAGCTGGAATCATCGTGCTTCCGCTCCCATAATCGTAAACGAGCTACATGGGATTTGTAATGCCTTCTTGACCATTCATCCTCTATCACTGCTGTCATTTCTGACAAATTCCCGGCCCTGGTCGGAATGTAGCACACTTGGAGTTCCAAAAGGCAACATCCAGTTTTTCACTAAAGCTTCCGCACAAGTGGCAGCTTTGTGATTCAGGGGATAGATCTGCACATATTTTGTGTAGTAATCCATCACCACCATCATGTAGGTGTTCCCGTCATCAGACTCATCCATACCAGATATGATATCGAGAGCGATTCTGGCAAACCTGACTCCAAATAGTTCCTGCTGTAGCTGCATCTTTCCCAGACCTATTCCGGGTTTGACTCAGCCACAGATGGAACATCCAGTTATCTGTCTTCGGATATCAGCACCCATTCCAGGCCAGTAGTAATGACGCCTTATTCTGGCAACTGTCCTTTTCTGTCCTAGATGCGCTGCACTCCTATGTTCATGAGATAGAGTCAACAATCCGGAACATAGTTCTCGTGGGACCACCAATTGCAAAGTATGCCTTAGCGGTTGCAACGTAGTTCTCCAACGATATAATACTCCATTCCGGACTTCCAACTCTTTCCACTGACCACACAGATTCCAAAATTCTTGGTTTTCAGGTGAGATCTCAGGCCCTGTAGGTCTATGGAGCCCATTTGCTACAAGTTTACATAACCGGGACAGATCTGGGTCAGCCTGTTGACTGTCCTTAATCTGATCCAGTGTCCACTGGTAGTTCTGGGGTGTCTTTACTTTCTGGGAACGTAAATCAGCGATCTCCGCTCTATGTTCACCACAATCTCGGCAATCTGGAAGTCCACAGAGAGACAATCCGCATTAATGTGAGACTTTCCAGTCTGGTGTTCAATCTGGCAGTTGGTCAATCCAAACTCGGAAAGAGCCGCCAGCCATCTTCCATTCATTCCCTCGGCATCTTTGAAGTTAAAGAGCCATTTGAGAGAAGAATGGTCTGTATGTAAGATGAAATCTCCACCCGCTAGGAAGTGTCGATATTTTCTTACATACACCACGACAGCTAAGAGTTCCCTCTTAGTGGTACAGTAGTTCTGCTGGCTCTTGCTTAAGCTATTGCTGGCAAAAGCTATTGGAACTTCCAGACCGTCCTGTATTTGAGACAAAGCTGCTCCGATACTCTCATTACTGGCATCAGTATCAAGAATGAACTGACCCTGGGGCAGAGAATACTTCAATACAGGAGTGTCCATGAATTTCTGCTTTAGTCCCAGAAAAGCAACTTCGTCTTCCAGAGTCCACTGGATCTCTTTCGGCTTCCCTGCTTTGTCTAGTACTACATACTGTTGCAATGGGTGTGCAATTTCAGAAAAACCCAGGATAAAGTCGCGATAATACGAACAAAATCCTAGGAAAGACTTGACGTCCTTTTTATTCTGGGGGCATAGCCAATTGGGTACAACCTCCAACTTGGATGGGTCAGCTAACTCTTTCCGAGGATGATTATGTCGTCCAGATAAAACAAGCTCTTTTTCCACTGCAAGCACGCAACATCTGATCCATCATGGGCTCAAATGTCGCAGGAGCTTTGCATAGGCCAAACGGCATTACGGTAAATTTGTAAAGCCCCCGATGAGTAATGAAGCCGTTTTAGGCTGGTCACCACTGTTTATTTTCACCTGCCAATATCCGGACTGGAGATCCAGAGTACAAAACCACTGGTTCCCACCTAGAGAGTCGAGGTATTGGGTAGGCATTTTTCCGGGTGATACCATTCAGTTTTCTGTAGTCAATACAGAACCGGCAGGTACCATCCTTCTTAGTAACCATTACCACAGGGCTGGCCCAAGGGCTTGCACTGGGAATAATTACTTTCTGGCTCACCATTTTCTCCACTTCCTGCTCTAAAGCTTCCCGTTTTACCGGAGGTAGCCGTCGATACGGAAGTCGGAAAGGTCGGTGTCCCTCAGTGTCAATTGTATGTTCCACCCGATCAGTTCGTCCCAAGGGATCTCCTGGTCAAGCAAAGATTGACTCCATTTTCTTAAGAAGTCTTCTTAGCTCTTGTCGTTCCCCACTGTTTAGTGCATCTGCAGAGTGAGCTAAGACCTCTAGAGTTTCATGCAGCTGATCCGGAACTGGAACATTCCCCGTTCCTGAATCAATAGCACTCACTTCTTCATAATCAATTCCCTCAAAGTCCTAGGAGCTGTTTCAAAACGGTGGTTAAGTCTATGGTTTTGAAACATCTCCCAGTTGTCCCGGGTTGGTTGCCATATCTTTCCCATCTATATTGGACACTGGAGTAGGTGTGATTCCCTGTGGAGTGGAGTCTACTAGGCCATCTACATGAGCTAGGTTGCCCAGCCGAATGTGTCACCTTTCTTCAATTTAATCAACTCGGAGGTGTGATTACTTATAGGAATTGATCCATTGCGCGCACTACCGATCAAAGTGTCCCAGGCTTGTATTCCTTTTAGGGAAAACAGTTCCGGGTTTGGCTCGAATAATGCATCGCCACATGGCAAGTCACCTTCCCCAACTATCAGGACATTAACCATCTACTGAGGTGGGATGCCCACATCTTGTCAGACAGAAATCACCGAAGAGATTCGTCAACAACTACATTCCACCTCCATTAACTCAGGGTATTTGAGTCGGAGTGTGCCACCCTGTAGATCCACAGAACCTTCATAGAGGGTGAGAAATCTACTCCTAATATTCCGCTCTCCTCAATATCACTAAGTATGGGACCCCATACGAATTCAGTGTTACCTATCGTGTTACCTATCGAGGAATGATTACACTGCCATAGCATCTCTCTTGAGCCCCACCTAAGGGAGACGGCTGCCTAATGAACCGGGAGATCCCGTCCAACGTTCCGAGGTCCCATCCACATTGACAAAGCCATTGTAGACAGGGGTGCCTGGGTGACAGATACTTAATACAGATCGTAGCGACCGTACCTCATATTCCTCCCTTTTCTGGCAAGGTTGGAGCGGGTTCCTTCCTTTTCATCTCACCGGTCTGTGTACTTTGGCAAATAGTACACACCATCGTTCATAGGCGTCTACTATCCGGAGCACCTGCATGAAGTTCATGCCAGGCTCCCATTTTGAGATGACTTCCGTTCGCACGTCATCATCCCAGAGCCCTTTCACAAACTGAGTTTGTAGATCTTCATGCAACACGGGAGAATCTAGTTTCCTCCCTTCCTTGGATCCTCTTTAGAAAAGTGGATCTAGGATTCAGCATTACTAACTGACCACAGTAGTAAGAGGCTACCTCCACCAACTCATCCCATTCCGTATCACCGGAACGTCGAAAAGCATGAAGTGCAGCTTCCCTGGGTACATCTCGTAGAGGTATGGCAGTGCGTCAACTTTGTTCCAGCCGTTGCACTGAATATCCTCACAAAACCCAGCAAACCAGTCTTCCCACTCCATTCCTTTTCCATAAGGTTTAGGAATGACAGCGTCCCTTCTGGCTGCATTGTCAGGTCGCATAATCAGGACCTTGTCGGCTCGTGCCATTGACAGGTTAAATACCCGATCCTGCTCCCTAACCCGGTCAATAGAGCTGAACCCTAGATCAGCTACAGCATTGCTAGTATGTTCTGGACTCTGATAACCAGATCCTGACTCGGAAGGTAGCCGAAAGCTTACCAATGGAGTCCTAGTACCCCTGATTCCAGAGGAGGGTCTGGACGGGGTCTTTTCAGGATCTTCTGTCTTCCCGTATGGAGAATAGAGACGATTCCTGACATTTTCCCAGCCGGCTTGTGATGTAGGCACCCTTCCGGATGATTCTGTCATAGCTCGTTGAGCCTGGTCTTTCATGTAATGAACAAGATTGTCCAGATGCTCAATTCTGGCTAGTGTCTCGGACTCGTGTTGCGAGAGTTCCTCTAAGGTATGGTGCCGTTTAGCTACCTCCTCAGCGATCTCTCAGTTGCGAGCTTCCAATTCCCGGCACATTTCTTGAGCCTCCCTATTCCGATCACACTTGGCTAGGAGTTCAGGCCCAGGTAAACCTTCCGGGTTTTCCTCAGAGTCTACCTGGAAGGTATCCTCCATTCTATCCTGGGGAGCATTCGACTCTCCAGGGCTATCTGTCTGAGACCCAATTTTACTGAGTCCCTCCAGATCCCTTGCAGGGCCTTGACGACTGCCGGTCACCGGACTACAGCTCTTTAGAACCATCGAGCTCAGATTCTGAGCAGCAGTTCTTTTTCGAGACTTTCCTTTCCCGGACATCTGGGTGCTACCCCCTCTCTCGGGGTTAGGTGGCGTTCCGCCATTCCGGGCCTGGAGATTTGGCTCCCCATCCTCACTCAAATTTTTTCCAACCGGGAAACTCTCAAATCCCCCCCCCCAGGGACCGGGAATTTGTCCACACTGGATGCGAGAGAATTTTTAAACTACATATTTCCAAAACATTCATCAACCACTGACTGACAGTGACCACAGTGTGACTAGATCCAATCCCTAAAAAAAACACAATCCAACCTCAAACACAACTAAGCAGGAGGGACCACTAAATACGCCTAACATTTAGAGTACTCCCCCAACAATCAGCCAACCATAGCCTGACGAGATAATCCATTATCGAAACTGCTGGAGTGTAGGGATCACAAACAGAGATCCCCATAAGATCACCCTTCCCCACATAGAAACATAGGTAGAGGGCACTGAAACCACAATGTGCAACAGAAACACCAGGTGGCAGCACAACAGCAAACACACTGGTACCCTACCACACACACAGCCTGGCCTAAAAGGCCTAAGAGGATGTAGACGATTGGCTGACAATATGTGCCACCAGGCCGACATGGCGTCAGAACCAATCACGGGGAGCGTTAATTTTGTTTACTACAGAAATCCAATGAGTGAGAAGCTTAGCACAGGACGGGATCAGACTCTCCGCACCACCGCGGGAACCTGAGTCGATCTAGTCACACGCCAGCAGTCGCTCAAGTTGATTGCACGTCCACCTAAATCCTGTGAAATATTTGACCAAAAATGTGAAAATATGCAGGCATTACACCACTCAGTCGACTTCTGCATAACCTATTTTGATGCTCCACAAATTTTGTTTATTGTTTATAGTGATTGTTGTGACTATAAAGCACCATGTCTACTACTATGGAAGTCTGAGACAATTATTCTGAACAACCGTTTTGGCGCCAATCTCCTGTGGCGCGCTACGACCGGGTCTATATAACACCTGCAATCTATCGTTGTCCAAACTGGCGATCTTTGACTATCGTAACCTTCGATTGTCGTGACTGAAAGCATCCCCCCCCCCTGTACTCTAGTCGGCGTAAGTTAAAATACTCTAGTGCTACTCTTGTGAACTAAAATGTACTTTTTATTGTTTCTTATCACGAAAATTCATCGTCAAATGCATTTCCAAGTGAGCTACTAGTTGTGTTAGAAATCAAAAACCTTTAATTTCGCAGTCTGTCTAGAATGCAATCAAGGTCTCTACCTTTTTGCGGGTTCAAAATATTAGGACAGTGGCCTACCAATAATCCCTCAGTAATATTCTGAGTGGTATACAGGCAGGGTCTACATTCATGACTATATTTCATAACACTGCGTAAGTTCATATGACACGCCACTCATACCCTACAGATTGTGCACCATTGGTCTGCAGTAACGGCCATCACTGATCGCGCACCTCACGGAAATCAATGGCAGACTCAGCCCGGAGACCACGTCAGCCTGTTGCGTGATGCAGCGACTTGCATACAAGTATAGTCCATCCACCATGTGCTGTCCTCACCTACAAGCACTGGGCTAGAAGGCCAGCTATAGCTCTAATGGCTGGTGGTAACAAGTCTTGTAGGTGAAAAGATCTATTGAATTCAGCACATTGCAATTTAAATCAGAAGGTGGCTGATAAGAATAGACATGGTATCATCAAATGATATATTCTAGTGATTTTCAGGAAACTGTCCTCTGGTTTGTGGAACGTGTTGAGTGCTTCCAGACACTCTTCTTTGGTTTTTCGCCGTACTAGAAAGTCATCTAAGTATGACCACACATCCGGGTAGCCTAGCGACTGCATAATACGACTGACACATTGAGTCAGGCACTTGAATATGAATGCACTCATGCGCCAAACATGAGGCAGATATCATAGAGATTTAGGGTGGCTTACCCACCTGGAATTCCCATTGTAGTCCCGCTAAGAGGAAATTGTCCCCATGTATCTTAATGCTGCAGTATGCGATAGACAGGGGCCCGTTGAATAATCTAGGCTCCTACATGAAGACCCTTTCCTGTACCCCGATAAGGGTTATCGTCTAGTAATATTCAAGTTTGTTAGCTAAGACAGTATTAGCTGTCCATAAGGTCATCCATAAGTGTTCGATAAAGTTAACCAACAATGTCCCTGGGTCTCCTCGGTGTACAGAAAAGGGTCTTGATGTACGAGCCTAGATTATTCAACGGGCCCCATGTCTTTTCGCCGGATAAAGTCTGCTGCTTCTTCCAGTAATTGATACCTGAAGGCTTCATTCATAGCATAGGTATACAGCACAGAACCACTGGTCTGCTGCCATCATGAACGAGACTAATACCGCCACAGGGTTAAGGGATGACAGCAAGGGCTGATATAATCAGAAGATTCTCTTGACAGTTCTCATACCTTCCATTGGAGCCCATCGATAACATATGTTCTGAATTTCTGAAATCTTTTATCACCTACCCCTCCTCCTGATTTTGTATGCAATAGAACAAAGAAGGATCATACGCAAAATTTCCAAAATTGTTGACCCCCCACCCCCAGGTACTTGTCCATTTTTATTTGGATCTGCCTCTGGACCAGCCTCTTTGTTTCCTGCTGTGTTGCAGATGGTTGGGCCGCTCTGCCTCTGCTCCTTCTGTGCATATGTTAGATATCCTGAATCCATGGCTGACGCCTACCATGAGGAAGTCTTTGTTGCTATCAATGCCAGGTACCAGTTGCTCCCAGGACCCTGGTATCAGTGCTGCATCTTTGATTCATGCCTTCATGCCATGATCCTAGGCAGATTTGTGCTGGAACTTACACCTGTCTCTGTATGGGCATTCACCATTGTTTGCAAAAAGCCAGCACATCTCTTCTGGATCATGGACTTTTTCTTGCTTGGTCGATCCTTGTTGTCCTCCCTTCTTGTGCAGCCTGCTGGTGTTTCTAAACAGTAGCTTCTGGTGGCATAGACTGCTTCCTCAGAACTAAGGCTAGAACTTTGATAGAAAGCACCTTGTCCCCCAACCTTTACCTGTTCTGGGCCTGTAGTTCCCTGTAGTGTGTATTGAGACCCAACACTAATATTGACTCAAATTTGCATGCCAGCTCAGAAATATATACCATGTAAGCTAGGTGGTCCCCTATATTGGCCCTTGCCAGGTCAACATCCTTTAGCAGCTGGTATATCACCTGAATGTTTGTAACTTCCCACTCTGCTATGGTGTTATAGACTGGCACTGTCTCGCCTGTCCCGTCCTCTGCCTTCGTGAACCAAATTGTGTCTTTTTTCTTCTTTACTATGCAAAGTATGACATGTTCAGGTGCAATATCTGACACCTTGATGGACTTCTTTACGTGAGCCTAAATCGTCAGAAGCACTGTGGGGTTGTAGCTGTTTGATTTGCCCCAAGCCGTTGCCCCATTACCAATGGTGTGTCATTGTCTTCATCACTGTGCTTGGACTCGCTCCTCCTTTTCTCGGGTGTCTCCGTAGAGTTTCAATTCCCAAGCTTGTTCAAACCATGCTGCAGTCTTCTGGCCTGGTCAGATGGTATGTCCAGCTCCTTGGCATTGCCTGTTGTCGTAATGACTAGAACATGGAAGTCAGCATATTCCCTGCTGGATAGGACCTCCATGGTCTTCCTTTTGAGGCCCACTGATTTCGCCCATGCAGTGAACTCAAAATCGCATACCGGTTCTTGGGATTCTTCATTGCTTTTGCCTGCCATGATGCATACTGCCGAGTGAAAGTGTGGGCTGTGCACTGGCCCATGCAGACGTGTGTCCGCTCTCCTTGTTCAGTGCGCATGAGGGGGGCGGTGATGACCGGGGGAGGCCAACCATTGTGCCCTCTACCATTTCTCATTTAAACCTTTATATATATACACTATATACCTCCAGAAATCAGGTAAATGGATATTGGCTTAATTCACCTGACGATATGTTATAATTCACCCACTTGCTATTAGATTAATTCAAAAGAACCGCTTTGAATTGATCATTCGAATTCACCAGGTGGCGCCACTTTGTATTGTAGGACATGCCTTTAAACGGGCCCCAGCTACAGCCGATATGCGCACCCAGTGGGCGTATACGGGATTGTTATGGTCATTGTTTCTGACAGGTTTTATGTAATTTGTCGTGGTTTATTGAGTCACATACATTGGAAATAAGGACTCTGCATATGATGGATGATATATTCACAGAGCTAGCACGTATACTTTGTGTAGATACGCTAGCCAGCCGGTCATGTACGGACTCTAATCCTCGTTCAGTGGTCAGTGGCCTATGCGGAGGCTCTGACGGCTCTCTTATCTTATCTGTGTCGAGCCAGACGGAGGACTGAGAACGGAATTAAACACCACCATTAAAGACAGCTCCCCAGACAACCTGCAGCCACCAGCCACCAGGCCAGCGCCGGCCTTTATCACCGCCTTTTATGAAACAGGGCCCACTGGACCGTCGTCAGTCGGGGTATAAAACAATGAAGCCAGGTTGTGGAAGTTCTGCCTCTCAGAGATCGGGTAATAATGCTGATTAATGTGAGGGCAGTCTGATACTGGCGTGGATTAATCAAGTATCACAAACCTGAGCATGTACTGCTATCTCCTATAACATGTAATGGGGGTATGTGATAAATGTAGCAAAACATACCATGGTCATACAGCATACAAAACTGGACGGGGTCGGTGTTTATTCGCCGAACTCGGCCTCATAGCCTCGTTCCGTAAAATAAACATCAACCCCGTCTTGCATGATGTACGACCATGGTATGGTAGTTATATATAAGCCACCAAATATCCTTAGCATTTCTATGTTTCAGATGTCATTGATGCAAGATGTGCTATCATTACGAAGCCATAGGGGACTGTCATGTTCTTTGCCATCTCACAAATCCTCTATTTAAAATAATTACATAACTTATCCAGTTATTATTGCTAATGATTCCAAAATTACCTTTCTAATTAAGTCAGGCGAACAATAGTACACAATGATTTAACACTAACGAAATTACATTTGCGATTCCAGAAGGATCAGTCTTAGGGCCTACATTGTTTCTCATGTACATAAATGCTCCCGCGAAATGAGGAGAGAGACGTTGAATTGGGTGGATACGATTCTAATGAAGAGTGATTTTATATGAAATACTCAATGGTAATATATAATGTATATATTTTGTAATAAGATACCTATTAAAATGTTTACAGGTGATAAAATTGTTGATATGAATAAGTAATAACCCCTAACCATTGATAAATAAATAAAATAAACCTTATAAAATAGGGTGATGGTGGGTTGGACATTTTGTGAAGGTGGAGTGGTAATGGCGGCTGTGAGTTGAATCAAGACGGAAAGTGAGAGTGTATGGAAATAATGAAGTTTGTGTGTATATTTGTGTGTATGTTTTCCTTTCTCTAATTGATTTTCAGTTTGCCCCCAAATCTATAAAAATAAAGTATTACCATATCTGGACCATTGTAATTATGAATATGAACCTACAACCTAACCTGGGGCTCATGAACTCCAAATGTTGCACCACAAAGCAGGCATAACTATTTATAAGATTAAACTAGGACCTAAAGAATATTATACCCCTCGGTGATATAGCAAAATTGATGTATCTTATAGATATCCACTCATTGCTGAGAGAGAGAGAGAGAGAGAGAGAGAGAGAGAGAGAGAGAGAGAGAGAGAGAGAGAGAGAGAGAGAGAGAGGGAGAGACATTCAAGGAATATTCATTTGAGGAACAAATGGTATGTTCATTATTGACGAATAAGAGTCACATTGTAAAAAAGAAAAATAATGAATATGTTTGGGTTTGATCTAGTCTGTAGGTAATTTGATATAAGCCACTTGACAACCAGCGAACTAGCAACCTCTATAACTGACTCTGTAAAGTCCAAATACGTAAAGCTCCAGTGTGTCACTGAGGAACGTGAGCCCGTAGTGGTTGGTCAAAGTCAACTCGTCACTATTCTGACACACGGATATACTGGGTCTCTGCACCTTAGCAATATCACAGAGTTGGCACAGAGATTGTAAGGGCATAGTTTTTGTGGAATGCTGAACGTCTCTATAAGCTCTCCTTAACTTAGGCATGTCCCACCCTCAATGGATTTCTACAGAAATGGGCAAATCCCTGAGACAAAAGCGGCTTCGGGGAGGAATCCTTTGGGTTTGTGTTTCGACTCAACATTGACCATAAATCACATTTAAGATATTTTCCAGGCTTCTTCCTGCTGTCAGAAGGAAGCAGAAGAGTCATGGTGTTTGTCCCAGTCACACTCTCCACCTCCGTCACCATGGCAACCAGACAGGTTCGTTGGGAACAATTTGCTGCATGCTGCGTCTTGTAATCACGAGTTGAAGGGTGGCCCGAACAAAGCTTCGCATGGCGAGATAACTACACCATCAAACCTATGGGAAATAATCGTAGCTACTCTCATCGGTTCGAGATTTTATCCCATTCATGAATCTTAATCATAAACCCGTCGTCAAGATATGTGAAGAACGAGAGCGTTGTAGCACCCATGTTCACACAAGTGTTTTGTCTGGTGAAGGATCTCAGCGTCCATTTAAATGGAAAGATCATCGGAGGGTAAAGGTTTAATACACTAAGAAGGTGCATTGCACGCTGGAAATTGTTACTTTGTTAGAAAACATCCCACTGTAATTCCACCAACGGAAAGTTGTCCTGATTGACTCGGAAGCTACGGTAAGCATTAGATAGGTCTACCTTGGCCATGAAGTCCCCTTGCATAATAATGCTAGCCACCTTCTCCAGTGATTGATACATAAAGACCTCATTAACAGTGTAGGGGTTGAGGACAGAGCCTACTGGAGGGGTTTGCTATTGTTCTTAGTCAGCTGTGCTGGTTTTGCTTGGGGGACAGTGTGCTTCCTGGGAACTAGGGCAAGGGCCTCGATGTTTGACACCTTGTTTCCCCACATGTACCTGTTTAGGGCCTGGAGCTTATAGTAGCATGTGTCGAACCCTAACACAGATGTCCACTCATATTAAGATACCAGTTCAAATATGTAGTCTTCCAGGTTGGATCTGGCTAGGTCACCATCCCTCAGCAGCTGGTAAATCACCTATATGTTCGCTGCCCCCCACTCCGCTATGGTGATGTATATGGGTATGGTTTCATCCGGGCTGAGGATCATCGTCCTCTCCTCCGCTTCCGTCAATCTGACTGTGTCCTTCTTCTTTCTTGCTATGCACAGTTTAACATGCTCAGGCACAAAATCTGACACTTTCAGGGCCTTCCTTCCACCTGCCTTGATCGTCAGTAGCACCGTGGGGTTGTTACTGTGTAGCCCTCTGTTGGTCGGTGTTCCCCGATAGCCCTCCATCTCACCGCCACGCTTCTCTTCTGCATCGTCGTTGCCCGCCTTCAGAGCCTCGATGAACTTCTTCTACCAGGAGGCTGCATCGAGTAGGGCCGTGTTGTTGTCGGCCTTATTTGTCATTGAGGCAGTATCGTTGTCATCCTAACTGTCTTCTGACTTGCTCCTACTCCTCTCAGGTGTCTCTGTTTGGGTTACCCAGCTTGACCCACCTTGTTGCAACCGTCTTGCTTGGCCACGTGGTATCTCCAGCCCGGTCAGGTGACTGGGGTTGCCTGCATGAGGGGGGGGGGGGGGGAACTCCTTGACTGCCGGGCTCTCTCCCATCTTTCATTTAAACCTCTATATATACTATATACCTCCCAGAAAGAAGCAGCAACAATTTCATCATTGTGTTACTCTTTATTATTTGACCTGGTATGTGGTTAATGTAATTAACTGTTCTTCCTTGAACATCCTGCAGAAATGCTATCATAGATATCTCATTGTACTTGAATCTTCTTGATGTTAATAAATGCTGCTATTTCAAATAGGGCGGTGGATGCGAATTTCCAATATGTTTATGCAGCTACTGAAAACGTGACGACTATAGATCGTGTAGCAAAACGTCGTGATAAGCTCGGGTGTATCTCGTACTAGTCTCTACACCGTATATGACGGCGCCTACTCAGTTGGCTTTGAGGCGTGCGGAGAGTATATGCAAACACCGTCCATGTTTACCCTCCCGTGGTCGATTCCTGGTCCACTCCGTACAATTAGTTACAGAGATACAGGCACACATTCCTATCTCGATGTACGGCTCACAGATGGTGGTATGTCAGAAGATATCCCCCTCCATCAAAGGCAGGTCCGACAATTCTCAGTGCGGCCATCTGGGAATTTTTGAATTATGTCAAATTATCAATCAAACTTAGTTTCGTGGTGTTCATTCTAGTTCTAAATGATAAAATGTAACGTTTTTTTCAGTTTATCCAGCCTTAATAGGCCAATTTGTATTTACTTGATTACCGTAGGATATGTACAGCAAAATATGGTTTTCTTCAATTCATTTAAAAGCAAGGACAGTGACCCATGAATAATGAAACTTTAATGTGTAGTACAACGCATGTACCATATTCTGAGACAGTTTGAGGAAAGCGACATAGGTTTTACTATGTGTAAAACAACATTTTAGAACTTCTACATATTCTATTGTAATATCATCATAATATTGATCTCTAAATCAAAAACTAACAAGGCGACCCTCGATTCCTAAGATGGATATGTAATCTATAACACTTGAAGATCATTGGATTCAATTTCCAGGGAATTGACGTGGGTTTTAATTCTCAAGACAAATTGTCGTATATATGCCATTAACTCCACGATCTACTTGCAAATGAAATGTCCAGTTACTTGGGAAACACTTCTGTAAAGTCGGTACGTTGGGAGGGCGCTGAAATCGCGACACGAGATCGGTTATCCATACAGGGAACTGCTTTAAAACTAGGAACTATACAAGAATCGATCTTATCAGGGTCTTTTGTTGGATCATCTTTGCCTAAAATTGCCTGCCTTTCTAGAGGAGAGTCCAAAGACGATCAGGAGGTAAGATCTCGCAGAGAAGGCCACAAGTTATACTCCTTTTTTAGGTCTGTTTTATAGGTGGGTTCAATCGTTCATAACAAACTGTCTTCAGCTAACAAAGGAAAAAGTAAACGATATAAACTGCAAACACTTAAATCAAACTCTAAGAACGCACCGACACTCCGGTCGAGGTCACTGTCGCCTGAGATAAGTCTTAATCGTAATCGTTCAACCAATATGGTTCGTTCCAAGCAAAAGCACTGGATGACTAAAAACTGTCTACGCTGCTGATACAGGTTTTCTCAGTTATGAAATGTCTAGAGAATTTTTTCAGGTGGACTTCATAGTTTAACCATGTGAGATATTCCACACACTTAGATTCAACATGTACGAGAAGACAAGTTAATTATTCAGGTCGAAACATGCCACAAGGTGTCCCTTGGGCAGGGCTCAAAGACATTGCTCACGTCATCTAAACAAATAACTTCCTTAAGTATAGAATGTCCACACAAAATCGATATCGTATTGGAAAGTCAGCCTTAATCCGTAGCCGATACACCCGATGATGCATTCCGGTGCACGCATCGTCTTGGGTCTATCGAGGTATTGGAAGTTGTGCTGATGGCGGGCCGTGAGTGTCTGTGGCATGTTCAACGATATACAGGAGATAGAGGCGCTATGTGGATCCCCCTCACCCCCGGCAACCAGATATATGTGCGTCTATTTATAGATCCGCACTGAGTGACCTCCGTCACTGTCTTTACGCTCTTTGTTCCTGCTCCGTCAATGTTCCGCTTTTACCGGCCTCAGCTGCTCCCGGATTACGGCCTTATTCGGCACCCACCTGCAGCCCGCAGCCAGTGATCGGGTTTGTAGTAAACCGACTACAGATCAGAAATTGGAAAAGAAAGCCAATTTTGGACACCGATTTATGATTTGCCGAAGATTATGCGCAAAAGGCCACCAACGAGCGACTTGGTCGACGACCGATAGAATCTGAACGCTTTGATTTCATCGGTGAGGCTCAAGAGGACATTGTTGACAACCAGGCAAAGTCTGCACTCTCACAAATTAGTTGATACAGACATGCAGCAGGTAGCACTACTGAACAACTTTTAGAGGTACTTCATTAATGGCCTATAAGCTTCTTTCCAGATTGTAGGCGACGAAAACGGCACCGATTATCCGAGTTCTCCTAAGAATCTGCATTTTTCAGGTCCGTCCCAATTTAAATTCCTCACTTAAACCTAGAGCCTCACCGCTGAAATCAAAGCGTTTTGATTTTGACGTTGACCAAGTCGGTTGGTGATTGCCTTATCCATCCGGTTTCAGTTTTCACTTTCTTCCTATATCTGTTTAAATCTGATATTTTGCAGGACCTGTACTTCGAGAATATAATCTCAGGTGCCCTCTGAGGAAAATAGAATAATGTCTCTGTTTATACCAAGATGCAATTCTATCAGAGTGTCTCCCTGGGTATTAGCTGTCAAATGTTTGCCAGGGTAAGGCAGTTTGCATTGATTTCCTCTTGTCCGCACTCAGCGATCTCATTTTCAACGATCTCATTCGCACACGCGAGATTCTACGAGAGCAACCCGAACGAGACTTCAAAGTCGTCTGCTCCTGGCGCTGCGCAGGAAAACAAAGAGTGCACTCATTGACCCCGGCCTGCCTGGGAACGCAGATAAAGGTGGCTGGCTTTAACGAAGCCAGTCGCCAGTCACGTGCGGGGAATTGAAGTTACTGACGAATGACAAGATGTTCCCTTGTTTTATCATCCGCCGATTACGGAGTCCTCATTGGGAACGTACAGGGCAGCTCTAATTCCCCAACAGGAGATCCTGACCACTGTGAATCTCTGAGAAGAGATACCCGAAGAACCATCCAAAACGAGATCAAATCATCATTTACTTAGAAATAAGTTTCATGAAGATTTTATTTATCATAAAAATCAGTTATAAAACGTTTTGCATGCTTAAAATACGAAAAAGAGCGCACTATGTATATATATGGTGGAGGTGTAAAAAAGCCATTTATTATTGTGTGAATGTATGCTTAGACGTGGCTCAGATTACGTATCTCATGTGTTCTCATGGATTGTAGTATAAGAAGAATCCGACATTGTTTTATCAAGAAACTAGTTGTGTTTGCCACCATTCATTAGAAATCAAGAATCGAAGCACGAGGGGAGCCACATATTTCTGGTACCGAAATTCTGCTAGTAAAAAAATTCACTCATCAGCTCGTTTCCACTGGCCAACAAATTCGGCGCCGATTGTTTCGATTGCATATCGGTTACAAGTAATCAGTACTCGTGGATGCCTTGTTTTACTGTATTTCATAAATCCACAGCGGCGGAATATTCAGGATAAAACCTTGAGCTTTACCGATAAAACCAAAGCGTTTTGCTTTGGTTGGTCTTCGCCTAAATCCGTTTGTGTTGACCTTATTGCAGAATCTTGACAAAAATATAGGGTGACTAATTCAAATGCCAGGCTGGCTGGCGTCGGCATTCCCAGATATCCATCGCTGGTTCGCAACTACCTTTCAGTGTGGAATAATCGGCCAATGTAGACGGGTCTTGTGGCTGACATTGTTACTGCGTACCACATGCATGCTCTTGGCAGTTTTTCACAAAGTATTTTTTTTTGTTTCTATCGCTTTCAGGGCTGGTCATAAAAGACCCTGCTGAATAAATCACCACACTCCAACAGCGCCACTCCGACGCCACCTGCCGGCCACTGTCACGCCATCTAGCGGTGCAGCATCGAGGGTTCTGCGCATGACGGATGTCGCGGACCACTCCACTTCCGGTCTCGTGATATTTTACGAACCTTTCTAATAGTGCGTTATGAAATAATCGACAACGAGACGAAATATCATTTTCTATTTTAATCTGTCTACTGCTTATCCTGTTTATCGTATATGGCGTTTCCACCTACCGATTATGACTAGCGTCTATCTTTAGAATGAGTTCTGATTCAATTCATCGTAAATAATGTAATGAGCTAGTCTGTATTGGCAATATCACCATGGTTTTCTATTGGTATATACTTTAAATCATTCATAAATAATCAAAATCTTCCATAATTTGATGTGAAAGTGACTTGACACTGCAAATATAAGCAATCTATGCATTAGGCCCGGCGTTCACTGAGCTCCCAATGCATTCGCTGATCTCAGAATATACCTGAGCGTTTACACTGACGACTATAAGGTTTCACAGAGTCGCTGCCCGTGTAGACCACTAATTTAAGCCCGCTTGAAATATTCGCGGGCGTCAGAGCGTGTCCAATAGTCGTCAGGTGGTGTCGAATTCTGTAATTTTATATAATCAGACGATCTACAGTCGTCACACCCTCGATGTTTACACTAAACGATTTCTATCTTCTTACTGCTGAAAGTCACCAGGGGGTGCAAAAGGCCAGGATTGCCGGCCAGAATCGTCTTGTGTAGACGCGGGGTTACGATGCACCTCCCGATAAAAATTCAAAATCGCGTCAGAAGGTGACCTCTCATCGGGGCAGTTGATCACCTCTCTACAAATAGGCTCCGATACGATTCGGTCCGGATGTAAAAGCTGAATCATAGTGTGTCTACGACATTTGATCATGATCAAGGCCCTGCACCCACCAACGCCGATGGTCTACGGTAGGCCTCCTCATAGGCTACGATTTATTTCCTACCAAAGTACCTCTGAACAGATTCCATTCTATCACACTAATCATGTCTCTGTTATACGGTACAGTATTACAGACATTGATCAAATAGGTCATATCTATGATAAAATCGATAATCGATAAAATTATGCGCCATCCTTTTGGTAGCCTCCAATCTCTAATGTATAGTTTGTTAGAATACTCAAAGATATATATTGATAAAAGTAATTACTGAAATAACAACGAATACACAGAATCCAAGGATAGTTTCCAACTCCAAGCTGGCCATATTGTGACCTTTCCACACTGAGACCTACTCGACTGTGTGCAAGTATTCATCTCAGGCAGAAGAATCAGACAGCATTTTTGTCTCCCTTTTCTTGTGAGGCGGAAAATTTGAGAAGGTGTTTTTATAGTGATTCTAGCGAACCTACAAGACACGCCATATGGGTGCTGAGCGGGTAGGGTTGGTATGCTGTAAATGCAAGGAGGTTCGAGCTTTCAACTGTAGTTGTTAGAACGAACACAGCTTGGTATTTGTGTTATTCCCACGACTGGTGAACACTAAGCAGTATAACTCTCGGCAAATACAAAGAGATGGTTCCTGTGAGATTTGGACGCACAGCTCGACGCAAACTAGGTCAGTAAACCTATATAAAGTAGAGGTAAAATCAAACCAAGCTACTGCTGGTAAGTGACATAGATTGGCCGCAATACCTCTGTACAGACTAAGAGGTTGGTCGGGTTAAATCACATACGGTATCTGTGGCGTGCACCTCGAACCAAGTACTTTCTTTCCATGTATACTCACTTAATAGGAAATATTCACAGCCAATAAATTGATAGAAAAAGAGAAAAGATTTATGTTCTTATTTGAAAAAAAGATACACAAGAAAGGAAATAAGAAAATGGTAAATTTGGCTTTGAGATTATAAAATAACACACTCATCAAGCAGTACAAAAGGTCGGGCAAGATAGTAACAGCCATGTCTCTGTAGTGGGTCAAGGCGGCTGCGGATTTAACCCGACCAGAGTTAACGTGGTGCAGCTCTGCTGGCCAGTGTAAGGAACGAGCTGAACTGTTTTTCCCGGAAGGTTCAACTCACGCACATCCACACTGGGGCGTAATAACCCTCACTTTCCATCCTTCCAAAAAAGGGAAAATGTTTTATCACAGGTTGGTAGTGTTTTTCTCTGTATAATGTAGATGATCGTTATTATTGTACAAAGCAGATTTAACTTTTCATCTGTTATAAGTGTACTATCCCCATGGCTCGAATAGAAGGAGATTGCTGGATATATAGTGCAAAATATGTATATATACCTGATAAAGGATGAAACATCTAACTCTTTGAATTGCATCTAGTCCCACATCAACTCAATATTACCATGGATCCATATTAAGGTGCATGTCGTGATTTACAAATTTAGATCATTACCCTTTAACAATGAACTCAAGAATGGAAGTTGCCACGGCGATATAAGTACAACAAAAACTATACACCTGCAAAGGAGAATTACTTTGAATGTAAAGAAAATGGTTTATCCATATATCGGAATTCATCTATGTCTAGGATGAGACCAAATGCAGATTTGGCAATTTATCAGCTGGTAGAAGTCTCACTGCGTTTTCATGGGCGCTTTTTGCGGCACTCACCTCTTCTGCCATCTCACAGGCATACCCCAAAAACACTAAAGCATTCCCGATAAGGAGTGGGTTTTCAATGTTGCATTTTGAAAACTGTTCACATTTAGTCTGAAAGTTCCGGATGGTTTCACATCTCTTTGTTTTGTCATTCTCCAGTTTGACAATGAGGTAAGCGGCCAGAGCATATGAGAAAGTGGACACTGAGTGTTGTACCGCAGATACTTGTCTTACAGTTTCATCTAGTGTTTGAAGTTCTGACCGGCTGTATGTATTTACTGTCATTTCAGCTGCTGTGCCTTTTTCGGTTTCCTCAGTGAGGACTAGTGTGAGAAGCTGAATTGCCTTTACTCGTTCACCTGCAGCACAGAGAAACTGAGCATGATCGACCAATGAGGAGGCACCGCCATCGCTAGCACGAGAATCCTCAAACGCTTTAGTAGCTCGGGCTTGGATTTCCTTCTTCCTGTTTTCTCCCAAGGGCCTGAGGTATTTCACGTGGTATAAACGGCCAAGGGCAGACAGAATGGCCGCTTTGTGTGGGTTGTCAGGATGACGCTCTTGAACGCGGTTCAGGAATCCTATCATGCAGTCAGGATATTGTAAGAGATGGGCAGCACACATGAGAACCAACTCTGAAACGTTCTTCTCCTCACCAGTAACTTTCTCATGAAAGCGAGCCATGTCTTCCAGGATATCAATGGCATTGTCAAAGACCAGTTTGTATGAAGGGTCGCCTGGGTCAGGGTTGTTTTCCTGCTTCATTGCTGCTTTCAGGAGCTGTCCGTGTTCTAGGAGGTGATAAGCCGCGTTCAGCGGACCGTGGAGCTGCAGCACCTTCTCGTACGACTCGCCCAGGCTCGTTGCTGTTTTAGCATCCTCAACAATAACACGAAATTGATCTTCAGCATTGATGAACATCGGTCCAAAACACCATTTGAATTTCTTGTTGAACTCAAAGAGATACTTCAATGGATGGGCACGGACACTGGCAACCCTCAGTGCCAAGTCTTCACAAACAGCTGGAGCAACTCGGTCGATAAGATTATTCTCTGGCCAGAAGTAGCTGGGAATGCATTTCTCATTGAGGCATTTATGGAGATGATCAAGCATTTTTAGCAGGCAAGGACCAACATTATCTGGATTCCATTCATCAAGGGGAATCTTCTCACACATCCAGAGAAACAGAGTCTTCATGTGATAAGTAACGAGGCCCCTCACATCAGGTATCTTCAGGGCCTGACTGTGCAGGGTCTTCAGGAGGAGATAACACAGTCTCTGACTGCGGCTAATTCGGTGCATCAACATCAGCTCTGCTACAGAGAAGGACAGCCGCCACTCTAGGTCAGGCTCCTTGCTCTCAGTGTGACACACAGGCACGATATGACAACCTTTTGAAACGATCTCCTCTACTAGTTCTACACTGGGCCAGTTGGAAGACCTTTCTCGGCTCTTCCAGTCTGCAACGGCCTCTGGCCAGATGGGACAACAAAACACGGGGAACACTAGATCTCGTTCCTTTTTCTCTGGTGCTTTGACATATTCAAAATCAACTTTAACATTACACGCCGGTCCTTGCTGCACGATCTCGACTGATGGGTCTGCTTTCATCAGACCTGCAAGGCCTTCACTGAGCATGTCCTTCACCTTGTTGGGGGCATAGTAGATATAGTCATCGCCTTCTTTTTCAACAAACATCTCCCTCCTGGATACATTCCTGGACTTGTGAACTCGAACCTGCAGATAACCAGGGTGAATCCCCTCAGTGAATATTTCCATCACATTTTCGTGGTCTTTGTTGAGACTGTCTAAGTCTCTAGGATCACACACAATTTTGTCCCTCATGATTATCATCGAATCTATATCTGAAGACTTCAGTTCTGAGAGCCCGCGGTTCGACCCGAGCAAGCCATCGAAATGCATCGGTAAATTGATACCTTCGGCAGAGCTACCAGAGACAAGGAGATCAGCATTGATGTCTTCCATGGATCCCCAACTATCCATGACAGCTTTGACTAATATCTGCAATGATATAAACCATGTAAATTGTAAAAATCTAATAATTCATTAACACTGCTCCATATTTTTCGAGGAGACAAGTCTGCCCCTCAGTGCCTCTCCGCTCTGTCTGAGTATGAGTTTATCTGAGAATCTGGATATTTCTATGCCACAGTAAAAGAAGCTTGAATCCTTTCTTTTCGTGAGAAATACAGGAGACAAAGATTCATCGACTGAATCACATTAAGGTGGCATGAGTATAATTTTGTTGTCTATTTTTTCTACAAGCAGAGGGCAGCTGTGAGTAATAATAGCAGGCTGGCATATTCAACGGTAGGATGTAATATACTTACGTAAAGGAATCTGGCAATTTGACATAGCAGGGATGAGTATAAACAGGCAGTCGACTAGGAATGAAACTACGTACCCTGCGATATATTAAAGTCTAGTTATTCTAACATAGAATTTGTGAAACAATGTACTTTCTCCTTACACCCTGTTTACACCAAGGTGAAATATGATGATAGCTCAATCGTAGTACGTAACTAAGATCTTTTAAACCTTCAAATTATCAAGTTATTGTGTATATACATCATCGTACCCATTAGGGTTGTATGAATCCATTCTTTATATATATCTTCCCCAACACGGCTGATATTCTCCAATCCTCACAAGGAATGATGGGTCTCCGTACCTGCCTGTCTTCACAGTTTAGTGCCATTGGCAGGAAGTGACGTAGGACGAGTGAGAGATGGGGGATGGACATCCCGGAAATGACGTCTCTTTCTATGTCATCGGCCATCGTAGTTAGTCGCCAATAGAGTCCTGAAATAAGCGTATGCAGTAGTGTAGTAAGTGTCTTTGAACTTATTCATTTAGGCCACGCCCCTTCCGGGTAAATGTAGGTTAATGTCTGCAAAAATTAATGTATTCCTGGCGAAGGTAGGTTAATGTTCGCAAAGGTAGCCCTAGCTCGTGAGTGAAACTGTTATCATTAAAATTATATAATTTGCTTTTTGTTGATAAAAATGTCCAAGGGAAATTCCACAATATGGCCCTGGGGTTCACTTCATAGATCAAAACTTATTCGGGGGCTGTACAATACGATCTATCCAACGATGTACGACCTCGTGGACGATTCATGCCCAAAATTGGTAAATATGTTAGATTGTTCGCACAAATGGTCGTATGTTTGACAATCATCGTATGGGACTACAGGTCTACTATGTGCAAGCTATGCATCCCCCTCCCCCACCACATATACACACGTATCTAACACAATACATGCTTCAGGCACGATACACCCTTTAGATGTTGTATGCTACGACTAGTATAGACTTGTGACCATTTGCACGATGCAGGTCACAGTTTATGTAACAAACATGATTCATTCAAATATCGCCACAGGATGTCGGGACTTTTCCTTCTACTGAGTAGGAACTACACAACGTTTACATAAATACATACAGAGACTCAGAAAATTTGATCTGTTCAACAAAGTAAGCTTTGTCATGGATAATTCCCTTTTGGGAATTAGAGCTATACCTCTTTCGATCTAGGTTTCGTTGTTCAGTAGAGAATGATACGGTGAAACAGGCCGGGGACTTATTAAGCAACACTGATATACCAGGGAACTATGAGTTACATGATATTTCTACATACCGAGAGGAGGAGATCTGACATACACACGCAGGAAGGACTCTGCCCTGACTCATATCTACTTTCCAGGTCAAAAGCCCGCTTAGGATCATACATATCTTTAGCAGGCCCACAGGGCCACTTGTGCAAGTAAAATGTAAAGTTTGTGTACCAGGATGCAAATGTAGGCCATGACCCAGTCAGTCTATATCTATTTCTTTAACAAACAATGAATGGAAAAAAATATACCCAACCAGAAGACAGTCCGCACCAAAAGACGACTATTGTCTAACTAGTGATTGTTTTCATTATTTCCTTTTATAAATGAACGTATTCTATTTTTGGACATTGACCTTGCGAACTTCCATCGTTGATACGTGTGGATTTTTGAAATTGGTATATGGATGTTTTTCCAGTGGTACAGATTCTATGTTATTTACTATTTTGCATGCGTGCTTACATGAAATCATTTTCCCACTGGTCTACGACAATGGCACAGGTAAATTGTGTTTTTTAAATGTATGTCTTCGGTGCGACTGAGTGAACGTCGGTACCAAATAATCGGTGAGGGTGCAATGCTTTGTATTACCTGCATTTTGCATGTCTATACCGATTTAAATTTCCCCCTAAATCTTGAGTTTCAACAATGAAATAAAAGCTTTTTGATTCTGTTGGTCGTTAACAAAGTCATTGGGTGGTGGTCTAATTACATAATTGATGTACATTTAATCAGTGAGCATTTCTCATGTTTCAATTCGCTGGCGTCTGTATATAGAATATTTACATCGGAGCCATATCGGTAGGTCTAAATTTCTATCGTTGTAGGTGGATGCCGAGCCTTCCTCTTCATTTACTAAAGCGGCTGGACCTGTTAATTAATTTCACAATGTCAGGGGTCAATATTGGTCTCCAGTGAAAATTGAAATTAAACAAATTTAGAAAGTGATTTCCACATGCGGTTGACATTATTGCCTACATCAAACCCCTCGATGGAGTTCTACTCGAATCCCACAGAGGGCTCCACTCCCTCATCTACACCTGCCGGCGGAGTGGGAGACTACTCACGCGCGCCGAGACATCAGGCGCCTCCCTCACTCACACGCAGACATTACCTACAACCACTCAGATTCTTTTATTTGTCAGAGTATAGGTGATGCCACCGTTCAAATGGTGGTGGCCCCCTTTTTCATTTATTTTCTGTTTATTCTTTCAGGTTCTGCCACGATTTCACCGGCCGTAGAAAAAAGTGTGTCGGTAAATCTCCTTGAAAATTTATATGTGTAAATAATCTTTGTTGATGAGGACTGACATTATTTTTCGATAAAAATGGACGTGGTCATCGATCAAACTTTTGCGGAAGACTTCCATCTGCCTTTGGATTAACAGGGAGACATTTTGTCGGTATTATAAAAAGTCATTCGGTGTTGCCATATTATGTAATGTTGGAGGGGATAAACCGTTTACAATTTCTGTTCCATATAGTTTGGCCCACACTTGTCAAAGAATCGGACAGTGATGCTAAATGCCAATTGAATATTATCAATTTTGATTATAAAATTGTTCTAAAATCCTATTTATTATCTTTTCATTAAATACATATAATAAACCAAGCGTTTTTTTGTTTTTTTAAAACGTTTTTTCTTACGTTTTTAAGGTTTTTCAAAACACCACTCTTCTGAAGTCATACCTTGGGTACTGTATATATAACACAAGGTGTGGTCAGTTATCAACCTACCACCCCAAGTGCCTCCACACATCTGCTGCCAACGCCGCTTTGACACCTGCCGCTTTGACACCCGCCGCTTTGACACCTATATGCTCCCGCCTGCCCAGAGACAAAACTCAGGTAATGTGTGAAGATAGAGGACCTCCAGCAACAGCCTCCACTCCCACACCATGCCAAAAGTGCTAAAACAACACACTGATAATTCACGGCAGCAGTGGGGGCCGGGCGTGGAGGATTTCCTTTTTTATTTTCTATCGCTATACATATACGCCCGGCGTATATATGTCACGCAGAGGATGTTTTATCTTAAATACACCAGGCGTGAAAGACAGCCAAGTCGCGCGCGTCTACATATGGAAACTGTCTCGTAGACGCCCGAAACACAGACACGTATAAGAGGTGTATACAAGTATAAACAAGCCACGATAGAGCCGATACGTGCGTCATCGTGATGGCGTATATATATGTAAAATAGTGGTTTTCGTGCAGTGATAATTGATCGGCGGTGCTAAATGCCATAATTGGTAGTCATAATCTGCAGGTGGAAACACCACATTACCCAATTGGGAAAAAAACTAGGTTTCTAAAAAGAACCCATCATTTCAGTACCCTTGGGTTCATTTCGTAAACTTCATTCGATCATATAAAATATCTTACGATTGTCCTAGGGGTAGTATCATTACATAAGGGTTTTTATTATATACGTGTTCAGTCTGAGCAGTGCCATACAGGCCATTCCATATTAATTTTTGTATTGCACTCCAGGAACTATTTCTGTCCGACGTGACAGGAGAGATCGGCGGCCATTTTGTTTTTCTTCGATAAACTAAATACAAAGTGCTTAATCACAGGAGGATTATTGAAAAAGAAACTGAAAATAACTGAAATACCTATATTTTCCAAGTTTGTTGTCATGCAGCTACTACCTTTTTTTTTTTTTTAAACGAGCAGCGCTCTCTTTTATTCAGTATCATGATTTAATTACACAGTTCATTCTCCCTGTTCAAAACTACCATAAACCCATTGGTGGTAACATGTGCTCGCTCCCACGATGAACAATAGTATATCCTTCTAGCTACATGTGCACCCCTCCAACGCTGCACAATTTCCTCTGTAAGAAAAATATCAACACATGAATAATGTCATTGCACTATAATCATTTGATAAGAACCTCACTCCCTTAGGGAACAATTCTGCTACGTCTGGCTGCTCAGAAATTTTTGTGGGGAAGACCTGATTCCCTTCTGGTATTTTACAAGTAGACAGACATTACAATACAGAAGGATATGACATTACACATGAACAGCAAAAGAATGAGAAGAAATCATGGTATTGTAAATAGGACCAAAAAAAACACAAAAAAAACCACACCATAACCTCCATAGTGTGTGATCGACCTCCGGCCTAATCTCATCAGCATTTTACATTTGATTAGCTACCATAGAAAGTTTGTTACAAGTTAGAGAAGCAATTTTAGTAGTCCAAGTTTGTGTTACCTGACTTTTCTTCATGTGGGTGACAAGTTTAGAGAAGCAATTTCAGTAGTCCAGGTTCATGTTACATGACTATTCTTTATGTGGAGAGAAGGTTACAGCTACTACCTTTATGATATCATAAAATGAAATGCCTCAAGAGTGCTACATAAACATTGACCTAAGTCTTAAATCGTCTATTGTAATCGTGGAATAGAGGAGTTCATAGCTGAAGCTCGATTGTAATTATTTAAATATTGCATAGATATGAAATAAAAACTTTGCTATACACCAAAGAAAATGTAGTAGACCTATTGTCGAGTACGATCTATTTCAAAGATACGACCATTTGTACGAACGAGTGACATCTTTTCCTACCTTTTATGTAAAGGCTTTACCTTTGGGCCCGTTTAATAATCGAGGATCTTAAATAAAGACCCTTTTCTGTACCTTGTAAAGGTTTAGCGTTAAATAACATATAAGTTTGTTTGCTAAGACTGTATCAGCCGTCCATAAGGACGTCCATAAGTGTTAAATAAAGTTTACCAATATCATTCTTTGATGTCTGTGGCATACAGAAAAGGCTCTACATGTAGGATCCAAGATTATTCAACGGGCCCCAGATTCCCCGGTCAACTCGTCGGGCAATACTCGCCTCGCTCGGCCTGATGTCTGTCCTCTCCAGTGGGGCTCGGACAAGTTGGCCGCTTTCATCTCGGTGCAATCAGAGCGAGCTGTTGTATTATTCATGCGTGGACTGTGTGGACAGCGCCTCATTGTGAACAGCGGTTGTATCGTCACACCGGGTGAAGTTCCGTTTTGCTGGTCATATGCCACGACTGGAGTGTATTTCTTCTTGAGTGTGTGCATATTTTTGATATGAGAATGGCAATTCAGTTAGGGCATATATCACTCATACTATTCTGTAGCATGTGGAACAATGGTTGTGGTGCCAATATAAGCAAGACTTGAAAGCGTCTCGGAACGAGTTTATCTGAGCATAAAAGATATGCTCGTGGATAACGGTATAACTATTGATTAGACAAATCCTGATACCACAGGCAGAGGGCATCTATCTGTACTCCTAGCACGTCGTCCTGCTACTTATGACTGCTTCTTTCAGAGCACTTCACATGTGTTTTAGCACGCATGCGTGACACGCTACCAGGACTAGATGAGGGTTTTATAGACACAGCCGCACAGCACTGCATGCAGGGCCGGGAGGTGCACCGAGTAACACACAGACTCCGGCGGAAGGTCTGGTAGGACACAGAATAGCACCCTGTACACGCGCGGAGCATGGCTACAGCGATAACACGGCAGATTCATCATAGATGCACAATGGTTTAGCATGGCTAGTCCTATAATGCACGCTATTCATCATGGATGTACAATGGTGCAGACTAGTTAGACTTATAACAAAGGAGTCTCATCATATGCTGCGTTTACACTAGACGACTATATGTGACGATTGTCCCAATTTAGTAGCAGCTGACGATTGTGCAGTATTGACGACTAGAAATCGTCGAGTGCAAATGCCAAGTTTGAGAAAACAGGCGATGATTAGAGCTTCTCACATTATGCAATTTATCACCATTTCAAAGTTGTGGCGACGATTTTGTGTTGATAACTATTTCAAAGCAGCTTCAATCAATTTCCGAGAAATGTCTAAATTATATTAAAGGCACAACCTTCAATTCATGGTGGCGCCAGCTTGCGATTTTCAAATATTGTCAATTATCAGTTAACGTTGATTTCCTGGGATCCATTCTAATTCTAAAAGAGCAAAGTTTTGTGCAGTTTAGTCAATCAGGATTAAACTTGATTTACACAGGAAATGTATTGACAAATATAGTTTTCTTTAATTCTATCATAAACAACGAGGGCGACCTATAAATTTAAAAGTTCAATATTCTGGGAAAGTTCGCGGAAAATGACAGGTTTTTTTTAAAATGTAAAAAGCCACATTTTAGAATTTGTACATATCTCATAGTAACTCTGTAGAGAACTCAGGTGTGCTGAGTGTTTTTTTTTCATCAAAGAGCGCAGCGTGTCGGGCCTACTGTGAGTAGCAGAGCCAAAGCCGTGCACGGAAGTGCCATGGTTCGCCTTTTTGTGTAACCTGCTTTGTATGGTTGCAGCCAGGTCGGCAGGTCTCTTGCCTGTACCCACGCGAGGAAGGAAAGCCGTGAAATTATCAGTTAGAGTGAGGGGCTTCTTACTCTTTCGGTGACTGAGTCTCAGTTAGTTAGCTTCGGCGAGCTGTATCCATCTCACTCGTGAGTTATGGATCCCCTGAGGTCGGGGACCTCTGTTATCAGTTGATCCAAGCGAAATCCTTGTCTCAGCATTAAGAGCTTGATTGACCGTTTCATTGTGTCAATGTCCCTTACACTGGTCTAATGAATGAACCTTGTCACGTATCTTTCAACACATTTGGAGAAATCCGGGAAAACCTCATGCCTGCCTTAGTATTAGTGATACACCGAGTCACAATAGTAAAGGAGCAGTGGCGCCCCCATAGGAAAAGGGACGAACTAACACCATGCCTCACACATGTCTCCAGTAACAGTGGCGTCACCTGGTGTTCTTCTGTTGTTGGCAACCATTGTTAAAACTGGTTCCTTTTGACTTATTCAGTGTTAGATATAATCCTTTTATCAGTTTGTCCTTCCCCAATAGACAAAAAGAGTATTAGAATTATCATTGTAAATTGCCGTAATTCACATAAGATATGTAATTATTCTTCAACATAGATAAGACACGTGAATGTACAGAAAACAAGACTGGTATGTCATGGATCTAAGCAAAAGATAATACAACTTCAAAATGTATCGCTATATTTTGGTAAGGAAACTGGACACAGAGTCACTAGGATGGTTTACTTAGGAGCAGTGGTGGACGAATCAATGAATGGTTGTGGAGATCATGATAAGGAATCTGAATAACAAACTGGTGCATAATTAGGAAACTTCTCGATACTCCGACAGCAATAATAACAGTTAAGGCCTGTCTGCTACCTATAACTGACCACTGCTCGTTTCTGATAGAAGGAACATCGGTAAGGAACCAAGGAAGTGTAGACAAATGTATTTTAGAGGGATTAGAATAGCACCAGGGAAAGAGTCTTAGCATGTAGGCAGATTTATAAGTAATACTGAACCGTTATATAGATGCTCTGTAACCACTCCAATGGAGAGAAGAATGGTGTTTTTATGGGGATCTTTAAAAGGTTACACTTAATAGACCAAATGCCAATGGAAACAATAAAAGAAGGAAGAGCAACAACAGGGGATACGTGGTCAACACGTCTATATTAATCAGGGAAATAGAACAATTTGTAATCAGGGACGGGAAAGGGTCATGATGCATGAGGATATGCAATCTGAGACAATACAAGACTGAGACAACACAAGGCAATACAAGACCACAACCGACAGAGCACCTGCATCTCAATTGCTGTTCGCTCCATGGCAGATGAACAATCAGGAGGCCCCCAGCATGAAACAGCTCATTTTCTAGTCCATAGACATCCCGGAACTATGTTATAACCGCTTTGTCACGATGAATAAACTCTTCCTGCTGAAAAAAAAACACGTGTAAAGTAGGGTTTTTTTTCTATCCAAATTTCTTTATTGATCGTCTCTGTAACAGTAGTTCTTTCAGTAGATAAGATCTTACATTCACAGGTGTACAACCAACAAAGAGGCTGAAGATCCCAGTCCTAGACTGGACTGGTTTTCATGATCCGGCCGAGTAGTATAGTGATGTAGGCGTGGTGTATAATATCTCAGCCCGGTATTGTTCTCCATAGGCTAGATGACCACGGATGATTTATTTTATTGATTAATAATGTTATACGGGCTGAGATATTATACACCACGCCTACATCACTATACAAAACCCACTCTATGAATAACTTCACCTCGTTTGACCGTAGAGTAGTTCACCCAAATTCGCTTCGTGAATTCCTCTGGGGTCAAACTCTGTGGAGTGCGGACCAAGTTATTATCTCGTGTGTTTCCTTCCAATGATACAGCCATTATGCCATCAACTATACAACTTGAGGACAAGACTGGACATAGATATATTCAAGAACATTTTGAGCCGTTTCATTTCATACTCACAAACAATACCTTTTTAGTTTGTTTTTATCAGGTCTAATTCATACATAAATCACCAAACTCGACTTAGAGCTGATCTTCCGTTCGCTCCCTCCTCAGGAAAAAAAGAAATCGGCGACTTTATGATGTTCTCTTTCTAGATCTTAGATCTTGAAAGTGGTGGGTGATAGATGCGTTTCTGATTTGCTACGCCTCGTCCACTTGCTACTCCTTTTAGATCTTACCCCGGCGTTGACACTAGACGAGAACGTGACGACTGTAGATCGTCTCGCCTATAATCGTCAGGTGGTGCTCGAGTACGTAATATCGGCCCCGATTATCATCAACCCAGAATATCCTCAAGCGGTTGCACTTTTTGTATACCGATCTCTAGCCATTGGGTTCTGAAAGTTGTCAGGTATTGCAAAATTCAAAAAACGCCGCCCATAGGCGTCTTGTGTAAACGCCGGGTCAGGGAGAAAATCCGAAGTTTAGTTCCCAAACCTTCCACGAGGTGGCAGCATTCTAAGCTGTGATACTGGAACTGTACAAAGGGGGTGCACCCCTCTCATGAGATCTCACACTCTCTAAGTGGTACTCTGTACTCTCACTACGCTCTATTGGAGAAGAATTCTAAACCAACTAGTCTTAGAGCCTCGAGAATTTACTGGCCTGCCTCCCGTACTAGCCTTGTACAGAATACCACTTAGAGAGAGTGAGATCTTATGAGAGGGGTGCGCCATCAGGGCGGGAGCACCCGCGTCGGACAGTAGATCCATAGAATGTGGGTTAACTTAATCTCAATGGCTGATCAACTCACACACAAACTAGTATAACTACAGAATCATGGATTGACAAACCTGATTACTAAATGCCCGCTCTGAAGCACGAAATAGCCGCTTTTAAACGTGAAATGCCCGCTTTGCATCGCACAGAGGGCCTGTTTGCACGTCGCACGCTGATTGGTTAATTCTGAACGTGATTTGTCAGAATCTGACACACTGAGGGCGAGTTGATTTATTGAAATTACAGAAATGTTAGAATCGAAATAAGATCAGTGAATGAAAAATACAGTATATAGATAGAGTAACCATATGGACATATCTTTCAGCATAAGAAATAAAATACGAAGCTACAGCCGCAGGTCGTAATATCTCTGTTATGTGACCTATCAATCAGGTCGTCTGCTACACAGAAACTGAGCAATTTAGAGCAGGGATTCGCCAGGTCGGCGTGCACAAATTTGATTTTGAATGTAGATTTTTTTCCAGGGAAAATGTATTGTGAATTTAAAGTATTTCATGTAGTATGATAAAAGGTAAACAGACCAGGCGTGCAATACATGAATTATTATTCACTCACAGACTCGGAAATACGCCTCTCTCGCCTAACGGCGCTGGGGGTAAGTATTTCCGTCAGTTCGTAACAATTCACAGAATACACGCCCAGTCAATTCTCTCAATAAAGTATACTAACGATGTTCAACCTTTGCATTTGAATATGTATGTATATTTAGATGAAATAAAGACTGCTTTGGACATACAAAAATACTGAGAGTTTAGTGAACTTCTGCATTTCATATAATGCAGGAATGAACTCATTAACTCTTATGGATAAAGTCAATGGTAGCAATCACTGTGAAACTCTAGGATAATATCAAACAGATATGAAGTAAGTAAGTTAGCTCTAGTCGTTCGTTTTACAAAAAATGGAGCCAGATTAATTTTATATAAGAAGGAGACCACGAGTCTTAGTGTTTCCTTTTCAGGCATGTGCTGTCCTGTGTGAGATGTAGAATTTGGGGAATATTTCAAAGGAATGGAAAACGTCGGAAGTATTGCCCCCATTTTGAAATAGCCCCATATTATGTTTACAGACGCGACCATCGCTTAATGTAGGTCTGTTCCATCAGCCATTCCCTGATGAGAAAACGAATATCACCATTGGCGGATCAATACAATTTGCTGTCCATTCAGTGGTGCGGTCCTACTTTCTGTGTATCACTCCGCGGTGCCCTTTAGGCCGCTTCACGCACCTCTTACCGGTGATCAATGCGCGGAGGTGACGTCACACCGGTCAATGACGTCAGAGTGTCGCTTGATGGAGTCACGAAGACTAAGCGTGTTTCCATTTACCGATTTTCCGTTCTCGATCTGCAGTCGAACACGACCGATCTATTCCTTTTATTAGTAAACCGATGCAAGATCGGTGAATAAAAACAGCCTGACTTTGAATTGGTAACCGATTGATTTCGCGAAAATTATGCAATAAGGCACCCACTGACTCATTTGGACAACGACCGACAGAATCAAAAAGCACCACTGACCAACCTTCTCAGGCCATTACATGCCGACTACAATACCAACGATTCTGGACCCAACAGTCTGCTCAACAAACACCAACTGAGCACCACTAACAAATCATCAAGAAGGATAGATGGCAACGCGACTAGCAAAGAAGACTGTCCCTTTGGACTACACTACAACACCACATTATACAACTATTACGACCTGCACCATGATAGAAATCTTATCTATAGACTTCCTACAATACCCTTAACGTATTTAAACGACTCGTTTAGAACTTAACCTCAAATGAGTGAATTTAATGACTCAGTGAGTACCTCAGTAAAACAATCAGTTACATGTTAACCTTGATAAGGACTATGTAATAGTAGAGACGTCGGTTCTACAATCTGCAATAATTACCTAATTAACTTGATACCATAATGGTTGTGCTGCTTTACCTTTTATACCATTTTGCAATTAACAGTCATTTAAAGAGATACTCCATTACTGCAACTAGATTGGATAATCGGTCGCTGTGTCTAAACGCCTCAATGACTTGCAGTGTCACTATCAGTAACGATATTTTTTCGCGGAGCATCACCTACAGATTTTTTTGTTTCCGTCGGCAGGTGTAAATCGGGCTTCACAATGAGTATTGAGGCGAGGGTGAGATGGGTATTGATGTCGACAACACTCCGTGTCTGCCGAGAGCGGATTGACTTCAATGTGCGGACACCAGACCTCAGAAGCTGTCCGGGATTGCCGGCTCGCCAATTACAGCGCCATCTGGAGGCACCTAAGGCGGTGAATGCGGCCCGAAGATGATGGCTATGATTTAGACTATACTCGTATCTGTTATCTATATTCATTATTCAATCATTCTATCATTTTTGAGTGTTCACTGCAATATCTAATATCTATGTGTATACTCAATAGGCAATTTCCATTTACTCGGTCGTTATTTATTCATTGTATGTTCAATGACAAAACACCTCCATCACGTTTCTGAATTCTAATCTAGTGTTCTTATCGTATTGATTCAAATATACACATTATTATAGATTTCATTTCTATCATCCACCAATTTTGATCTACATGTTTTAGAATTTGTTTTCATTTTTATAGTTGCAAGAATCTTTACATATCAAAGGTCTACCTCATGACACATGATTTGATTGTTATTATCCTATTTCATAAATCGGATTTTATGGAATTAGCATTAATCTATATTCATTTTCATGACCTTCTTCTCATTTTATAGTTCTCCTGTAATTGCGTTCTGTTCGGCACAACCCCATGATGTGCTATCAAATATAATCACAAGCCATCACTATATTTCCCAGATTTCATTTTTCTGGTTATATCTTTTCCTATCACCCACGTTCTAAGACACGTTGCCTAAATGTCTTATTAAACCCATCAGTCTTCTATAACGGTGCTTTTCTGCAAGGAATGTGTCGATCCCGACGCATTACAAATAATCGCTACAAAGGTTTCATCAAAGTGAGTGCTTATCCTTGAAGCCAGGTGAGTGATATTATCAGACCGTCGATTATTACCCAATTAAGATCGATTGAGTCTATTTTAAAGGCATGCCTCAATCGTCACATCTTGTAGGTTGGTTATTCTTGTTAAAGCCAGCAAACTTCTTAACGAGAAAAGACAATGCCTGAAGTCACACCTCTCCTACTGCAGGCATGTTAACACTGGAAATGACCACATTTTAGTACGTGTCATTATAGCGAGATGTAGCATCCTTAGTTTATTAGAAGTCAAGTTATGCAGTTTTAGCTCCTAAAATGCCTGGGTCCAGGAATACCTGAAAGCATTAAACTACGAAGGTTTCTTGCTATAGTAGCCTTAGGTATGCCTGGAAGCATTATTCTGGAATACCAGGAGGCATCATGCTGCAGTAGTCCCAGGAATGCTTGAACACATCATGCTGCAGTGATGGCCTAATGCCCAGTGACATCAAGATTGCCGAGAAATGACTGAATTTGTATACCATAGAAATGTATAGAAAATCAAATGGGACTGCGTAAACTACTTTGTTGTTATCGGGTGTTTGTTATGACTGAGATTTTTTTTTAAATAGCAAAGCTGTAATGTAGAATCGATATATCTGAGGTCATTGTATTGGGCGTGAAATAATAAACATGGAAAGTACCTGAAGTGACTATGTAGAGATGGCGAGGATGTGACACTGTTTTTTGACATAACGATCAATACAACATGATGATATTGATAAGTAGGAGCTGTCAGGTGTCACAGGGTGCCTGGTTGTCAATAGTATCGACACCCCGCCGTCAGGTCACACACTAAATGCCTCATTACTCAATCTCTCTCCAGCATCAAGCAGCCTTAATTACGGGTAAAGATACTATTCTGGGAATTCCTAGAAAACACACAGGAAAAACGGATGTTCGACTTGCCCATAAACAAAGTTCGAGAGATTAGCATAACAGATACAAATGTGTCAGCACCCCTTTTTTTTAACCCCTCAACAGTTGGATGATACCTTAAGGCATTGACCGACCACTGTAGGGCACTGCGTTAAAACAAAAGCGCTGGGGGTGTTACCATGCATGTACCGGTTTGGGAATGTTTGTGACCACTGGAAAAATCCAGCAGTAGAAAATAATCCCGATAGCTATAGCTTAGTTCACATACTAAACCAAGTGAATTCCTTCCTATTTGCATTTTGAACATACCTAGAGATGAACATTGGCTTTGTTCCCTGTCATTATTATTAGAGAGAGGAACATGTGATATTGACAAAATATTGACACAGGGTGATCTCACCTGTATATTGTCAGGTAAAATATATCGATCCACGACACGCCCTGAAACCAACCTTAATCGGTCATTTATAAGCTTCGTAAACCCATATATCATGTTTATGTAAGTAGATAGTATCAGTTCAGAAGTGGTGTGTGATACAAGTAGGTCATTAATATATTATAATGCATACAAAGGTCACCTCCTACCTCTACTTCCGGATCAGTATAGATATAATACTTCCTATATAAGTTCTAACCCAATAAGAAACATAGGTTACTATGTACCCATGCTGTATAAACTGTGTATACACATCGCTTGGCCAAATAACGTAAAAATTCCGTACGGAACCAGGGGGGTGTTGCATAAACCAGGAACGAACAATAAAACCATAACGAAAGTGTATAACGAACGTTAGTGATGCATAAAGAACGAATTCTAATGTCATATACCAACAACGAACGTTAATTTTCAAAACGCCAAAATGTGAAGTGCATAAAAAACCTTCGTTGTTTTATCGTACTTTGTGGTTTCGTTCGTTAACTTTCGTAATGTCATGTTGCATAAGGACAAGTCGACCCCGAAAAGTATTATCGTTCGTTAATTCGGAAATTCCTAAGACAACTCATGTTGCATTTAAACAATTTGGCCCTTCACAACGCGAACAAAAGTGGCAACAACGAACGATAACCCCGGACAAGTCAGGAGTTGTCGTAGTTTCAAAAGAACCGCCCAAAACTTATCCAATCGCGTGCCAAGAGTTTACCCAGCCCACCCACCATCCCCCCCCCCCTGACACCTCCGACCCCCCCTACCCCCCCCCCCCACACCACCCAACCTCCTTGCACTCAGCCACACTCCAGTAAACTACCGCCATGGCAGGACACGGGTTACCTCGGCGGCGTCCACAGCGAAAACAGTTTTTTGATCGGGTAAATCCTTTTGATCAATTCACGGATGCAAAGTTCCTTGAACGATATCGTCTTGACAAGGAAACTGTAACAGATTTGGCAAGGGAATTCGGTGACTCCGGGTTTTGTACGACTACAGGTGATGAGCGTGGGGGTGGAATCAGCATAAGAGAACGAGTGAGTATCTCCCTATTTAAGTAGGTCAAGACCACTGAGTCCAAATTGTTGTATAAACTACTGTGACCCCGGTCAGTACATCGCGCTTAAGGTGGACTAGTTATATGCATTGACTATGCTGGTATATTATATAAAAAAAAGTTTGACTTCTACTCCAAATATTATGAGTTACCATGTTAACCCTTCCCTTCAACATTTAAAATAGTTTCAAAAGGTAAAACTTTAAAAACCTCTTTTATTCAGTTCTGCTTGGCCCTGCGATACTACGCCACTGGATGTAACATGAGGGTTATATCAGACTTCCAAGGAGTACATAAGTGCACAGTGTCCAGAGCGGTGAAGGAAGTCTCAAACTTCTTCTACCACAGGCAACAGCGGTTCATCAAGTTCCCATTTGAACCCGGTGAAAGGCTACAGGCATCTCGTGAATTCTACGAGAAATTTGGGAAACCAGGAATGATAGGAGCCATTGACGGGACGCACGTTGCGATACGCCAACCGCCACACGAGGAAGGATATATAAACCGAAAGGGTTACGCCAGCATTAATGTTATGGTATGTCACTATTTAAATTAATCGTCTTTGATGTAACTTTTGTGATAGTTATCCACCTTATAGTCTCGTACAAATTACACAAATTTTATTAAAATTATTAAGAAAGTTCACGTAACGTAAATTTCTTATAAATAACATTGTAATTATATAGTAAATATTAACGAATTTTGTAAATAATAATGAAATACGATATTATACACAATTAAATTTCGCATTCAGATTATCGTTGATGCTAACTGCAAAGTTATCCGGGTTAATCCACGTTGGCCTGGGTCAAGTAATGATGCTTTCATCCTGGGCCAGGATGATATATCAGACAGCGGAGATAGTGGCGACCTTGGCGATTGTTTCTTGCTGGGAGACTCCGGGTAAGTTTACGAAGGATATCGAAAATCATATTAAATGTAATGATGTCTAAAGAACGAACTGACAACGTACATTGCAATTTAAAAAAATAATTTCTTTTGAACACATGCTCATTTGGTTTTTTTATATGTTAATTACAGTTAAAATGAGTTACTTGTTTTACTATCACAGTTACCCCTTGAAGCAATACCTACTGACGCCAGTGACTCGTCCCACAACAGAAGCAGAGGAAAACTACAATCGCTGGCACCGTAGTTCGCGGGCGATCGTGGAACAGACTATTGGCCAGCTCAAGCAACGCTTCAGGTATATTTATATCCATGTATTTAATACAACAGCTAAACAACAACAAATATTTTACACATATTATTGTAATCATTCTTGAGTTCATATGTTCATTGACCACAGGTGTCCGTGATACAATAAAAGTATCCCCAATATATCGATTTGGCATAATTCGAATGACTATAGCGAAAACCTAAAAGATCTGGATGTGATATCATTCTTTGAATTGTCAATTTCCATAGATTTCTACTGCCGACATTACCATGTACTCCCATGAAGAAAGTATAAGGCCACCCTTTCTTATAAAATGCTTAACTAACTGAATCATTTGCCAGAAAAAACATTGAACAATAATGATTTATATTAATATGATTTAACTACAGGTGCCTAGACTCTTCTGCCGGGTTTCTATATCACGCCCCCCAGAAAGCAGGAAAGATCATTGTATCGTGCATGGCTCTTCACAACGTGGCGAAGGATCGTAATCTCCCAATTCCTCCCATGGGCGACGAAGATGACGCTCCCCGTGTTCGCCGACCGAGAGGTCAACCACCTCAGGATCCTATTCCCAGAAATGCCCTCGCACGAAGGAACTTTATTGACTTGCAGTTTTAACTTTCCTTTGGTTCGATATTTATACGCTATGGTATCATGATTCTTGCAGTATTGATAATTCTCGGGTAATAACAGTATATATTTCTTATTGCAAAGGAAATTTGTGTAAGCATTTATAACAACAAATAGATATTAACTGAAATAAATATTTATTCAGTACATTTTTCCTTTTCTTTTTTGTCTATAAATCGTTATACGAAGTAATATTTTCTTGAGCACCAATTACTTCTTAGTTCAGATATTATTCTTTGGATACATTGATTTTTTTCTTTGTGCATTTTCAGAAGTATCACTTCAATAACAAAAGAATTTCCAAATAACATGAACTACATAAACAGAGAACCATGTGATTAATATCAGTGATTTTCAACCAGCGAAATCATGTAGCACCCAGGCTAATTATCTGCACAACATATGTCAGTAAAACTACTCTACCAAGATAAGAACGGAATGTCTTCCTTTCATAACAAGAAAGCTGTTTTGATATATCTCTTTAAAAATACAATCCTATCAAGAGATAACTGCATATAACGATAGGTTAAGTCTTTAAAAAAGACTTCAATAGGATACACAAAACGAACATAAAACCGACTATCTACAAAAATGGATGAAAGCAACCAATTAAACATAAACAATGAAACATATAAAAAATAAATACTGCGCTAAATATTAAATGGACTGTAGAATGATGAATATTTTGATTTTTTTCCTAGTTCACGGTAATTAGTCTAAGTTAATTCAACCATTTTTCTTTGGCAATTAACTTTCGGAACAGAACGCCTAGAACAAATTTTGGAGGACTATGAAATCATGACAAGAAAGAAGACACCCATTCTGTTACAGAAGGAAATCCGTTTTCAAACGATTTGTTCAACATTAATTATCATCGTTCCTAGGCAAAACTTTTCACGAATTCCTAGGCGGGTCACCACATAATGGAAACATAATATTGTGATTTGTTTCAGAAGTGTGTAACTTCTCAGAGACGGCATCGAATATACAAAGACTATATATTTTATGAAAAAACAATAACAAACCAATATAAAGTAAACTAACATCATGAAAATAATAACAAAGTAAATGTTGTTAAACGGGTACACTTATAGTAATCATCGTGGAACATTGTACGTTCATTCTTCATACAAAATTTTGGACACGCAAAAAGAACTGGAATGTGTGTTCCTTTCCTGAAAGCCTTACATTCATATATAAGTCAATGCCATTCTAAAAAAACATTCTCATGTTAAAACCAGACATCCATACCAGCATCAGGGTGACTAAAACAAAAGGTCAACTGGTCCAATTCGCGTCCATGTGATCATTGAGGCAAAATAAATAGTCATATAGTCCTATCTACTCAGTCAATATTTTTGGGGTTTTGACTTTCGGTTTGACTTTCGTGGTGTAAATGTTTCTGAGTCAGTTGACTGGTCTTTATGGCGTCTTTTTTTTGGAGGCAACTGAAAGTCCTCATCTGCCTTATCATCATCGTCATCATCAGAGTTTGCTACAAGTTTTCTCGTGGAGACCTCTTCGGCAACCTTGACTGTTTTCTGGAGTGCATGAACCGTCTCATCTACTTCATTGTCTTCAGTGATATATTCTATCGGTGGACTTTGATGTTCGACTGTTAAAAATAAAAAAATTTCAACATATTGCTAAATATCAATGTTGATCAAGCTGAAATGCAATTCTGGCAGACAGTCACACCTCCATTATCAGGCTATGGTTTAAAAAATTTCTAGGAAAAAACCCAATAATATTTAAAAAAAGGAAAGAAAGACTGGAAATTGGTAGTCTCGTTTCATTTGAACTTTGTAAGTTATAGATGTTTAAGCAATTTATAGATACTATTGTGGATTACTAATTCATTTCGAGTAAGTGTTAATATAACATCCAGATAGGACAAAAATGAACAATATTAAACTATTAAGAGCATTTTAAATAATGGATGAAAGATAACTCACTTATCACACATCCGACCTGCGCACCATCGGAGACTATCGGGACGCTACGTGGTGTTCCCGGTAAAGACGACACTTTTCTTTGTAGGTTATGACTTCCGTCCTGTTTAAGTCTTGTGGGCTGCCGATCCTCGCAAATCCTATCGACCATGGTGGACAGGACTGTAAAATGGTAACATAAAAGAACACGTAAGTATATATAGTATATAATTCATCAACATGTTGAATTGCTTGAAGATATTTTTCACCTTACGTTATAAATTGATTTTATTCAGATATTCAATCGTAATGTATTAGAAAAACAAAATAGATTTACTCGGCAATCCGGATTCATCAACTGATATGAACGCATCTATGTGACTTTAAATTGAAAGATAATCTTACATTATATTGCAATTTTATGTAATGTGTCCTCTTAACATATTAATTGATATTATTCTTCGATAGAGCCTTGTTTCAAGCTACTCTTGTCAACGCTTAAAAAAAGGCACAGAAGTATATTTACCTACTGTGGTGTTTTCGTCGTTGTTCATACCCCGCTCAAGTAAGGTAGTTAACTTCGCACCCACGTCGGAGCACGATTTAGCTATCTGACGAATCTCCATAACGAGATCTTGACGTACAGCAGACGTTAGATTGGACACTTCCTTTATAATGTCTCTTTTTATCTCACGCAAAAGTTCTGGTTTGATTATATTCGCCAAGTGGTCTGAAAGATTCGCTGACGCAGAGGGAACGATGTTCAGTATGGGGACTTGTAGATCCGTTGAAGCAGTACCTACTTGCGTAGGATTAGATGGTTCAATGTTGGGAATGGCAGCTCCGATATCCGGTAAGTCATTTTCCGCACTTTGATGGTCCTCTACTCTAGTTTTCAATGCAATAACCGGGTCCTTCAATGCAATCACCGGGTCATTTTCCTTAACCGGAGTGCTTGTGAAAATTGGTTGAATAGCATGATCTATCATGATTACTTTATCCAGTTTTGAACTTGTGTCAGAAGTAATATCTGGGAAGGGATCAAATGATTTTTCTTTAACTCCACCTTTCTTTCCCTTTAGTTTCTTGTCTGGATTCTTTTTGCTTTTTTGGGGGGTCTTTCTTTCATTTCTACGATGTCCATGCTTTCGTTTTCGTTGCCCTTTGCCTTTACTTTTCTTTCCTCTCTTTTTTTTCCTGCGTTTCTTTTGTTCACTTGAGGATGAATCCTCTGAGGAGCTCCTACTACTCAGCGTGCTGCTGCTGCTGCTGCTGCTGCTGCTGCTGCTGTCATCACTGTCCACCATTCTCTCTATGTCTGATATATCTCTGAAACTGACATCGGAGTCAGAGGACACCTTCTCTCGCTCTTGTTTAGTTTTCTTAGTGTGTTTCGTCATTTTTTCCTTCTTTTTGGGAGTCCACAGCTTGGTGCCCTTCTGGGGAGTGGCGGTCTTCCTAGCGAATTCGTCCTCCGGACATCCCCGTGCTGGGGGAACCTCGAGTCCTCTGATACCTTTATAGTAGAGTAACAGGAATACATATAAAAACTATCTTCAATTCCGCTATATACTAAATATTATTGATATAGAAGTCTAACAAACCCTAAAATTGAAATGGGACAAATATTAAATTGAAATAAAACACCTTGTTATTTTTTAAAACGATATTCAATATCAGAGAAATTACTAATTCATTGTTGGGTGAATAAACATATTTTCTTGTAATTAACGTTAATATTTGTATTAATCTTTTCAAGTAAGTTGAATTATTATTAACGGGTAAGATATGTAAGTCAATAAGTTTTCTAAAATATCTATATATTGGATCCATGTAACCGTTATACACATTACTAGCGACTTCGTCGAGTCCGAATAAGGGGGAAAAATATAGAAAAACGAAAAGTTGAACAGTCAATGCGGTAATCGAACCCCCTTCACCCGATCCCTAGCTGGAATAGTGGTGGTTGGGTCAGCGTAGGTTGAAAGGGCTAAAATGAAATGACAGACTGCTGACAGCGGGGTTCGAACACCCGACGTTCGCATTCGGAGCCGAAGACTCTGCTGAATGCTCCACAAAGACAGGTGCTGTACTGGTGTCAAATATTACACCGTTGATGGATGGGGGAATCAGCGGAGTTTCGAAAGGGGTACCAGCGAAATCTTGCGATCTCATTTGGTTGTCACGAGAAAAGTAGATCAGAAAACTACAGTACTAAACTTTCATTTCGGCATGGTTCAAAATGAATCCTAAGAGAAAATGCATGTCTGCATATAGAAATACAAAAAAGAGTAGCTGCTTACAGTTTAAAACTGCACGAGAATCTCACTCTCGTGGCCCTTCAATCTCCAGGCCCAGGTCGGGTTCACTATGTCTCTATGTACGGGAGCAACTTCAAGCGGATTCGACGAAATTCTACCGTTTTAGATATAGTAGGTAATTACAAAAACTCACCTAAGACATTAACTTCACCGGCATAATCCAAGGCCAAAGTTTCCATGTGGGTCATCTTGTCCTTGTCCTTGACAGCCCCAGCGCCCGTTTTGTTGTATTTCACGGACAATTTTCCATGCTGAAAACAGAGATAAAATTGTAGCATACCACTTAGTGATGTGGGTAATCAAAGTTTGATTATCGAATAGTATCTTTCATTAGGGAGAAATTACTGTACACATAATCACCTTTGAAATACCTATAAATAAAATTGCAGTTTTATCATCTAAGTAACAGTTTTATCATCTAAGTTGTTTATTCTTTAATTTACATTAGATTTTATATACATTTTTATAATTCCAAAATCGAAAGAAATGAAAGTCCATAATCGAAAGAAAATAAATATCTTAAATCATTAGGTGAAGCCTATCATTTACATAACAATGAATAATCAATGTTAATCACTTATTAAGGATTGTTTATCGTAGTATTGGATTAAATGTAAAATTAAATATACCTTTGTCTTGACTTCAGAGACATAATGTTGGCTCTTACGCTTGCATTCTTCGGCTGTGCGATCGTACGTTGAAATGGTATTAACGTCATCTAATAATATGAAAGATTTTCTTATTAGGAATGACAAACTAACAGAAATTGCAAACGTGATAGGAAACATGGTATCTAACATTCTATGGATTTCACACCTTTTTATTAGTGTTACCCAATGTCACTTTTTTTGTTTCATAAGTTCAAACCTTGTCAATAATTGATGGTTTAGAATTATATGACAGAAGTTAGGTTTTACCTTACATATAACATGAACTAATGAGTCAATATCGGCAGTAGACTTGCAGCGTTTGAACGCTTTATATTGATGGTAGACCATCTTATATATTATATTGTTTGTACATGTATGTTATAACTTCATATTTATCTTACCTGCCACTTGTTGCCATGCACGATCTTTACGAGCTTTTCCACCTGACGCTCCGCGGAAGTTGCCCTTGAGTGCTTCGCGATGCACATTTATAGACTGTAGTAGGGCGAGAGTCTCATCCGCTAACCAGAAAGGTCTACGTCCTGATGGTGTTTCCTTTCTCTTATCTGCACAAGGAGGAGGTGACCGAGATGAGGATGGACTTCTCTCTTCTCGCACAGTGACCTTTTTGTTCTTCTTGCCGTCTTGTTCTTTAACGTTACGATTTCTCTTTTTGCTGTTAGGTGAAGACGAGGCACCACCATCGGACCAATTGCTACAACCCGGTTTTAAGTCATCTTGCACCTTTCCTTTCTTTTTTGGTGGCGGTGTTATTGAAGACGACGGTGATCGTTTGTGTCGTCTATGTTTACGATGACAGTTATCTTTCCTTTTCTGAAAAATAAATAACGAACGTTAGGTTTACAACATGAAGATATATCCTAATTAAATAGTAGTACTGTGCAGATGACTTTTTAAGAATATAAAACACCTTAAATGTTTGAAAATTTCATTACCGTAACAATTAATTGATTTAGTCAACACCATACTCTAAATCTTGGGATGCTATTTGCATTATAAATGAGAGCTTTTATTTTCATTAATTAATACATAATTAATGTGAGACTACTGTCCTGAATATAAACTCACAAAATCAGATGTCATGCAATGTTCATTCCTACTGGGAAAACGAGACCAAATGTTCATCACTTGTGGCTAGCTAAGTAAAAGAGTGACTTACACATTAATTAATAACAGTATATCAATATATAAATTTTCTGAATACTCCAGTAACTTTACAGCTAGTCTCGTGAGCGGAACGTTCAAACCAAAAAGAATGTTCTAGCTGCCCAAGGGTTTTGCCATTTACGGGCACCCTAGCTTTCTGTTATTTTCGCTCTATCGACGAAACATAAATCAATGTTTGAACTGCACCGCTTTCGGGAAAATAAACTGCAGAGCGATAACATCGAGCAACGCAGTTGGCACCGCTCCCGAGAATATACTAGTAGTTGGGGTTTCAAAATCGACAAGCGTGCACCATTTGGCCAGGTTGTAAAAGGTGGATGATAAATTTTAAACCATACATATATAATAACAACAAAAACTGGAGTTTAAAAGGTTATGGCATCCGCAACTTTTCTCTGGCGAGTTGAGATTTCAGTCAGTTTAGGCGGTTTCATTTAGGCAAACCCTACATACTTCGCACTCATAGCACTCATAGCGATAAGACAGCCTAACCTTAATTAAGGGTTGTACGCATTGACATAGCGTAACAAGCAATAATTTTGGAACGAACGAAGGCAGGAAGAGTAAAAATCATAGTGTATTATGATATATTATCACAAACATAACACCGTGGATCAAACATTACATAGCACGTAATTGATCAACTAGACACTACACGAAGAGATCACGAAGAGACCACGATAACTTCTTGTGAGCGATAATGCATAGGCGGCAAAATACTGCGGAGATAGATTGAAAATTTGTTTAAATCGAACGGTATTTCGGTATATTTAACAGTCTAGCATGGTCATCAAACTACAAACTTACCTTAGACCGACTCCGATCCATTGTTTTCAACTGGCTAACAACTAAAATAAGTGATTTTATCTGAGTAGATACTGTGACGAAGTTGTGGTGGTTGACGGCGGTGTTTGGCAGGAAACATACACAAGATCACGTGATATGTGACGTCATCGGGGGGTTTTCTGGGGAATTCCCGGGATTCCCCCATCTTGAAGGGGGTCCTCCTGGTACCTTACCCGATTTGAGTTTTAACGTTCGTTGTTACTTTCGTTGTCTTCACATACGAACGATAACACAGCGATGAGTTTTGTGCAACACGCCAAAAAAAGTTACGTTGTATTTTCGTTGTGAAATCGTTCTTCACCTAAAATGACTGGGTTTATCGTTCCCGGTTTATGCAACACCCCCCAGTGTTCCGTATGGCAAAATACAGAACAATGTTGCGTACGTGTTGAGCAAAACATCAGTTTTTAGGCCAAATTAAGTTTATCGTTTTATTAATTTTTGGTACCCGGTATAGTAAATATAGAACGACCTGACCATACTGTACAAGCTACAAACTTGATTTTAATTTATCGTTCGTACGGAACTCGGCATAAACGCTCCGTTCCGTACGAACCATACATCATCATCTCCTTCTGTATCCAACAGTGGATCGTCTTTAAGTTTGATGGCTGTAGGTGGGTGAGAGACTTACATTGTAATCCCCGCCTTTTAAATAGACATGTTCTCTTTAACACTTTGAACTTACCATATCCTACTTCTGGCATTTTGAGGAGAATTGTACAAAAGGCTTATTATCGCAGCCATCAAAAACCTAGACTGTAAAGTAAATTATCATACTACAAATAACGGAAAAGGGAGGTAGAGCTGGAACGTCCATCACCGAATGATAATTAAATCCGAGCAGGATTTGTCCATTCCCACCCTGATTTCGGCATTGTGTAGACTTTATTTGGCAGATGATTGGCTGTGAATACATGGAGCTATTGGCAGGGGATTCTTGGACTTAGAGGCAATTTTCGGAAGCTTCCCTGTGTCCAATGCCTGATCCTGGGCTTTATAATGAGGGGATGGTCAGGGCTCAGAGCTCGGTAGCCAGTCGTTCAACAATCTGCTTTGACATAGTCCTGCAGCATTTTCTTTATTTACGATAATTTTAAGTATATACCCTGAGGTATAGGAGGGTTATATATAAAGCGAGAGAAACAGAGAGAGAGAGAGAGAGAGATAATTGGAATATATACCAGAACAAAAGAGGAAGAACCGAGCGTTAGCCCACCTACACTGGCCACCGGAGCAAAGGCTTGTTAGACTACATCATCTCTGGTGGGGTAAAGGCCCGGCTTCTACTGGGCTCCCTACGATAGATCTTATGTTGTGTACATCAGGATACATCCTCGGGTGTATCGACTACGGACTTTCCAAGGCGATATTTATGTTGTGTCGGTATCTCAGTGGACGCCGCGCCTTAATATGCGTCCACCTTGACCTACTAGCTGTAAGTGTCTGTCACTCTGTCACCTTGATCTACTAGCTGTACGTGTCTGTCACTCTGTCACCTTGACCTACTAGCTGTACGTGTCTGTCACTCTGTCACCTTGATCTACTAGCTGTACGTGTCTGTCACTCTGTCACCTTGACCTACTAGCTGTACGTGTCTGTCACTCTGTCACCTTGATCTACTAGCTGTACGTGTCTGCCACTCTGTCACCTTGACCTACTAGCTGTACGTGTCTGTCACTCTGTCACCTTGATCTACTAGCTGTACGTGTCTGCCACTCTGTCACCTTGGTCTACTAGCTGTACGTGTCTGCCACTCTGTCACCTTGATCTACTAGCTGTATGTGTCTGTCACTCTGTCACCTTGACCTACTAGCTGTACGTGTCTGTCACTCTGTCACCTTGATCTACTAGCTGTACGGGTCCGCCACTCTGTCACCTTGACCTACTAGCTGTACGTGTCTGTCACTCTGTCACCTTGATCTACTTGCTGTACGTGTCTGCCACTCTGTCACCTTGGTCTACTAGCTGTACCTGTCTGCCACTCTGTCACCTTGATCTACTAGCTGTACGTGTCTGTCACTCTGTCATCTTGACCTACTAGCTGTACGTGTCTGTCACTCTGTCACCTTGACCTACTAGCTGTACGTGTCTGTCACTCTGTCACCTTGATCTACTAGCTGTACATGTCTGCCACTCTGTCACCTTGGTCTACTAGCTGTACGTGTCTGTCACTCTTTCTGTAGATCTTTCAGACCGCCTGGACCTATGCTTGGAGAATGTGTAATTTCATAATCTTGAAGCCATTTATCTATGTTTATATTTCCTTTTATTATATGTGCATTTTGAATAAAATGACCATAAAGCTAGACTTTATGAGCTATGAATATCTCTTTATAAGCATTCCGACACTCAGAACCTTTATAGAATGGAGTTGCTTGATCGAAATTGATGTCTGTGGACTGATACAGATTAATATCTTAGTCTGATTACAATAAGAGGGGACCCCCACCTACCACGATTCTGGTCCCGATAGGCCTTACGACTGCCTTCCCGACACCATAACGATTCTATTGTGAGGTACGCAAAAATTGTGGTAGGTGGAACAGGTTTCTGCAATGCCGTCTGCGATACCTCACGATAGGCTGTGATAGAAAACGTCAATCGTAGAGGTCCCGATTAAATCCAACATGTTGGAATTTTCGTAGCCTGTCGTAGGGTATTGTGTGTGATTTATCGGGAAAATATCTCTTTCGGGTGAAATACTTAACGGAAAATTATGAAATTCTGGAGTTAGGTAGGGCGCATATAAATGTATAATCGCTGTAAATATGATATTATTTGAGGAAGTCTACGTGTCTGAAAATAATAATTTCATAACAGAATTATGATTCTATCACAGTTATATTCTTCAATTTGATTGTTTTAGTGTCTGGAAAATAATATCATAATATGTTGTAAATACCTCTAAAAGAATATTCAGATTAATTAAATATTTCTAAAATTATAATATATTTCAATATTAAAACTCTGCCTGCGATCTAAATTGGTACACCGATTGAATAGTGAGGCAATAGTGACCATGGTTTATGTTTTTTGGTCCTCCAAAGGCATTTCTACGCTCTACGATTTCAAACCATGTCCACGATTTTAAACTATCGGGGACCTCCCGATAGGTCACGATTTGGCCATTTCAAATCGTAGCTATCGGGAAGTATGTCGTAGACCATCGTGGTAGGTGGGGGCCGGCTTTAAGGACAGGGGTGGCAGCCAACCGATGGCAAAGTCAAAGCTATGAAAATTTAAGTCAGCCAAAGCACTTATGTTTTGCTTTCCCCTGTTACAAGTGATAATATATAGATGACCTGTTCTCGTATCAAGATTAGTTTACTACAGGATATCTGCTTTGGTTCTCTCATGGGAATAATTTGCATAGGAACAGCGCTTATTTTCTTAAAATATGTGAAATAATATCTTTTGCTCTGAATGTAGCTCACATTTCACATATGGGTATTTTTCTGTATGAGACAAAGAAAATCCCTTAATGTCTTGATTTTTTAGATCGAATCTGAGAAATTGTAGAATGTATGTATGGGCCAAGTAGGTGCACCCGTGAAAGTAATAGAAAGTACATTGATCTCATAGAAAATGCTTTATAGCATAGTCGAATATCACTCCTTTCCGTACATTACAAAAATTGAAAATAGCATCTCTTAATGTTCAGTACATAATGGACAACGGAAAGACCAAAACAGTACTCTCGATATATTCCATGTGAAATGTAGTGATGGCAACAAAGAAATACTGAAACTCATTAGAGTCATCCTTGGACACACCCTCACCCTCAGATACGCCCTCATTAAACCAGTCTCATCACATCAATTAGGTATGATGCACACAATGGACGACCTAAAGACCAGAAACAGTGGTCTTTACGTCCCCCATCAGGTATGTATTTCTAGCCAATGAATACAGCCCTACAACAATCTCACAACAGTCTCACAGCAGTCCTATCTTACAACGGTCTCATAACATTCTTAGAACAGTCTCAGGTCTTACACTAATCTCACAATATTCTCATATCAGCCTCACAACAATTTCATTAGAATCTCACAACAGTTACACAACAGTCTCACCAAAGTGTCAATTAAGTCTTGCAACAGTCTTACAACATTATCTAAAATAGTGTTGCAACAGTCCCGCAACATTCTCACAACAGTGACATAACAGTCTCCAAACAGTCTTATGACAGTCTTATAACAATCTTACAAGATTCTCACAATAGTCATACAATTAACATGTATCAATTATCACAGTATACATGATATGATGTACCATCTTTGAATGTCTAATTAAATGTGATCTACTGATTTTTGAACATAGAAATAGATATGGAGAGAACATGACTGGATCAGCATTCCCCTATGGTTTAGCCAATATTGGACAATCATGACCGGATATATTAATGTGTTATGGTTAGGGGGTAAGGTTTGACCCTGTGCCATTCTGGACTGAAAATCGCGTGTTTTTGCAGAACGCGTTTGGGGCTAATTCAGAGTGCGTCCAAATTACGCGCTAATTTTCAAATATCTTCATCCACGTTAACGGAAATACAGGCGAAATTATTTAAAGGCAGATTAGTAATATAGAGCTCCATAGACGTATCATTGCCATAGACGCCAATGTTCTAGTCCTAGTAGCACATACCCAACATGCAGAACCATGTATATGAGACACGGTAGCGTTTACTAGAGGATATTAGTTAGGAGAGTGTGTACGCACGAGCAAAATTAAAATGGCATATCATACTGGCTTTAGTAACAAAACATATCATAACCTGCTTAGAATTCATGATGCAATTGACAATGCAGAATTGATTCTAGAGTTAATAATCTAGACAAGAACTACACACTTATGTAAATAGCGTTTCCCATGGAAGCTCCCTTGGGGTTGCCTGCCTATCTGAAGCCGGTAGCCCAGACGACATACGACCCCAGCCAATCAACGCCGCCTACGTGCCGGTCTGTCACCAGCGCATGTGGCAAATTAAAGAATAGTTTTCTATGAATACATACCAATGGCGGTTCACCCTAAGCCATATTTGATAGGGTGTCCCTCCATTCTGTCCGCTTACACATGGATAAATGGCTTTTCGTACCAAAATAACCGTCCGCTTATGCAGGGTGACCGTTAACGTTGACCATTTATGTGGGTTGTCTGTTCGGGGTGGGGTTTTACTGCACTTTTGAATTCCTTTTTGTACTCGCTGTTCTGCTACCACGTCACCCACCCTCACCAAGCACTTGGTGGAGTTTGAAAAATGTTGTAGATCAATAGCTTTCTGTATAAATCGGTGAATATATCATATCCTCTTTCTAAATAATAGAAAAGATTCATAGTTAAATTTGTCAAAGAAAAAAACCCCGTTATAATCAGTAATGTGTGTCATTGTGCTTTTCCAATACCATGTCACCCATAACCGATGCATACCAGCTAAAAACCTTCACCACAAGCCTACAGGTTCATGATGGACCGCATTGACTCCTGAAATCTGTAACAAAGAGATTCATGCTGCATCCTAACAGCTCTTTAACCACTGCATAACCACTGCATACCACATGCCATAAACAACAACGTATTATTCACCTCCAATATGTACTTGTCATTTCGCAGCGCTCCTTCCATTTCTTGCAATCGAGATAGAACATCAACTTGAATATCAAACAACGGAGGGTGAAATAGATAACACTTTGAACAATGGTTTTGATAAAATCTGTTTAATGGTACCTCATCCTGTTCGGGGTGGGCAATGCTCAATAGAGAACTGACCCTTGAAATATTGATCATATGATGTCCGCTGACAGAGTGTTAAGGCTACGTACTGACGATGCACTTTGCACGCATTTAGGTGCAGCATACACCTACCGACAGAAAATGCATCCATAAAATACCGGGATGTGAAGCGTTGGTACCATATTGGTAGCAGTAATTAGTGATACTGCAAGTCGTTGACGTGTGTACACCGACGACCAATAATTGATTTACTTGGTATACGTTTTACGACTGACTATTGGTTCTATGTGCATCCATTTTCATGAGAATCGATCATATAGAGAAGGAGAAAGACTGAATATTAACTCCCTCAGCTGCAGTTGAATGTATTTATCCTACCCCTAATATAAAATCCCATAGGCTTAACATTGAGATTCCGTATGCCACGCTGACTGGCATACGGACGTTTGTATGCTACTAGGGGCATACAGAATTTTGATGATTTTCATTCATGATTTTGATATCAAAATATTGTAGAGAGGGGTAGGATAAAATCAAAACCTGATTCGTTTTAATCTTGGCTCCCGTATACCACTCCTGGGGTTTGGTTCCGGATACCACTCGGCTCTGCCTCGTGATATCAGTGTGCCAAACTCCAGTCGTGGCATACGGGAGCCAAGATTAAAACTCATCCGGTTTTACGATAATATTACCCATTACACAAGGTTTGGGCTCGTGCTAAAAGGATTATGATAAGAATCCACCATGAAACATGGGGCCTGGGCCTCCATTACGGGGTTCAGAGCTTACGTTCCCAAACAAATCCCTACAGCTAATGCAACCGACATATTTGGCTAAGAACTGAACTCTCCCTAATAATGTACTCATCTTATGCATTTTAAGGGGGGCGTCCACCAAGCACGACAAGGCTACGACAATGGGTTCCCGACAAGGTCCATGATTGGACTACGACAGTAGGCCTTGTCGTGGCTGGTGGACCACAGTTCCCGACAAGAGTCTACGACAAGGCCATGACAATGTCACAATTGGAAGCCAGGCCTATAGACTGTACATGAGAAAACGTCTTAATTTTTCCTAATGGATTTCAATTTTTGAATACAAAGAAATGCCACTGTATAAAAACACCTTTGTGTTTGTCACAACAGAAATCCCTTATGACATATATGCAAGATACTGGGTTAGTTTAACCGCTTAGTAGTAGAGGACTCTTAAATTACAATTAGACGAGCACTAAAGATGCAATAATGTAATATATACCGAGAAAGAATTGGATATATACACCAGTAATATGATTACATTAACGTTGAAAATCTCGCCACAGAAAAATTGTTATCAGTTATGAGTTGGTTGCAATAATCTATTACAACTCCTCAAGGAGTTATAATCTCAGAAGGTATCAAATGTATTTACTATGAGGATGAATACGAACATTTGGAATTAGTTTAAGGGAATAGTACTGACATAAAGGCCTTGGTGTTATGATTAAAAACCAACCTGTCTGGACCAGTGTGTTCACCGTGCAATATGACCTGCGCCTCTTTTCTATTATCAAGGCCTGTGGTAGGCATCAGCGAGCAGGTCTGTTAGGGAATCGATAGGCCATTAAGAAAAGGTGTTTTTCTGGTATTTTTATCTTTTATGACTATATATATACTGGGTTCACACTCCCTCGCCTAACACCCAGCACAGAGTTTGTCCAAGATCTATGGGCAGTCTATTAAGAATTTTGTTTGGTTCAAATCTTTTTTATTGGAAAAGATAATTGAAAATCCGTTGCATGTCCTTTCTTCCAGTGGAAAAAAGAATATGTCATTCCGATGAAAGACAATATGGAAATCCTCTCAGCTACGGCTTTGTCCATTAACACATTATCAGATAACAGCGTCTTTACACCAATGCCGAACTGGCCTCGAAATTTCTGTCTACTGCTCTGCCCCCGACCCCTACCACGACCCCGCTACAACCCCGACCCCACTGTCCTCGTCATCCGCCCCGCTCGCTCATCCGTATACAATCCAATGACAGCCTGTGCTATATTAACAAGGCTAGGCTGGGCCATACAGAACATTGGTGATTTAAAAGTAAAAAACGAATAAAAAACGATTAGAAAACCAAAATAGTACTAGGATTATTATATGTAATCAATAAAACGATACCCCATAGGGGGTTAGAAAGATTATATACAATCAAAATCTGCTTTTACAAGATTTAGTTGTCCATGAATTGATATTTGGCAATTAAAAGAAGCAGCCCCGAGCAGCCCCGAGCAGCCCCCATCAGCACTGAGCAGCACTGAGTACCTCAATGTAGACCCGAGCAGTCGCGAGTTTCACCGAACAGCTCCGATTGGCTCCGAGTAGCTCAAGGCGGCTAAAATGATAGAAGCTCCAACCAGCTCCGGGAAGTTTGCTGTGAAGGGGAGGCCTGAAGTCCAATATCACTTTCCTTTTCAAGGCTTGCCAGAGGTCGTTGGGTGCGAGTGGCCAATGTATAAAGGGCCATGGCAAACAGGTGAGGAAACCCGAACAAACAGACAACTCATGAGGTTTCATTTGAAAAAAGAAAATATATTGAGGCTGTAGGGAATATAGTTATACAAAGCAGGAAGCTGGCATAAAACATTTCCCTCTTCTTTAACGCATCATTACCGTACACATCATTATTATTTGATATTTTTAAACCACTCCCATGATAGTTTCATCAGTTGTCTCATGTATCATTTTCTATCATTATCGATTATCATCATTTGTGTATTATCCCTATACAATATCAGAGGTTTCAAAAGTGTGCTCATATCAATATGAAATCAAATAATGATAAGAAGCGTCACAAAATTTCACATAAACAGTTACATGAAGAGGAGAATATATTCAAATATAGCAGGCACGTGTTTCTGTGCCACAAACCCGCGATTATCAGGATCTGTCTACGTACGCTGTTATGTCTCTGGGTATGACTGTGATTTGGCAGCTACCACCAACTGGAACAAAAAATGTCATTGAAGACGCCTGCCAATTCAGTATTCTTCTTTTTCAAATGTCTGCAACTTTGTTATTTCATAGTTTAGATATTTATCAGAGTTGATTTTAATCTACTTAAAAGCATGATAGTGTAGACTGATTTGAAATCTGATGCAGTTCGACATGAAATATTGATTTTGTTATAACAATGATTTACGGGTCTCACAGAGTATCAATCTGTTGCTTGTAACCAGGACGATAAAATACCTCAAGGACATTTATACAAATAAATAGACACTTTGAAGTACATAGCTGCTAATAATCTGGGTTTTCTCTATAGAATCATTGAATACCTCAGTGATATTTCACACAGGTTGCCTTGGTCAAACTAAGGCTCATAAGGTCTTCAATTCCATTTTATGATTTTATAAAACCTTAAATGTGATGTTCTACCTACATTCTGTGAAAGTTATCCCCTATTTCCTCAATAATTACATATATCCTATGAAAATGATTTCTTAAATCATCACCCGGCCATGCTCAATGATGCCTTCAGTCATCTCCCGGCGCGAATGAATAACACCAGGGGCCCTGGGATAACATAACACGGAATACTGCCAATTGTTACATCATTGCAAATTTTGTTGATTTTTGCGGAGAATTCTACCGGGAGGAGAAGAGACCATTCACGTTTAATAACTAGTCTACTTCAAGTGAATTTGCTCCTGGTCTGGGACTAATAGGTTGTCAGATATGTCTAGTTGGGGAGGAGGGTTTCTAAGTGCAGGTAGTGCCACATAGTGTTGGTTTTGGTAACTATTTTCAGCATTTATAGATATAAGCGAATCTAACGAAATATTTCAGATATTCTTCCCCTGACACTGCCGTTTTGTCTAATAGAACACATTTCCTCTCGTTTCAGAGGTAAATAGGGCTGTACTTTGGTAATTTTGGAGCCTTTTCTGTCAGTGGACGAGTGAATGGACGATATGGGTCACTCTTATTAAATGTTATGGATGTTTTGCGGTGCTTCGTCCGCGAGGACAGTCACCCGCAAGGATTGTATTTATCAAGCATGAGCCACACACTAATATACGCTACCTAAAAGTGGTCACATAGACTCTGACCTTGCTCACTTAGAAAAACTAACCCTTCAGCATCTGCATGCTAACACTCTGACATTGGACAAGGAGCAGAGGGTTAGTGTCTCAGTGTCTTAGAGGCGTGCCCAACATACCCTGACCGAAATACCCCATTGACAACACTGGTTCCTGATATGTTTGGATCCTACAAAGGCGGTTGCAGAATGGCAGGTAGACAGGGTGCAAGTACGTAACCCATGGACTAAATATAACCCCAAACCTCTTAATTGCTACTTATTTATAATTTCCACGATGGTAATCACAACAATGATGATCATACTATTTGCTCTTAGTTCTTAAATGCCAGGCCTTGTGGGACGTCCCTTACAGGTATACTCCTGTTAGTCGTGAAGGCAATACATCGTATACATCTAACTCTATGTCAATCATCCAGGATAATATCATAATCACATCCAATGAACTCGACATATTCAGATAATTGTCCTGTCAATAAGTATGAAAGATTAATTACAAAGACAGCTATAAAACAACACTGAGTTGGTCTGTTAGACCACAGCGGCCACGGCTTTACTTGTAACCTGAAACTCAGGCTAAATATGTAGATTTTTATGGCGCCCACAGCGTTGACAAGCTACAAACAGAAAGGGAGGGAACCATTTTCTGGGCATTATTCCTAATGACGAAGCCAGATGTGCTCTCATTGTGGATTGTTCTTGATTGGTCTGTGACATTCTGTGTTGACCAGTCCTCCAGCAGAGAGCAAAGAGTGTCTGGTTTGTCTAGCTTTCCAAAGACCAAGGTCCATATCTGGTGTGTGTGTTACAGACCCTGCGGCCTCTCACAGCCGAGGCACCATTTATAACACAACCCAATAGTCACAGTGCCTGTTGTAATATCACCACTTTCCGCCATTGACTCAGTTGGTTGCCTAATCCTAATTCAAATGCCGATCTCTTTCCATTCACAGATCTTGCATCGCTGTTCCAAAATAAAGTCATTTGCCATTGGCCTATTTTTCTCCAATGATTTGCAGTTAGGAACCACCAATGGATCTGTTGAGTACATTGACGCTAGATCGGTGAATGGTTACACAATAAGGCCACCACCGACCGACTGAGTCATGACCGACAGAATCAAAACGCTTCGATTTTATGGGTGAGGCTCGACATGCTATGAGTATGTACATGTCGAGTGAAAGCAAGGGATCTGCTACACCCTCACCGATCATCTGATACCGTCGTGCAGTCAGTGGCTATTACCGACAATGTGAATGGGCATTATTGTTCACATTTTCCGCTGATGGCTAAAGGCCATTTCATTCTGTGCGATTTTGTAACATGAATGTTCCTTTCTCTGTGGCAAAAGAAAAACCTTAAGCTCATGCGAGGCATCGTAACACGGTCAGTCAGTATGGCACCTCCCTCAAAAAATTGCCTAAAGCGCATTACACACTAATCGATTTCGGAACATGAATATTCCGTCCTTGGCGACAAAAGAGCAATCTTAGCTCAGGCAAGGCATCATGACAGAGTCAGTCAGTGTGGCACCTTCCTCTCCAGAAACTTGCCTAAGATTATGAAACGTCCCCCTTGGAGATGTACCTTTATCGCAGATGGATTGCAGTTGGATTTCCCAAATGGGGACGGTTGATAGATGAACCTGTTCCTTCCTGTCGGTGACAACGGAGTTTGAGAAATACCCCGCGGCGCATTCCGGTTTCGGCCCTCCGGAGTCAATGAGTGGGTCAACAGCACAGTGCCACACACAGACTCAGCCCCGCTCAGCCCCGCTCAGCCCCGCTCAGCCCCGCTCAGCCCCGCTCAGCCCCGCTCACCGATTTTGTCCCTGGTTCGGCTCCCTACTGTAATCGAAATGGAATCCCTGTATTTATTACCCACCTAATACGAAGTATCTAAAATACATATAAAGAACCTACAGATCGCTGTTGAGTTGGATGCAGAAAGCCGTATAATACCTCAGTAGGATACGGCTTTTCGCTAGAAAATAGTAGGTGGGTAATAAATACAACATGGTTTTTATATGCATGCTCGTACTCTCGTCGTAGTTGACAATACACGATACTACGCGGACACGCAGCTCGAAATCATGACAATATTGTGTATTGATTACAATGTATTTAAAGACTAAGTCAGAGACTGTAACTTAGTTTCTGAATTAATTATCGTGGAGTGCGCGGATAAACGACTGATAGTTGTAAGTGATGCGGTCTGCCTGAGTTTCTATAATGTATAAGTCACGTGAATGAACATCAGAGAGCGCACTTTTATCAACAGGGTCGTCCTGCACTTAGAGTAAATGAATGCCTGCCTCTGGGCTTTAGGAAGCACGTTTATCAATGTTAGACTTGTCGAGTATTTATGAAGAGACTGATTCAGAGCTTCATTCATAAACGCTTCATACAGGAGGCAGTGTGCAGATGAGCTGGATTCCATAATTACATTTCGGCATATTGAAGTAGGATTTAGAGAAAGGTTTGATCCTGTTTACCCAAATTATGCCCCAATCATGATTGGTCCATGTTCAGTCCCTATCCTGATCAGGGCTAAAGCAACCTCGCGATTAGGGCAAGAGTGGTGACTAACATCACATTCACCAAAATGAAATCAAGCCTTGAAAGGCACTTCATGTCATGCAGTGCAAGGTGACATTCGTATCATCCAGATTTAGATAAAAGCTAGATTTGTTCACCCAAATTAAATCCTTATCCTGTTCAGGCCATGCTTGGTCCATATACATTTGCATCAGGATTAAGGGAGAACGCGAATGTAATGATGCCTTCAGCAGAGTTATGCTAGATCCTGCTGTGGCTATGTTTTGTCCCTATTTGGATTGGGTTTAAAGAAGCCCTCTCAAGGCGGTGCTCCACTGCAGCACATTTAGGGACCTGTTTCACTAGTTTCGTGACATGTCTGTGGCACCATACAGACATTGGGGTTGTCTAGTTTCGTGACAACACAAGTAGCTGCCTTTAGGAAAAGACAGACCCTAAACATAAGAATTAGACAAATCTACACATCATGGACCTGTTTCACTAGTTTTATGACAAAAGTGTTAGACAGATATGAAAAGCGGGACCAACATTGCAAGCAAGAATGGACGAAAGAAAGTCTGATGTCTAGTTCTTATGAAACCGGACACACCATCTAGACACCCTCTAGACATGTCACGAAACTAGTGAAACAGGTCCCCTACATCGGGGCCTTATCTCCCATTCCTGATAGTGGAGCAGTAGTAAAGTTAGGGTTGTGACGATCGGCGCATGATCAGTGTATAACCCGCTGGTAATCGCTGCACGATTTCCTCTGATTCCTGACTAGTTCTCTCACTAATCTCTGCAGTCTGGTCTGATTCAGAGTCGACTCCCCTGTTCTCAATGCTTTTCAGCTGGGGTTTGACGCTCACAATGCACGGAACAGTTGCTTGTGTGTCATTAGAAAAATCAGATGTGGTCCCCCCTCAAAATCATAATCTTCCAAACTTTGGACAGAATCTCATTAGTGTACTTTACACATTCCTTGAATCAACGCTTATATCTATTTACCTGAATTATTGTCTAATCAGGACAAATGAAGGAAAAAGATACCAAATTCGGGGGATTCTGGCCATAAAAGAGAAAAAAGAGGTATCCGCTTGCGAGAATAAGCCGGGTAAAGCCGATCCGCCCCCTATCGAATGAACGGAGAACAAGCTTAGCAGGGTAATGCGGCCACTTTCCACCAGACGGCGTTACAGTAGGGGCTGGTTCGTGGGGATCTCCGCTAGTGCTAAAATGGAGCCCAGAGGAGCCAAAGGAGTGGGGCACAAATGGAGCAACAGCACCGATCATGGTAAGAAAGGGGTAAGAACGACATGGTACGATCTGGTTAGGAATAGGTGGAGAACAAAACAAGGTGCAGTGGAGCACCGCCTTAGTGGTGATCAACATAACATTCAGCTGAATGGAATAACGCTTTAGCTTGATTCATATCCCAATCATGCTCGGGCAATGTTTTGGATCAGGGCTAATGCACCCCCTGGATCAGGGCACGTGTATTACTGGGCGCCAAATTCAGCTGAATAGAATTACACCTTAACCTGAATTACACCCCCATCCTGCTTGGGCCATGTTTTGTCTGACTGGTAATGGGCGTCAGATCCTTTTGAATGGAATCAGGCCTCAAAAGGCAGTTTATGGGGTGCAGCGCAAGGTGACATTCATAACAACATCATCTCCCTTCTGTAAGCGGATTCCAACAGAGGTTTGCTCCATAAAACACCGGGGAACTGAACCTGGTGTAGTTGTAATTCCTATTAGGTTGCAAATTGCTAAAATCATATTGGATCCAGCGATGGCTATACACATCTATACTTTATATACTTGTCAAATATAGTCCTTTTATCATGTTTCATTTTAGAGTATTTTTTTTACAATCAACGAGGGAACGTGATTGTTGGGGACGTCATTACATTTGCTATAATGCAACTGTGTCCTTTATCAGATGCGCCGCCTCCAGCATAGACCCGAGTGGACAGCTGTGTCACCGCGATTATAGTAACCACAGAAAAGCCCACACATTGGTGGTCGCGCAATAAGCCTGTTTCTATATGCCGACTTCTGGCCTCCGACAGATCTGTCGGGCACCTCTGACAGATTTATTATCGTTTTCGGCAGAAATCGGCAACTGGAAACAGAATATGAAACAATTGGCCGACCGAGCTATGTTCCTGTTTGTGGCACCACTTCTCGACAAAATTGTTGCTGATCCATGATCTCCTACCCCTGAAAATGAAAAATGGTGAAGCAGGCTTGGGAGCTAAAATTGATTAACCAAGACATGAAATTGAAAAACTGATACGTGTAAGTATGAGGATTATAAGATGGTTGAGAGTAATGAAATCTGGTTATATCTACAAAATGGACAAACCTGTCAAATATTTTTGCATTGGTACGAACGTGTGAGATATAATGGCATGAGGCAGCTGTCGGACTAAGCGCGGCAACGCAGCAAGAGACATCTACCGGACTGTCGTGACGTGTATATCACGTGACAGTCTTCTCAAGTTTTTCAAAGACTCAACACGTTTCTTTACCTCCCACCCACCCCATATGTATTTGGGTGTTACCTTTTATGAATTTTACTGTTGACAAATTTCCGTATACCTTCCGTATACCATGTATACTACATATTTGTCTTTTTCACGTGAAAACTAAAATCTTTCGTCCACAGCTTGGCCTCGTATCAGTCATTGTGATGAGTTGTATGGGGGGGGGGGGGGGGTATCAATGGTTATTGAGTGTTCATGGGATTTGCTAGTGTTTGTGTTGCCACCTTGTGTCAGATGCCCAGCGACCCAGTCTCTTCACCTCCCAGTCAGAGCGGCCCCGCGGGTGAGCTTGTGTTGCTGCTGTCCTCCATATGCTGTGGAGGGATATTGTCTTCATGGGCCCGACTGCTGCACGAAACTAACCACTTTATTCCTATATACGCCATCGAGGCAGCGCATGTATCGGCTGTATATTGACATGTTTTCATATATATGTCTATATTTCACGCCAGCGTATGAGGCGTGTACAAGACTATTTCTTTTTGAATACGAACGCGTCTTGGCTGTATTTCACACCAGGCATATATGAGAGAACGGACCTATATACCAAGTCCGTGATTAGAGGAAATATCCTCGGAGCGATATATATACAGCTGGCGTATATATGTGTACCAATAGAAAATAAAAAAGGTCCGTCGCCTCCTGCCTATTTGTGGAGCTATAGCGGGGGCCAGGCGGCCGGATTCACACCTGTGTAGGGAGATGTCGGGTGATACCTTGTATCTACACAGAAGTTCCTAATCCATTATATAGAGAGATGTCCGCTACCGCTCCAGCTCGCTATACTCACGGGGCACAGCAGGAGTCGGAGTAGGAGTCAAGCTGCCACCCTCTCCCAACTTCTCCAGAGCCTCCCACCAGCGCCCAGCACCTTCTGCCCGCGCTGGTAGAGGTATAGGTGGTCTGGTGGTCTCATTGGGAAACCCTCCGCCCTGCTTATAAAGGCTTACATCCAGAACCCCACAGAAGAGTGGTGTCTGAAAGTAAAATCTATTGAAAAAGTTTAAAAAAACAAAAAATGCTGGGTTTATTATATGTATTTAATGAAAAGATAATAAAAAATAATAAAGGTAACAATTTTATAATCAAAATTGATAATATAACATTGGATTTTCCATATACGAAGGACTTAATGACTAATGGCAAATAAGATATAGTACAGTGGTGTCCCCAACGGGCAGAGATCGGGATTATTAGATAGTGGTGTAAATATAACAGAATCGGGCGTATATATGACGTATATATGACCGCAACATGGACGCTTATATACGCCTACAGATGAGGCGTATACACACGGGGAATAAGACGGCCTTGAATATGCAAAAGCATACCTATATACGCCGGGCGCATTCATATGTAAATTGATGGTGTTTGTGCAGTGTACTTGTTTCCATAGGCGAAAGCCAAACAACAGTGGTACCGGTGTCCTTTTGAACATGAGGAGTGGGTCGTTGGTTTTTAAGTTTGGACCCATGCGATGGCTTTTCGTATGGCTGTGACTGGGCATGTGACATTCTTTGATTGGCCCATCCTTTGCAGACTTTTTGGTGGTGGTGACAGACATTGTTGAGTCTTGTATCTTGATGTCGCTCCTGCTCAGATGTCATATCGGGGAGTAGGAGGGGGGGGGGCGTTTCTGGGAGTGACATCCCCTGTATGTATTCAAGGTATGCGCACATGTTGTGGTACCATGGTGGTGAGGGGTCCTCTTCTCCTTGCCTCATGAATGCTGTGTGGGTTGCTACCACTGCCCTGTTGGTTTTCCAGGTGCCCGGTGCTATATTGACAGTGTTTCGCGTGTGAGAAACTTGTTGAGCAGTAGCTGTATGGCCGAGTCTGCAAGATACAGGTGGAGACATGGCCAAAAAATACTAAAGTAGCCTCAATAATATTAAGGAGGTTGTCGACAACAATTTGATATGATATAATCTTTGTAGTCAATGTGCACTCTGCTAAGAGCGTCTGCCACTACATCATTAGTGTTAGAGATTTGAACAAATGTGACGTGAATGTCTTACTGAGCCTACTTGAGCCAGGTCGGCCCCGCTTCTTCTAGGAGAGGCTCATTTTCTCCTCTAGCTGAGGTGAAGACTCGATGAGGACATGTTAACCTCGATCTCAGGCACTTAAGAATGTGTCTACCACTATAGCTATACTTATGGCTAATACTTGACTATATTTCTGAGCTGGCAACTTATGAGGGTCACCTGGCTTGTTTGCCCTCACCTTTCTTCTGGAGTAGACCTGCAAAGACAGTGTCAACGTCCATAGGCTCATCCAATCGAGCCGCCATTGCTAGATCCACTCACTCTGCACCGCTCTGTCCTGAGCAGCCTCCACGCAACCTCGATGGGACGCCACAGGGACGAAGTGGGTCAACCTTATTTAAGATTTATGGAAGACCTTATGGACGGCTGAGACTGTCTTAGGAAACAAACTTAAGTATTATCAAACGATAACCCTTGTATGAGGTATGGAAAAGGGTCTTCACGTATGGGCAGACATTATTCAATGGGCCCTTGGGCTGGCCCTATTCAAAATAACCATATTAATTTGAATTAGGTCAATTTCTAGTAAGTTTGTCGTCAAATAAAGGATATTTCTGTTCCCCATTTACAGCAAAGTGGCGGAATGAATAACTCCGGTAGCACAGACTCTGTTCGATGTACATGCTTTTATAACTGTTGAAAGCACTGTGCCACTTAGGCCTCTAAGGACATAAAGTGAGCGCGCCATATATAAGAGAAGACCGTCGACATGCTGTCTGGTGTGTCAGACCAGGTGTTCCCTTCTCTCAGTGAACACCTGTACAGGTAGGACATGGCCTTATAGGGACACCTGGGACTGCTGGAGGTAGTCTGCCAAACACAACATTAGGATCAGGGTTAAGTGGGGTTCCACTCTGCCGGCTTTTGGTACTGATACGTTCACTAATGATGAACAGAGCGGAATAAGGACGGGGGGTGGTGGTGAAGTCTCAAAGCCCGTTTCAATTAGCCAACCAAAATGACACAAGTTATATGAGTTTTCAATTCCAATCCCACCGCCACTACCACCACCATCCCTTTACTTTATACCTACTAATGTAAGTCACGTAAATACTACACGCTGCTCTCTACAATGTACTGCACGGCAATGCAGTAAATCACGGGTCGTCTTACAGTAGCAACTAATGGGATATGGCCGCCATTTTTTATTGCTTCAACATCGGTAACGTTAACGTTATGGTACATAAAGGAAACATACGGAAATACTGCAAAAATTAGAAATACATATATGAATTACGGGAAAACATTTAAGTACAGAAATAAAAACGTGAATAAACATGGCATTCACCTTAAGAACGGGAGTGCGATGAGAGAACAACCGCTATGTTTTCTTCCCAACGGTTTCCCGCTGGTTTCCAAGCGACAACATGTATTGCTATGCATGTTCCTATACGTGTTGCCATGCCTCAACGTCACAGCTGCATTCAATGGTGGAGGCAAAAGCTACGGTTCACGTTGACCATTCTGTGGACAGGAACATCGTTTTATTACCTTACCACCACTACCACCAATATCCCAATACCACTACCACTTCCATCCCATTACTACCACCACTACCACCATCTAAGGGAGCGTTCATTATATGTGGCAGAAGGGTGTGTGGATATATGTCCCCAACTCCCCAAGGCAATAGCCTTAAATTGATTCTTTCTCATTTACACACGTATATGTACACATATATAGTATATTAAGTAAATAAAGCCAGGTGAATTCTGGCGTGCAAATATCAAACTTCTAAAATCGAATCATTTAATATGCAGCTACCTGGCCCTTGAGAAATGTGGACTGCTAATGATGCTTTAAGAGCAATGACTGCAAACTGGGTATCATAGTTATAGGATTAGATATCCACCATCCAGGAAGTGAACCCTTAGCCTGTCAGGACATGCGGGCATTGGAGCTTATGGACCTGCTGCTCTGAGACCTATCTTAAGGGGGTGTTCTATTGAGACAGTGGAGGCACCAAAGGACAACTTGTATGTGCTAAGCTACATTGCATGGAGATCACCTGACATTGGCCATTGAGCTGAGTATAAATACTAATACAGTGGAGCTGCACTGCATAAGGTCATGGAGCAATCTTCTAACAGCAGTATTGCCTTTGATAGTCTAAGCATATTCATGCACAACCTACAAACTCTAAAATCATTGCAGTTTTCTTGTGCAGAAAATAGTCCATGTTGGTTTTTCATATATTTGAAGTTTTTAAAAGATTGTGAATATTAGACCGTATTAGTTTTGACATCGTCATTGATAGTTTCCTGGTGTTTGGTGCCAAACATACAAAACTCTGCAAGCCACCACTTTCACATTGTCACTTAGCAAGTCTGCTGCTTTCTAATGACAAAAGTTTTCAGTAAGGTGTGATTCACATGGAGAGACCCATGTACAGTGGAACCCAGCGTAAGCGGACACCCTTCGTTCCGAGCCAAAGTGTCCGCTTACACGGGGTGTCCGCTTACGCGAGGTTAAAATAAACATCTAATAGAGGGAACCATTCCGAGCAAAGGTGTCCGTTAACGTGGGGTGTCCACTTATGCCGGGTGTCCGTTAGGCGGGGTTCTACTGTACTTGAGACTAGTGTACTTTACATCTTTTCCCCCGTCTCCGATAACTTTTCCTCTGTCTAAAAAGCTCAGAGCAGAATACTGAAATTGAGCTTTGCCATTCTTGAAAGAAAATGGTGGATCAGAGACACACCAAGTACATAGTCTCAGTGCAGAGTACTTAGTTACTGGTGCAGGGACTTTTCCCATCTAAACATGTATGAGATCACACCAATGGGAATAGGGGACCCTCATTACCAGTGGGAGGTATGCCAGTCGCACAAAAATCCAAGACTTAAGCGAAACCCATTTTTACTTTCATAACATTGATGCCAACCTTTTACTCCAATTCCAATAACCATATCATGTTGGTGTTTGACTATTTGAAAGTATGACAATTCTAATGAGCTCAATCCAGAGAATGTTCTCGCATTGATACATCTTTTGAAATGTCAAAATACAGTTAGATATTCTACAGGCATTTTTGGGACAACCGATTGCCACAACCAGGAAAGGATATCCCAATATTTGGCACCAGAGCACAAGAAAAGCCTTGTCTTAGCAGATAGAATGCCATCACAAGAATGTGGTCTCTTACAGATGGTAGGTGAATGTTCACCTAGCTTTTGTTACCATTTACAATCATACCAATACTGCCAACTGAATTAATGAAGATCAAAACAGTTTTTGTAAGATCCCTGCAAACAGTCACCACACAATGTCAGTTGGGACTAGCATATGTTGTTGGTCTGTGAACTATAAACATCTGTAGCAGAGGCCAGATACCCTTAATTATCACAGAAGGAGGTGTTGGAAAGGTTAGAAAATCACTGGTTCTGATACCAGTTACAACATTGGCAGAATGCAGGTTTTGCTGTTTTCTGAGGATGTCCTTACAGTCATGTAATACACTCTCATAGTAAATTATTGGTTGAATTTGTGGTGATGAAGGTTACCTGCTAGGAAAACATGAGTAAGCAATTGAAGGAATTATCTTGGGTGACATTACTGTAGTGATTTGGAAGTTTGTTAAGTGAATTTCATCAAAATAGTCATTCATAACAGCAACTCTCATTTACCTCACATTTTCTTCAGGCAGCTGTTGTTTTATTAGGGTTTATTTGTTAACAATATGAGCCTTTATGGTAACATTACAGATTACTCAGGACATAAATGACAATACAAGGACCTGCAATAACCCTGTGATAGTCTCTGCCTTAATAGGCCAGCAATTTTGCTGCTATCATTAGTAAGATGATTGTTGAAAAATGTTGCAATGAATATTATCTCAGAAAAGCTCTTGCATAGTAGATTGCAAGAAGTCTTAGTATGATGAGCCCCCACTCCACAGACATGGCACTGCCGAGTGTTACAGTACCTTACTTATCATCTTCTCTGCCATAATCACCATACTTATATATATGTAAATTTCTTAATTCTGCTAGAAGAGATCAGACACTATTGGTCTCTAAATTATATAGATTATCCAAAATACACAGTTCTAGAACTGGTGGGTGAGTCGCAAAAAAGGAAATCATTGAAATTGAAATGCCCCCCTCGGCAAATACCACAAAATGAAATGCCCCCCAAGGCAAATACCACAAAATGAAATGCCCCCACCAGGCAAATACCTCTAAATAAAATGCCCACCCCAGGCAAGTACCTCTAAATAAATCCTCCCCCCCCCCCCAGCCAAATACCCTCATATAAACTGCCCCCCCCCCTCCTCAAATAGCTCACCCCCCTGTCGTAAATAATGAACAGTCCCTAAAACCACAATATCTATCCCCACAACAAGTACCTCCATCAATATCGAAACCGCTACCTTGTCAGTACACCACCCGTTATGAAACTACTACCACTGCCACTGCGACCATCCCCATACCGACACCACCACCACCACCGACATTACCACTCCCACTCCCATCACCCTGACCGCCGCTACAGATGGCACCGGTTTGCCGGTGTTGGCGCGGGGCTGTCGCGGTCATCAGGGACAGTGTCAGTGTCGGTGACGGTGTAGCGGGGAGAGGGGGGGGGGGGGCGCTTGATCATGTAGTAACGGCAATGTTAGCGGCAATGTTGTCACACAAGCCCTGGCGGTACCCTTTCCCCCTCCCTCTGCACCCCTACTCCTCTCTCTCCTCCCCACCCCTTCCTGCTGCACCCCCACCCCTCAGCATTCACCCCCACGACCATGCCATCCCCACTGGCAGCACATGACAGACTGGTGAAGGGGAGGGCAAACTTGTAAGGAGTCTAATTCTCCAGGTGAAGGTAAGGTAAGTACTGCAGTGTGTTATTACATGGCGAGGAGACTGGAGTGTCGCAGTGTCTATACAGAGATACACTTACAGAGAAGTGGTGTGTCGTGGACTACGAGGATACCGGTTATCTGTGGATTGAGGAACACACTTAGGGCTTAAAAGTGATAGTTATGTCTTACATCCTTTATATATGCGTATAACCTTTTCGATACATACGCATATATACGTGTCGGATTGTATGAACATTAACATACCAGTTAAATCAATTTATTGCCAGTTAAATCAATATAAACATTCTACTTGCATTGCAGTCACTATCCATCTTCATCTTGTGCCCCATATAGGATTTTTATATTTATCGTTATATATATATATATATATATATATATATATATATATATATATATATATATATATATATATATATATATATATATAAATAGCTTGATACTTCTATGTTCACATATCGTCACACTATGGAGCACATGCAAAGTGCTAACCGGGATAATTAAGAACCATTCCTCAAGGTGCCACTCGACGTAGAGTATACATGACCCAGAACCATGTTCCACACCTGGCAGCTGGAGACAAAGTACCACACCCACATAGCACCACCACATGCTTCACCACACCACCAGTGTCTTTGATACGTCTATGATACAGATAGATACCATTAAAGGTTTCAGTAAAGACAGAACTTATGTGTAGCCAGCTACCACCCCTTTATCTGCACCCCCCCACCCCGGAGTCGGCACAGACACACACACAGAGTCCACACCTCACACACTCCTCGTGTCTCTCTCTAAATACAGTAAAACCCGGCTGAAGGCACCCCGTATAAGGGGGGACCCCGCATCAACAATGTGCTCAGTTCGAAAATATTACATCACATTAAATACACCGATATAGCACTACGGACCGACTTTTTGTGCCGGCGACGGAATGTCTGAGTGTAGAATTCACTGATGACGGAGTGAACTTGAGTGTCCAGAATCGGTAGGCGACGACCTCAGTATTCATCAGAAAACGGCAAACTTGAGGACCGCCACCAAATATGCGCACCGAAAGTTTCTAAAATGGAACCACCGAGTGATCTGTGCGTAGGGTGCCTGTAGTCGGCGGCAGTCTGGTGGGCAGCTGGAGACGCCACACCACGCCGGGGCTCACTGTGGCCGCCGGGAGGGAGGAGGGAGCGCGCACCCCGGGCCTCACCTGAAAGACGCACAGACGCGTGGTAGCACGTGCAGCATGTTTGCGCATGCGCTGTGATCAGTGGCGAAAGGGATGCTGGGAGGTAGCGTCTCAAACATGTCGGCGACTGGGCGCGGATGTAGCGTGCGCCTCGCTCTACCATGGAGGCCAGCAGGCGCCGGCTATTTATAGAACCAGTGAATGTTCAGGACACAGGAGACAGATACACACATTATTATACACTCCCAGTGTGTCTCTGGTAACTGCCAGTAAGTGTGGGACAAGTGACGGAGTTGATTTATGACTGCGGCGATGCTGGAGGTAGCGGTTTGGAGCCTAGAGGAGATTCATTGAGGTAGGAGTGTTTGTGATTTCGATTTGAAGATCATAAAAGTAAGAATGGTTGCGTCAATAGTGAATGTTTGATGTCGGATGAGGGTATCGCGTTTTATTTTCTGATTGCATCTTCTGTAGGTATGAGTAATGTAGATTGATACCGCGCAGTTTTAAAACTGCTTCTCGTGTTGCATGTTTTGTTTCCTGATTGTATTGTTCGTCAATATTTTACAGAATTTGCAGCTTTAGTCATACCCAATAACGAATGGTTTTGTTTGCACGGATGACCATTTAATGAACTAAATAGTTGACGCCTGGTAATATCCGAGCGAAAGATTTAGAACGTTTTGGTAGAACGTTGCTTCTTTCTTTGAAAAAGGCTTGATCCCATTTACCCCAAACATGGGCCGGGCAAAATCGACTTGTGTTCAGGCTCATGTCGATCAGGGATAAACTCCGATTAGGGCCTAAGTGGTGCTGGGGACAAAATTCAGTCAAAGAGAATCATGAACCAAAATCATGTCCTGATCATACCCGGGCCATATTCGGTCCCTTTTCAGATCGGCTCCTCGATTAGGGCTCCAGCGATGCTTGGTACCAAATTAAGCCAAATGGAATCAAACAACTAAGTTTGCAAACAACTTAACTTCCTTCTCTCTAATAAGGCGTGGTCCATTTACCCGAAATCATGCCCCGACCCTGCTTGGGCCATGTCCAGTCCCTTTACAGATCAGGGCTGAAGCAGCTTCTCGATTATGGCCCGAGTAGTAATCGGCACCAAATTTGACCAAAGCTACATGCATACATCTAACTGAAGAACGTTTCCTTAGTTGTTCCTGTCGCTGTATCACTGTGCTATTCTACCGGATGTAGGCGTACCTTTACTTTAAGAAAATCAAGTAAATCTCCAGGTCAGTGATGAGTGAAACACAACAATGTCACTCATCAATCATTTTCATTTAATATGTGTTCTTATTCTTGTGCCTTACATTTACATTTACTATTATTTCTTAGTTTCTTTCTCGGCATTACATATCAACCCACACCTCCAGTTTTTCAATTTGTAAGCTCGTAAATTATCACATGTAAATGTTCACCTGATTAGGACAAATCTCCCTAATTATTACCTTAGCGGTAGCCATCGCATTCATTATCCCTTTCAAACCATCTGACTGGGGGATGATCAACAGACAGTAGACGCCAAGCTTCCTTTATATGTAAGACCCGGACAGATCTGATCTGCATCTGCTGTGACAGGATGAAGTGGGCCGGGGGGGGGGGGGGGGGGGGGGGGCGTTTCTCCACGTGTTGCGGATCGCTGAATAACGACCTCGAAATCCTTGTTCCAAATTTTGTTGCGGATTGTATTATAACTATATTTAATTGAAATCTAATGAACCTTTCACCTATGTCGCTGAACGTGTGGTGTTGTAAAAAATAGTAATACAATGTGTAAATAAGGATACCACAATACAGGATCAGATATTGCTGGAGCAACGCTTTCCCCACATTTCTAGGAGCAACGAACCCCTAAGGTTTCATCATAAATTCCAGAGTTCTATTCCCGATATGAAATATTCAACAAAAACAGTGTAGAATAATGTTGCTATACAACATAGAATCGATATTGACTACCAGCAATTTTTTTTTTAATTTTTCCTTTGTCATCAGTTCTATGGCACTCGTTTATTTCCTATGCCACTCGTTTATTTCTATGGCGCTTTTGTTTAGAGCATTAAAACTGTAGTAGTGTAGTCTGATGTAACAAGTCACATGAGATACCTCTAGGTTTCCTCTGCGTGCCGCGTCACATGATGCCCGTTAGACAGCCGTCCCTGCGTCCTCCGTAAGACAGGTCTCCACTCGCGGATTTCTGTCTCCAGATGAATTTGTTGAAAACCACCGACCGACAGTAAAATTCAACATAGGTTGATTTTTCTGGGAATGAGGGTCTAACATATTCTGAACAAACAAACAAATAGAATAAGTAGAGTTGACGTTTAATCACAATTCCTGACAAATGCAATAAATGTTGAGTTAATCGGCGACAATTCTGTCGGAAATGGCGCAAAAACTAAAAAAGTAGCGCAAAAACTAAAAAAAATGCTATTGAAATCGGTCGCTGTCTCTGTTCTTTCCCTGTTTCCCCTTGAAGACATCTTAAGAGAATGATCAGAGAAAATCCGTCAGTGGGGGCCGACAAATTTATTGGAGGCCAAAAGTGGGCAGATGAAAACCGGCCTTATAGAACTGCGGCGAGCTGGTCCCGGTGTTTTTGTGTGCGGTGCAGTGGGCGGCGGTCCACTCAAAACAGGCTGTGGTTTATGACGGATGCCCTCAGCAACACCTTACTTCCTCATTTCTATTTTCCTATTTTGTTATTTCACTGGTGGGATTAGTTTGACACTGTACATATAACACCACAGTCGGATAATGCCCTTGCTTTTATGATTAAGTTTTGCAACATTGTGTGTGTAAGTGGGGATACGTGTGCAATTGAAGCTTTAAGACTATCAAATGTTTCAATATTTAGAGGAAACTAGGTTAAGATGTAGGTATTGGATTGTTTCGAGGCATTTTAGCTGCTTTGTACGTTTCGTAGGAGGAGGGACGTCAAAACCATTAAAAAGGGTCGAACAATTTCAAGGGTTCAGGAGCTTAAGTTGTAGACGTCAAATACCAACTATCTACGTGCGTAAGCGGTCGGTGGAAACATGCGTAGATCTAAACGTCTGTGCAGTTCTGCCAGTTGTCTCTATTGGAAAAATCAGCTAGTTTAAATTAGTTTTACAGATTTCTTTTGGAGTTTGTCAAATTCGATAATTCGGTTTAGAAAATGTCTGGAGCCATATTCCACCACCATGGGAGTGCCTTCATTCATCAATCATTCCCATAGTGTTAAACATACAGATTGTAGTGCATCAAGTTGTACAGACATCATGTCAACAGTGTTTAGCTTGGATTATGACCCTGGTGTATTGTTTGGAGTAACACATTTCCCGAAACGCCTACAACCTCACACATGTATACGACATGATAAATCAAATGGACGGCATTGACCCAGAAACAAGAGTACACACACATGCTACGATGACCTTTGGCTCCTCATTGTATTTATAGTTAAGTATTTATAATGTGGCGTTTCAACCTCCCGATTATCACCACCGGTTATGGCATTTAGCACCGCCGACCGATTATGTGACACATTTACAAATGTACATTAACATTACATGATATAACAGAACCGACCTACTTGGTGTACCACCATCGAAAAGTGTCTGCGTCAAAATTCTATTGGTGACTACCTTAGTTTTCATCACAAAATAGCATTTCTGCTGATTTAAACCGATTCTTTGCACAGATGATTTCTGAGGCAAAAGCACCGACTGCCTCTTGTTTGGGGTTAATGTAAGCGGACGCCTCTCCTTAAAATTCTTTATTTCTGTTATAGCATTCGACATGGTTATATCATTCTCCCAAACAATAGTTAACATGTTGTCAAATGAGATACGTAAATTATTACACACTTATTAGTATATCATACACTTGACCAATACCAATACTCAGGAATTGGGTATTGTTACAATTTTTCCACTCTCAAACATCCCAGAAAAAAACGATTATATTCCTATAAATTAGAAGAATCTGAATAAAGTATATAATTGCATCAAAGAATGCATTACTTACTAATGCGTTTCCACCTGCCGACGAAAACCCCACCTTTTATGTGCATCCTGTACAAAATTCGGTCAGTGGTCCTCTTTGAACATTTGTCTGTGCTAACAATCGTTAACCCCAAACCACACACACTGTTTTCACTTGACGACTGATTATGTGTTCCAAGTGCACCGATTATTTAATATGTAAAGGACCTGACAAGACTGAAAATTAACCCTACATAAATCTACTTAGAAATTGCTGTATTTAGACGGAAATGGAGGTAGTCAGCGGCCGATTTCTGGTCACCGCCACTGATTACACGTAATTCAACATGGTCTGAACCAGGGTGGTCTCAAAGGTCAGTCGGTGGTGCCATATTGTGTAATGTTGGGGAGCAAAATTGTTGACCCTTTTTCCACCTGGTTATTGCACAAAAAATATCACATGACATAATCGGTGGTCCAAAACGTCAGGTGCAAAAGCCGCATACATAAACACAATGGTACAGATTGAATGTAGATCGTTTTAATATTTCTCTCTACGGCAGCAGCCAATATTAATGCTATTTCCCAGATTAATTGAATCATTCAATTGAGACCACAAAATGTCACAGATTAAATATAATTGGAAGCATTATTTCTCGAAGACCATCCCCGATACGATATGATGAATTTCCTTTTTTGAAACTTGGGAATCGCAAATCAAGAATTCCCTAAAATATAAAATTCTAATTCATTTGTTACTGAGGAGTAGAATCACCATAAAACATGTGTTGATGAGTACTGATTTGGTTTTGGTCATTTTCTAATGGAATCAGTGTTTCTTCCAATCTCTATAATCTGAGCCACACACTGACGGGATATCCGGTGCGTCTATGTCCTCTACATTCATGTAGGTAGATGTAGTTCTTTGTAGAGTCTTCTTTAAGTTAGATGATATGAAGCCTACGTCATGCATGTATCTGCAGGGTTATTTTTTCTGGCACAATATATCTACTAGTGATGACTTCAGATTTCAGATTTTCTATCATTAGGCGTTTTGAAATGTAATGGAAATATAGAAAACTGGGTCGAATATTGTATAAATAAACAATACTCAAAAAAAGTGGAGTATTTTTATTTTACTATTTATGTGCAGTACTGGATTTATCTCGGTCCTTTCAATGACATTAAAATCGCATCATAATATCAGAATAGTAGACATAGCTTATGCAAACTCATTTAGGAACAGATAGAGGTACATCTCAATGATGCTGATTTGCCTACTTTCTCAAAGCCTTGTTACTTATAAAATTATTTGCAAATTCGGCATATTCGTTTAAAATAAGGACCTTCCCCTGTTCGGTCTTAAACCAGGTGTGAAATGTATCCTCTTGAGGGTTTATTATTTTAATAACTTTTTTTCCAGTAGTTTCTAAGATCTGCAGAATTTCTTACAACCAAAACTCTCGGGTTTATTCCTTGAAGCCTGGCATCCACCTACTACGATAGAAATTTAGACCTCCCGATATGGCACCGATACAAAAAGCAAATATCGGAGACATATCGGGAAGGTGCAAAATCGTAGACATATGTCTAGACATGCAAATCCACCACGCATTGTATGTGGTTTTTATCGGTGTCTGATCGCAGAAACGTGGTCAACTTCCCCAATTTTAGGTGACCTTCCGACGCGATTTTGTTTTTTTATCGGGAGGTGCATCGTAGACCATATTGGAGCCATATCATAGTAGGTGGACGCCAGGCCTTACAGTAATTTCCCAATGGCTCTATTTAGGGATCCGATTTCTTCGGTAATTTTCAGGTTTTGTTAGGTGTTACTCAAACCTAAGTTAGACTCTATATTGTTTCTATTTTTCAATAATTATTCCTTTTATTTTCTCCCAACGCAAACCTTTTCGAGGTTAAACGAACGGAGAAAATTTACTCATATTCCTTTTATTTGAATTAGCCTTTTATTTGCCTTTCCACAAAGGGCTCCACTTCATCTAAAACGTTAATGGTAGCGCATAGCCACTTGTTCCACATAGAACATCCACTGATATTAAAGATACCACATACAACACCAATGATATTAATGTAAGGGGGGGGGGGGGGGGGGTAGGATGAAACAGAAACTTAACAAAAAGTGAGCAACATGAATTAACCAGAATATTCTGGACATGATGTGCTGGTGTATGAAACGATACACCCATGTGTTAGGGGTGAAGGACCAGTCATCGCACCAGAGTGTTGTTGCCCTTTTGGAGGTTTACAGGCACATACACCAAAGTGTTTGAACATGTTGTGTATCGAGTTTCCCAATTCATATCCACACCACACACATTCAAGCCCCTGCCTCCTCTCTCATCTGGGTCTTGGTGCGCATGGCAGCGCGCACGCGGCTCCATGTTGAGGCAGCATCAGTAGAGTAGCGAGTGCCGCCCGCTTTAGAGGTGCGAGCAGTATCCATTCAGGCTCTACATCAAGCTATGTTTCACAACATGAGGACTATGTTTCACTACGCTTTCTATAATTCATCACTGTCTAGTTAAAAGAACAGATCCGAGCATTTTTTCAACTTGTTTTCGATCATTAGCGGTGGTGGAAGGTGGGAGGGTTATAGAGAAACAGAGTTGTTGGTGCATGAAACACCACAGCCAGTGGGAGGCAGACATTTTCTTTCCTCTGTCGCATTGAGCCTGTCAGCGAGCATGGAGACGAGTTGACAGTGTTTGTCTATTTGATTGGTGGACTCCTGCAGCTGCAGAGAGTTGTGGTATAAGGTGCAACCCCTTCTGTTTCCTTCAACTGTGTCTTGAATGAATTGCACTGCAGACTAGGCTTTAATGATGAAGGGAATGCAGTGGCTTCAACAGGTGGTTGTGCAAAGTGATTGCAGTTACTGTTGTACTCCGACGTATCGGTCCCCTATCGCTGATACAGCCACACTGCTTAGAGTTCATTCAACAGAGAAAACCCATCTCTGAACCTTATCAAGTCTAAATAATGGGGGACCCATGATGAGCAATCCCCCGTTGGGAGGGTGCCGTGCATCTACCACAGCTGAAATGCACCGTTGACCGCCACAATACACCCCGCAGGTCAACTTGGCAGCATCTTCCACAGTATTCTAGAGAGGTCTACATCTTCCCTTCTTTTGGAACCTATTTCACCTTCGACTCAGTTCGCAGCATTGCAGTCTCAACTGATCCAGGTACTGGAGTATGACTCACAAAGGGTTCCGATCATCGACAACTCTGTAAACTACTGAAGGATGACTCTGTAATACACTCACTAAACCTCTCGTGAATTACAGTCGGCTGTCCACTCAACCATCTTTTATTGTCTATGCATACTGTTGTAGTCCATGTATATGCGATACTTGGCATGTACAAGTGTATGTATACATGCATGCAGACATGGTGCTTTCCCTAGTGGAACACACATTTTTTCTAATTCAGGAAAAGGTAAGACATATAGTTCACCATCATAAGGCGTTTTTTAATGTAATCTCAGGTAGACTTATCAGTACAAACATGTAAACCTACAGGCACTTAGTAAACATAGTTATACTAACGGGTGGTTGTTTATCTCATTTGGGGCCTACTTGCACCTTTCTACTGATTAGGTGCAGGTGTTGAATGTGATTAATAGTGCCTGAATTCGTATGGAATACTGAGGCTATCATGTTTCAGGTTCGAGAATCATACATTAAAGTTGAGGATAACATTCTAATTGACTATATAGCAAATTCCATACAATGGTGTTATATGGAACTGCTTCCTTTAAGGACATATGTGTGTGCTGTTAAATGTCCACAACCGCCGGCCAAATATGTTTGAAAGAAAGATTCGATGGATAGATTGTCTAATTTCTGGGTGAGAAAACGGAGACGTGTTTACAGGTCAATGGCGGGAAGTCAGGGTCACGTGATTACGAGTTGTATAAGAGGCAGTATTGCGTAGGTCCAGCAGCAAAACTATAATCAATTTACAATGAGATACAATTTTAGTGTTTCACCACGTGGTATTATTCGCCTTGATACTTTAATTTATGTTGTCTATACATCAACAATGCAATGGTTTATCTACTTTTAAAAAAAATTTCAGGTTGAATGATAGATTATCGCTAAAAACAATTTGACACACACACACATATATATAAGTTGGCGGGTTGCGGTTTAATATAGATATAGTGATAACAATGAAATAAAACATACGAGGAAATTGGTTTGGCGGAATTCAACAATAACCACACTTTATTAAGTAAGACTAAACAATTTTCACAGCGTGAAAAACAGGTTCGTTCACTTCACTGGCGTTAACGTTTGGAACTGTGACGCAATAGGGTGACATCGCGAGGTTACCTGGATACCATTTGTTGGTAGTAATATAGATGGATACACTTTGTTACCCAACCTGGCCAAAATTATATTATTATGTGGATAATAACTGTATATAATTATATATTGGGTACGTGATGCCTCAAGGCTGAATAGTTAGGCGTCTAATACGTTCATGTATGGACACATTATCGACAAATTAAACTTATAGCATCTCTTTTATATTGATCGGAATTGCATGATACCTAAACACATCAGATCCAGACATATAAATATGAACACCCAGGAGCGCACTTGGCTCCACGTTGCTCCAGGTTCTGTATCTCTTTGATGTGGCTTTTTATCAATGAAGATTATTATCTATGAATCCGATTCCACTGAGTGTTTAGTAATTCCTCAAATTCTGGCTCTGACCGGCTTGGCATTTAATCAATACTGAAAGGATAGCGTTTTTCTCCCTCTTTGGCTGTAGGTGTGAAGTTTTTATATATCGCATTTGAAGAGACTCGGATGTACAAATGTATCTACATTCCTTCTTCCTAATCGATATGTCTCGTATTTGTATTTCCGATGACGTCGTCGTCGATTGTGAGGTAGAGTTATGATGTAGCTTCAAAGACGCATCTTCCTCGACAATGATTTACGTATCCTACAGGGACTGTGCATATTGCTGCACTACACGGAAATTGCGTTTTATTTGTCTATACACCACCATGTATACACGCAAATTACAAACTGCACATGAACAATATTATAAGAACAGTCTCACACAAACTATACCTACTGAAGAAATATTTTTTTATATTCTAATGTACACGGTTTTGTAAGCACCACAATGATTTTACCTATATTAGATTATGGGGATATACTTTTCGCTAAAGCTCAGGTTATCTATGTCAATCAACTTCAATCATTGCAAATTCAAGCCATACGCACTTTGTATGAGCTGGGTCCTTTAACAGCAGGAGTACATACCAAATAACGTATTACCGATGAATGTTAAAAAGAACAACTGTTGGGCCTTTATTCAAACAATCTCTCCCGAAATGCACTATGTATCAGAGACCATTGAGCTACTGCAGCCCTCAAGCTTGGAACTTGTCAACTCTTAAAATGAAGCTCAAGGGCAATATTCCGCAAACTACTGTCGACTAAAACTCCTTATTGTTTCAACTGGTACGTGGTAGCTGTTGATAACTGTTTTGGAACAATATCATGATGTCTCGTTGTAGTTGAACCCTCTAGATGTAGTAAACGCTGCTAATAATATATAACAGAAGTTGATTTTGAGAAATTGTACTCCATCTAACATATCCTACTACAAAACAGAGTTGTAGACATGCAATGTACTTATATTACAACCTGTTCCTACTTGTGCTTGCATGTTGGGAAGTCTAGTATGACTGTCAACTTGTGATTGCAACTGACCAAAGGTTTACTATTTATATCAACAAACTAGACTGTAAGTATCGTGATATGTTAACTTGTACTGTCCTTGGTAATTACTTTCAAATATTGAATATTTGTATTATGGAGACACTGAATACTGAAACTGTCAAACGTAGCTACTAGACATTAACATTATGTACTCAAGTGACAAAAGAGGGCCCGAACAGAAGACTAGCCGCCTGCCGAGATTTGTGATTGCATACAATAATTACCCTAATAGAAGAGAATAGGTTAATTTTTGAAAAATAAACAAGAGGTTGACATAGCTTTTTAGATTTGAGCTTAGTTCTCTTTATTTTCATTATTTCAGTTCCGCAGAGTGTGTATTACATGTGGCTTTCCTTTGCAGTTTACATGTGACCATCCCTCATAGCTTTCATGTGCCAATCCCACACAGTTCAAATTTGAGATTATCCATTTAAGATTTCCTTGTTTCTTAGTATTTCTGTTCAAATACAAAGTTCAGCTGAGTTTTCAATGTGATGATAACCTAAAATTGCCTAAAATAATTGTAATAGTTATCAATCCTTTGACTGGTATTTGATATGGATCACATGATTACTTATCTGTTATCGATAGATAATTAGAATTTCAGAATGGAAGATCACAAAAAAACAAACACAGTAATTTTGTTATGATGGTATTATTGAACCAAGTCGTACAGATGGTGTTGTATAAAGCGTATCAAGGTTAGATTCACGACGTTTCGCTAGTGTTGAACTAGCTTCATCAGGTGATGATCAGATAATCAGAATGTCAAAGACTGAATCTTGTTTTTTCTTGTATTTCCAGCTTTCCGCGACATCCCCGCATATTGAACTCCCGGTGGCCCTGAAGGTGAGCGGGTCGCCATGGGGTCGAGTGAGGAGGGCGTGGAGCAGCAGATGAACTTTAACATCAGCGTGCCGACGGCCGTGGACATCCCCTACACCACCATCGAGCTCATCGTGGGCGTGCTCGCCATCATCGGCAACTCCCTCGTCATCGTCGTCTTCGTGCGCTTCCACATCCTCAAGACCGTCACCAACTACTACGTCATCTCGCTGGCCGTCGCCGATCTCCTGGTCGGCGTCATCGGCATCCCATGCGCCATAGCCACCAGCGTGGGACTGCCGCCCAACTTCCAGGCCTGTCTGTTCATGAACTCGCTGTTGTTGCTGCTGTGCACCAGCTCCATCCTGTCGCTCGTCGCCGTCACCGTCGACCGGTACTGGGCGATAATGTACCCACTGAGCTACCCCGCCATGATGACGTCACGACGCGCGCTGGTCATCATTGTGGTGTGCTGGTGCCTGGCGAGTATCATAGGATTATTACCGTCTATGGGGTGGAACAAGGGGCCGCCGGCGGGACCGCGCTGCTTCTTCATGGAGGTGATTGACCTGCGCTACCTGGTGTTCATCTACTTCGCCACCATCCTCACGCCCTCCACCTTCATGGCTGTCGTCTACGTTAGGATTTACCTGGCCATCAATGAACAGGTAAGGTATTTAATTAATTTACCTGGCCTTCAATGAATATGTAAGGATTTTTATTAATTTACCTGGCCTTTAATGAACAGGTTAGGTATTTGATTAATTTACCTGGCCTTAAATGAACAGGTTAGGTATTTGATTAATTTACCTGGCCTTTAATGAACAGGTAAGGTATTTGATTAATTTGCCTGCCCATCAATGAACAGGTAAGGTATTTGATTAATTTACCTGGCCTTCAATGAATAGGTAAAGTACTTGATTAATTTACCTGGCCATCAATGAACAAGTAAGGTATTTGATTAATTTACTTGGCCTTCAATGAATAGGTAAAGATTTTTATTAATTTACCTGGCCTTTAATGAACAGGTAAGGTATTCGATTAATTTACCTGGCCTTTAATGAAGAGGTAAGGTATTCGATTAATTTACCTGGCCTTTAATGAACAGGTTAGGTATTTGATTAATTTACCTGGCCATCAATGCACAGGAAGGTATTTGATTCATTTACCTGACCTTCAATGAACAGGTAAGGTACTTGATTGATTTACCTGGCCTTAAATGAATAGGTAAAGATTTGATTGATTTACCTACAAGTAAGAATTTACATATATGATTAATCTGATAAATGAATATCATGCTGAATTGTATACAAAATCGACTGGTTTCTGATACTAGAACTGTATCCTCCATATAGCCAGCGCATAGAAACATTCCTGTATATGAACAAGGGTATAGCTTTGAGTCAACTATATTTATTCATAAATTTACACTCCTATGCTATATATAGATCTCCATTTGTGCATAGATGGGTTAAACCAATGAAGATGAATTGTATAGGAATACAATAAAGTGAATATGACATACAAGTTGTTTGCATCATATTCATTAGGGCTTATAGAATACTTAGTTATTTCAATGGTATTGGCAGATAATTAATTTACGTAATGAATGATAAATAGATGAGAAAGTGGCATGTAATTTACATGGCCATCATAAGATACATAACCAATTACTTGCCTACAATGACAGGGTTGATTTGAGTCAAGTGACAATCGATAAGTATCTGAATCATCATCCAAAGGTCTCGGTTTGAGTAGCCCAAGAAATACCACTGCAGGCAACCCCCCACTTTTTTTCTTATATATTCGTCATCATGTAAATGCATTTATCCTACCCCTAATATAAAATCCCATAGGCTTAACATTGAGTTTCCGTATGCCACGCCGCCTGACATACAGAGTTTTATATGCCACTAGTGGCATACAGAATTCTTATCATGCAATATTCCTAAATCGAGGAGACAGAGTAGGAAAAAACTAAAACCTGATTCGTTTTAATCATGGCCACCGCATTCCACTCCTGGAGTTTTGGCTCCAGACTTCACTCGACTTCGCCTCGTGAAATCACTATGCCAAACTCCAGTCGTGGCATACGGGGGCCAAGATTAAAACTCATCCAGTTTTACGATAGTATCAGATATATATTTACAGGTTTTCATATGAATACGTCCATATTTCACACTAGCGTATGTGGCGTTTATGATACTGTTTCCTCTTGTATACGGAGGCGTAATGGCTGTATTTGCCACCAAGTGCATATGAGAAGAAATATCCTGTGCGTGATATTATTTATATATTTTTTTCTATATTTTTTTCTATTTGCACCATAAAAAGCTTAGGTGACATCTGCGTTAGCAGGTAACATACACCTCTGTTACCATCGTACATTTTGTTTGAACGTCAACAATTCCGTCGTAAAGTACAAATATATACAAGCCTAAACGGCTAGAATGATGATGAAAAACATGAGGATAAAATATGAATTAATATATTATTACATACCTATGCACTAACTCAGTGTAAATATGTATTGCTCCTGGGGGTACAGTTAGTGTGCACAGAATGCACTGTACGCCGTGAATCTTTGTACTGGTGCCTTTGGATACTGACAGACTGCACGCTTTGGCTAACAGACTGCATCCTTTGAACCTTACCTGCACGCTTTGGCTGACAGACTGCACGCTTTGACAAAATAACGCATTTTGATTGGTCAAGAGGCCGACAACAGAATTCTAGGTGCCAGATTCAAAAATGGCGGATCCCTTCACTTCGTGAGTTCTGTGGCGTCGTACAATAACCACGGAGCGAGTTAGCGAAAAAATACATTAAACATCGAGGTGGAATACGATAACAAACCACATGATACACTTTAGATAGCTTAGATATGCGAGAAATATCGATTTCGATACGTTCACGGGCCGAGCGGGCGACTCGTCGATGTCAACAAATAGCGGAGACACTGCACCGCTCGAGTATCGCTGTCCGACGGGACGATCCAGTGTAGCAGGGTGACCGAGCGTTAATTTATGCGATCACTTCCGGTTATCAACATCCGGCGTGTCTGCTAATGTACACATCGTCTTTGCGAGTTGTAAAATGTGACTTCGGCGTCGAATTACGGTCAGTTTTAGCGAATCAAGACTGAATTAAGGTATATAATAATATGAAACCATAGTGATGGTGCCAGTACGGGGTAGATTTACTCGTTGTTTCGGAGAAATTCGTTCTGAACTCGCCGTGCCGGCTCATTCAGAACGAATTTCTCCGAAACAACTCATAAATCTACCCCGTACTGTCTCCATAACTATGGTTTCACATAGTACTGGCAGATCTATCTATTGTTTATACAACATATCTTTTATCTCCTTCTTGAATATACCAACACTACTACGTTGCAAGTTACCATCCAATTTGTTCCAAGCCATCATCCCTCGGTAGATGGGACTTCTTCTGAAAAAACTAGTGTTAGGCTTTTTCATTTTTAAACAGATTTTACTGGTCGTATACATGTTATATTCATTTAGCTTATATGTATACTGATGAGAAAAACAAGGTTCACGACCGCCCCTGCCACCCTGTCTTCCCCCTTTAATTTCTGACCACTCTGTCCCCCATCCGACCCCCGCCACCCACCTCCCATCCGGTTGAGGGGGTTTTAGAACGATTTTATAATCAAAATTGAGAACACAACATTGGATTTTCCATATACCAAGTTCCTAATGACTAATGACAAATGAAATAAAACAACAGTGGTGTCCTCCAGTTGCAGAGATCGGAATCATTGGATAGTGGCGTAAATACAACAGAATCAGGCGTATATGACCGCAACATGGACGCTTATTGACCTCTATAGATGAGCCTTATTTACGACGGAAAATAAGACTACCTTGTATGCGCAAAGTCATACTCACATACGCCGGGCGTATAATATATAGAAAAGGGGTTTTCGCGCAGTGTGCTTGTGGGCATCATGCTACAGTAGACCAAGAACTACTTGTGGGCATCATGCTGCAGTAGACCAAGAACTACTTGTGGGCATCATGCTGCAGTAACCCAAGAAATACCTGGAGACATCAGGCCACAGTAGCCACAGGAATGCCTAAGGATCATGCCGCAGTTCCCCCAGTTAGGCCTGGTGACATCATGCTACAGTAGAATAAGTAATGCTTAGAAGCATATGTTAGCTATAGGAATGCCAGTAGGCATCATAATTCAATAGCCACAGGAATGCCGGGAGGCATCATGCTGCTATAAAGGGGATAAATGAAGTTGTTTGTAATAGGCACACCATTATCTAAATGAATACCTGAAATGCTGACTCCTTCAGTAATACAGGTTTCTAATCGGGAAAGCTCAACTATTTTGTGACGTCACTGGTTATCCTCAGGATTAACGACTGAGTGACGTCGCTTCATGACAAAACATCGGAGTGAGCTCCACTTTAAACCATGACCAGGACTTGTTGAATCAGACACAAACGTTGATGAACAACTTGACGAACGCCTTAAACGGCCAAATTGTTTCCTCTTTCATCGAATATTTACCTTAAGGAACTTAGCATGATACATGACCTTGACCTTGATAACAATCAGGATGGTGACAAAGGCTGATGACTCTGTGCTGTTTCTCTCCGGAAATTTGGTTTTCCTATTCCTATATACCTTCAAATTTGGTTTGATAACAATAATTAGCGTTATTTGCCCACCCACCATCAAACCCGAAGCCAGATCCAACATTATCGAGTAACTTGACACTTTACCCTTTTCATATGAATTGGAATGGTCTAAATGTCAACCTTGGGTAGTATACGGCAACTTTGGGTAGTATTCGGTAACCTTGGGTAGTATACATAAGTTACTCCACCCCCAGAACATGGTGTAAGCATAGAGTGTACGGCCATAGGTATATAGGAACATGGTGTAATACGATGGAGCCACAATACACTGTAATACGGGGAACCATAATACGGAGACAAGCCTCAGTCCTATTGACCCTCTCTGAGCGGGGTTCTCTGGTGGGTGTGCAGCCTCCTCAGTAGACTTGCTCAAGTGTTTGATAACGAACATGCATTGAATGTGCATAAGCTTCCCCTGGCAGGTTTAGGTCACTGCCAAAAGTGACAAGAATGAGTGGTGATTGGTTGATAGCTCCCGGTTGGGGTCAGGTCTACCCAGAAGATCCTTGGGACCAATCTCTCACCAATGGGTCAGGATAGCTGAATAGAGATAATCCGGGCATGTCTAGAGCACTTTTAAGTGCAGGGGGGAGACACTGGTCCTGCTAACGTATTTTACCAGTCCCTGTTTCAACCAGGGCGAGGGGAGTGGGCGAGGCTGGGGATAGGCGGGCAGGGAGAGGTGGGTAGGACACAGAGGCCAGTCTACCTCCCCAGTCGTAACGCACTGGTCCCATCTCGTACCCCGCACTGGTCCCATATCGTACCTATAGCTTGCCCGCCACACTGTTTTTATTTTGAATAGAGCTTAGGTCACACAAATAGTCATGATATGGTAACCTATAATATCAAGACTGTAAACAAAATTGCTGCACTTTTTAAAATTGATGCGAGGATGAGAAATACAGTCTCACTTCGAGTGTTTGTTTTAACCGAGTTTTTCATAACGATGTTTTACTGAAAATACTACGAGTAGACTTCCACTCTATGAAGTTGTCTTTGTTGATGGGAAGCACCTGTCTCCAGAGAACCGAAAGGGGGAAGTCATCTGTGTTAGCGTATGAGAAGATCCTACTGTAAACTACACATAAGGCCTGTTTCCACCTGCCGACTTTTGCCACATTTTGACCTCAATTGAATTCACTGGCCACCACCGACAGGTCTTTCTATCATTTTTGTCATTTTCTGGGACGGTGGAAATAGGCCTAATTGTCCTCCATTGCTCGCTAAGACGTTGAGGCAGTTAGATTAGCCTTCAAGCCCGGAGAAAGTACGTGTAAACTGTGCCTTGGTCCTGGAGCACAGAGGTGCAGTGTGCTGTCTCTCACCGTCCATCTCCCCGCAGACAGACAGCGGTCTCAGGCCAGTCAAAGGCCACATCCCTGCGTCAACTCTGCACTTTCAACGACTCCCCCGTGACCGCCCGCGATGGATGAGCTCCACTGCGGGTGTCGGAAAGGCGACTTGGTGAGAGGAGTTTCTTATGACTCTCACATTGTTTTTTTCGGTGTGTTTTGGTAATTATGTTTGTAGCTTCTATTTTCCTTCTTTCTCTTACATAGTTGAATGCGTCCATATTTGGCGCCTGCTTTTGGAGCGTATACAACATAGCGTAATCGGCATAATCGCCAGTTGGTGCCAAATTGCATAATCTGAGGTAATCAGACGATCTGTGGTCGTCACTCGTTTGGCATTCACACAAGACGATTTCCTGCTGAAAGTCGGTAGTCAGGGGGCCAGCCCCTGAAAAAGTGGCTTTTCGTTCCATGGAAGTATAGCAGCAATTTTATTGTATCAAATGAAAGCTAAGACTTTGGCCATTCCAGGTAAGGTAGCTATTTTTCTGTAAATGTGTCCATTTGACCTTTTATCAGAGGTCAAAGGTCATCAAATTTCAGAGGGTTTTGAAATTGAGACATATTTTGTCATTTCTCCAAGAATATTAAGTGGATTTCTTAGATATTTGGTAAATATATTGAGACACCATCGAGTCATCAGCTTTTATCACCATCTTGATTTCGATCAAGGTCAAGGTCACCAAATGGAATGTTTCTACCCAGAATTTCACCCAGGACCAGGACAATAGTTTCTATAACAATAAAATTGCTGCTATACTTCCATGGAACGGAACTCCTTAAATAACAGTAAATAAGTCCCGCCCATTCCACCCATTCCGCCCATTCCGCCGGTCCCGTCGGTCCCCCCCATCCTGCCGGTTCCCACCCCCCCCCCCCCCCCCATCCCGCCTGTCCCGCCTGTCCTTCCTCTCCCACCTGTCCTGCCCGTCTTGCCTGTCCCGCCCATCCCCCCTGTCCCCCCTGTCCCGCCCATCCTGCCCGTCCCCCCTGTACTGCCTGCCCCGCTTGTCTTGCCCGTCCCCCCCGTCCCACCTGTCCCGCCCGTCCCTGTCCCATCTGTCCCGCCCGTCCCGCCCGTCCCGCCTGTCCCACCTGTCCGGCCTGTCCCGCCCGTCCCACCTGTCCCCGTCCCGCCCGTCCCGCCTGTCCCGCCCGTCCCGCCCGTCCCGCCCGTCCCGCCCGTCCCGCCTGTCCCGCCCGTCCCGCCCGTCCCGCCCGTGCCGACGACGTCCCGCCCGTGCCGACGACGTCCATCACAGGGGAGGTTGTGACTCGTGTCTTTGATGTGTAACATACAGAGTCACTCTAATGAATCAATCACTTCTGTCGCTCATCAGTCGCTGATAACTCGCTGATCTCTCGTTCATCAGTCGCTCATTTGTCGCTGATTGATCGCTGATCAGTGAGGTCACGTGACGTCTGTGTCGCCATGTCTCGTCACTTCTCGTGATACCTCGCGGGGTCTGCGAGATTTACGTGCCTGGGTGAGGAAGGTATAATGTTTATACAGAATGGTGAAATGTTGATCTATCAAATTTTTTTATTGAATCTGTTTATGTAGACTGAACCGTTTTTAATTTGGCCCAGTATTTCGTACTTGACTACAATACATTTGTTGGCTTAACGTCTGACAATGTATCTATGGCAGAATTTTCGGGGAAACCGATAGGAAAGAACCTCAAGTGATTCCATCAGTGTCCATTTGAACTACATGTATATCACGATGAAAGCCATAACAATTTCAAAAGAAAACACATTTTGTCTGCACACCTTTATCACGAACTACCGTAACTAACGGGTTGATATAGAATATTTTTCATGTGGGGTGGGGGGGGGGGGGGGGAGGACACATTCGGGCATCTCTTGATGAAGAGGGGGTTCAAGGGCATGTGCCCCCTGTGCCCTCGCAAATGCTTGGTGGCTCACAATATGTTTTAGCTCCTTAAATATGACCTTTCATCATATACAATATAACCTTTTAACTTTTAACTATAGAAACATAATGTATGTGTTTGTATCCGATATATTGCAGAAAAACAATCATAGAAAATCATTTTCCCGTATTTATCCTTCCAAAGAGACTTCCAAACGTGTTTTCCTCCCCTCAAATTCTCGCTGATCAACCCTCTCCGTTTCCGTCCGAAATGAATTAGGAACCCGAGATCAAGCCACATGCCATTCAAGACTTCACCTCAAACATGGCGTGGCTCCAGTTACCGTAATTACATCATTTCTGCTTTGGATACTCAAGAGAAATCATCTAATCCCTGGTCTCTGTTTGAAGTCCACGTATGCTGGTCCAGGCGCGGGAGACTTCAACATGGCGGTCCGTCATGCGCCTGAGCTGGTTCCCCGCAGGGACTACCTTAATTAGAAGCATTAGTCCCTCACCAGCAGACGACTTTGAATGGCGCCTTACTGTCTCGCGCCGTGCACCAGCTCCGGCGAGATCCCGCGAGAAGCTGGGAGATGATGTGGCCTTGACATTGCTGTGACATGTCGGTGAGGCTAACGGGGCTGTTGTAGATTAGGGCAGACAGGTAAAGGGATTCTTACGTGGTTGGTCGTAGTTCTTCTAGACAGGCCGAATTCAGTGAGGGGTATCTGGATTCAGCAGCTAGAAAGCAGTCGAGATATTCTTTTTTTATGAAAAAGACAGGAAACAATAATGCTGCTACGCTAAGCCAGCAATATACCTGAAACAACTACTTTTCTTTCTAGAAAATTGATCACCTGCTATCAGATGCAACACCTTAACCTTGTTCTTGTCTTTGGCCGTGTCCATGTCTTCCTTCAAAGTGACCTGTTCCAGTGTCTTATCTTTCCACACTGTATGATAGTCTGCCTATTCATCTGCTGTTTTTTTAAAGGTACACATGTTCTCCACCTGGAGCTATTCTACATATGATACCTTTTATAATGAAAAGACTCCACAATAAGAGTGTACAATGGACATCCTTCCAGGACAATCCTCTTGTCCTCTTTACATTTTTAAGTTCTATTCACTATGTAAAGCCAATTGAGGAACCTCTCTAGGAGATCCCGATGCCATATTGGACTTATTTGCCCCGGATTGCACCCAGATCAAGATGAACCAAAGTGTCAAGATAAGGTAATAAGGAGATATGTTAGGTTAGTTCATAGAAAGTACTAGGGTGGAATCCTTTTAAGTTCAGTAAAAGTCCTAGAAACAGTCTGGAACTTAATACTTTTTGGGATCTGTCCACGAAAGGGGTAGTTTAACCTACATTTAAGGCAATAAAATGAGGAGAATTCGGGGAAAGGGAGGGATGGAAAAGGGGGGGAAAGGGGGAGGAGCATAAACAGACCACAGGGAATCTACCACTCAAACAAAATGGTAACGATCATGAGACTTATTAACTTTACAAGGTTTGTCGGAAATAAATACTGGTATTAAAACACATAAATAAAAGACAAATTAATAAACTGCTTATAAACAAATAACAAAAACTAAAATATATGTATATATACCCGCACCACTGTATATCCCATTTCAAAATATTTTCAATCTTTCATTTACTTTGTTTACACATTTACTACTGTGAATGTTATACATACAATCTAAACGTAATGTATACATAAACATAACAAGAAATTAGTGTGCTGTGTGTACACACATATACTACAACATTGCATGCCTTATGTGGATACATTTATAGCTACAGATAGATCATAGCATGTCCGGTGTATACCCCTAGGCCACGGCATCGTATATCTTGGGTATAACAGAAACGTCCTTCATAAGTCCCTATTGTGTATACCTAACATATGAAGGTCTCCTGAATGACGCAGAAGGATGCCTTTAGTAAATCAATGAGGTTTTGTAACGATCAATATCATACTTGTCTCCATTGAGCCTGGCGGAAGCACGCGTAATAATACCAGAACGAGGTCTGACGATGATACAAATGAGGAAATAATTCGCCTGCGTCCGGGAAATCGGGCAGAGATGATGGTGTGGAAACCTGGTTTGTCTGGTGTGTTTATTGTCAATGGCTGCTCATCAGTCTGTTCTGCCGCAGAGCACACAACACCCAGTCAGCAGGATTCGTGTTGGGCGATGGTGCTTTATGCAGTAGTATATACCTATGCCGGAAAATACCAGAGATACCAACCTCTGCTGTGGTGTTTGTACTTTATCCATACCAGCATTTTGTGCACCATACGATGAAAATATTTTATTGACACAAACGCGGTACGAGGGACCGTCCTAATGATGTAGACAAGTTCCACTAAAGTACCAAATAGTATATATGCCAAATGCCCAAATGACACAATATAAACAAAGACTCAATCTTATAGGTGCCGGGGCAAATACGAGACAAGCGATTGATGTCAAAGAAGAACATGTCGGGTTCCAAAAACACATCAAAGACCATGCTGGATACTCCGACTTATATGGAATTACTTACAAAGGCCTGCGTCAAAGAAAAAACTGGAGCCAAGAAACTCCTCCCGCGGAGAGGCATTCCTCGCCGTCGCCTGTGGCTGTTACTCATTAATCCGTGGTAGAAAGAGGCTGTAAAATGGTATCTCATTAGGCGCTTATTGCCCATTGTCTCAGAGGCCTGTACTCTGGTCTCGGCTATGAGGGTCTTTGTTGGTTCCTGTGAGGGCCAAGGTTATCGTGCCAGTCTGTATATCAATAAATCTCGTTATAATAGGAAGGGTGCTCCAAAACATGGTGGGGCGGCCGCTGGTCGGGTTGTGTAATGATCAATACGACATCAGCCCACCTGCGCGTATCACGCGGGGAATGTCATCACAGTATGGGTAAGTCTCAACCATAAAGTATTCATCATCATGTGCCTGACCCTTGCTTTACAAGACACGATTCTATTCGGTTTTTCTCAACTTCTTGAATTTAGCACCATCTGACGATTATGCATCTAGTGTTAACACCAAAATTTAGGAGAAGGGGGACGATATTTCTGATGATTATTTTGTGCCGACGACTATTTTAAAGCTGCTCTTGACTCATTTGGACGATCACAACTCGTCTAGTGTAAACGCTTGGAGCACTTCGTGGTTCGACCATCCTTAGGCCCAACGGAAAATGTACCTATGAAATATGAGGTCCCCAATAAAATGATAATCGACAAGGCTACTACGAGACGGAACTCGCACATTTCCAATTCACCAAGTTTTAAGGTGTCCCGGAAATTATATACCAACGCCTCGGTATGTAACTTCTGTAACCCTCTTCTAGTAAATCCAGATTTCGGCCACCCGAAGTCAGTTTCACTCTAATCTTCTTACACAATAGATTATGCATTTTCAAGTGTAAAGTTAAATGGGGGGCTATAAGTATCTCTAGCCTGAAGATCAAGCTGGGTATTTAGATAGGTGAGGTTCTTCACATATCAAGCGAATCCAGAATTCTTATTCATAGAAATTCTGATGAGATTCTAAAACAATGCATAATCGTTATTTTACCTTCCAGGAAAAGATTGAAATATAATAGGATGAACTTTTGTCCGTGAGCAGTACATGTTGTACATGCATGGCCTCAGGTAACAAAGTATTTGCTGAACTATAAGGGTTCTGGATTTCCTTTCCTCACCTCGCTTGCTGTTTGAGACAGATACATATTGTCTGTCACGAAGCCAGATTGGAAAACGGTTTATGCAAATAGTGGAATGACAACTAATTTTGCTGCAAATTAGGGTCAAGGGATAGACCTGTAGACCTGTTTCCATTTGCGAGTTGTATCAGTACGGATTATTTGCTAATAATTTCGCACCGATCTGCAGTCAGGAGCCACCAATCGATTACATGGGAATACCGATGCAAGAGCAGTGAATATTTTTGGGAAGACTATGCAATAAAGCCACAACCAACTGACTCGGTTGAAGACCAAAGGGATAAGAAACTTCGATTTCATCGGTGAAGCTCAAAATGCTAGCCTGACAATTCTATGGATAAAAACATGTAAAATGTAAAGCAGATGAGCAGATCTCAAAATTTAATATTTTTCTTGCCGGCTCGCCACAATGGTTATGAGAGTTGATTTTTATTCTGGTGACTCTCTACCTTTTTAGTCTGGGTGCTATTGCCTTGCAGATCTTTCAGTATCACTATTCTGAGGTCAAAGGTCAAGATCACTTAAATTGAAGGGATTTCATTTTTACAGACATATGTGCTCCGTACTCTGACCCTTTATGGTGTAGGGGTTTCATATCAACCAATGTGGTGAGCCGGAGAGAAAAGACCCTAAATTTTAAGATCTGCTCCTCTACTAGCAGTGAAAAGGAGGCATCCACCCTCAACGATTAAATGTTACCAGCACACAGCCGGTAGTCACCACTGAGTGACCTTTAGGGTAACCCAAATAACCTGGGGCCTGTTGAATAATCGTACAGGTAAAACATTTTCTGTACGTCATAGAAACCTAGAGATGATGTGGGTCAACTTTATTCAACACTCGTGGACGACCTTATGGACAGTTAAGACTGCCTTAGCGAACAAACATATACATCACTAAACGATAACCCTTGAACGAGGTACAGGAAAGGGTCTTCATGTACAATCCTTCATTATTAAACGGGCCCCAGTGTCATTTCATCAGCCAATGTAAAGTAAACGAGCCTTGTGACAAGATAGAGCCCCATGTCAGTCGTTCTACAGACACTTTTTATTGATAGGCTACAGTCGCTCTCATTTGCTGCACATGTTTTGCCAGTGAATAGTTTCCATCGAGCATCACACATTATTATCAGTTAACACATAAAACAGCAATTGTATGACACCGACACAGATAGTTTCCTCCATCGACAGGTTCATAGGGTAACCCAAATAACCGGCGCCGTTTTCCTCAGCCAATAAAAACAGGCCTTGTGATAGAACAGAGGCCCGTATTATTTGTTCTACAAAACTACACGTGGACAGACTTCAGTGTTGTATAACATTTTTGTGAATATACAAACCACCCGTTATAGGCCTGTTTCCATTGGCTGATAATTTGCACCGATCTATAGTCATGAAAGACTGATAAATTATATTGGATTACCAATGCAGGATCTATGACTGGAAACAAATTGGAATTAGAAATGGTCACCAATTATTTTGTTGAAAACCACACAAAAATACCACCACTGACTTTTTTGGTCAAGGACTGACAGAATCAAAACGCTTTGATTTCATCGATGAGGCCCAAGTTTTTAGCCAATAAAATGTAAGAATGTAGAGAGGATCCACTGCCCTACCACTAATTATCTAACACTGATATACAACCAGTAGCAGCCATGAATAGGCTTTTAGGACAACTCAAATAACCGGCGCCGTTTTCATCGGCCAATGGAAAAAGGCCTTGTGAAAGAACAGAACCCTGTTTTATTCCCTCTACAAACACAGCGTGTGGACAGACTACAGCAGCTCTTCATTGCTACATGCGCATTGCCGCTGATTGGTTTCCATTGAGTGTCGGACAATATTGTCTGTAAATATGGCTGAGTGACCCCAGTGAGCCATGATAGGGAGATCCCACGTTACGTCGAGTGTACAGGGTCTATAAACCCCTGAGTTCAGGAGCCATTCAATTGCTTCGTTTTTGATGAGATGTTCCCTGGAGTAATTGTAATTTATATCACTCCAGTCTATTCAAACTGAAGTGTTTTATAGTATTAATATCTCTTATCGATGACCTATCAGAAGGAACTTTAGATTCATTATCAAATTGAAAACCGTAAAAGTGCATTTTAAATACCATAGCATCCTCTTGTTTCATTTACTATTACCGTCCTATCCTGTGATGTCTTAATCTTTTATAAAATGCTAGTTCAAGGATGGTTTAGGAATAGAAACGAGTCAGCGTGTGAAATTCTCACCGATTCAATGTTGGTATTTATAGCGACTACTAGACCGATGCCACCACGGACCGATGCCACCTGGACTGATGGCACCTCTTCGGACCGATGGCAACATTTTTCCTAGACCGATGGCACCACTACCTAGACTGATGGCACCACTCACTTAGACAGATGGTTATTGCCAGATCTTACTGTGTACACCACTTTTCAACGAGGTATATTGTATTCGCATATAGATAGGAGAATTTACGTGATGATTTAAAAAAAAAGAAAAAAAGCCCCAGCTTCGCACTCCCTGGCTGGTCCCGGCTGGCCACCCATGGTTCCGGCCGGCCACACGGCGGGCAAACCCTGACTTACCCCTGACCTGTAGCATTAACAGTTAGAGTGGATATTTTATTATAAGAAGATGCCTATAAAAACAGAGGTTTATATTGTAAATATCGTTCAACCAAAATTCCCCTCAGTCCCCCTCAGGTCATGAAATGGTGGTCATGAGGTGTTTTTTCGGAAATCAGAAAAAAAACCCTGAAAACTAAACTGGCAACACTGTTATTACATGACAATTGCATATTACATACTATAAATATCAAGTGGTTCCCATGTTCAGGAAAAAAGATAGGTGGTGCCATCCGTCTAGGCACGGGTGCCATCAGTCCAGGTGAAACTGAAAAGAGGTGCTATCAGTCCAGGTGCCATCGGTCCGTGGTGCCATCGGTCCAGTTACCTTTATAGCAACTATAGAAAAACAGAAGGAAACACACACCCTCAAGCAAACACTTTGAAGAAGATACAGGCATTATGATAAAGATATGCTACAAGAAAATCTCCAAGACCTAGTCTGGCCGGATCTTTATACCAATGATAAACCAAACGAATGCTGGTCCGTTATGTTGCATAATATTAAGTAAATACTAGACCCGACGTGCCATACAAAAACAATACAATTTAAGGATGAATTAGTAACATGGATAAAAAAAGACTTAATTGAACAAATGACTGATAATGACCAAGCGTGGGATTTTGTCCAAAGAACCAAAACCCAGACGATCTAACCAATGCTAAGCAACCAAGGAATCAAGTAAAGCAAAGCATTGGAAAGCATCGGTAACATTACACCAAAGGAAAATAGCACAAATTTGACTGATCTCAGACCCTCACCGCAACTACCATTACCAGGAAAATTAATCGATCTGATCGTTTGATCGTGACCACACGAAATGTCGCCCATCCTCTCTCTGCACCCCCCACCCCCACACACACACGACCCGTGTGCCTCTGTTTGTTACACTGATTATTCAAACTATTCTACTTGACAGTTATTATCACTGCTGTTATAATGCCATGTTACTGATGCACTAATCGTCGGGTATATAGTACCTGATATTATATTATATTAAATTTGGATGCTTTATTTCAACGGATTGCTTGACCTACCTCACGAACAGGCCAGAGCGAGGAGGTTTAGACTATTCGGTGTGGGTCATGTTTGTATTTACCACTATGACCTGTAGAGGAAAAGGATTTCTGCTACTAGCACTCATCTGATCATTACCGCAAAATGGTCAAGTCCTGTATCTGTCTCTCCAGTATCGCCATTTTCTCTTCCTCCATTCAAAAGTTTGTTCCTGCCCTGTGGTTAAAACTCGATTACTTTCTATAATGAAGAAATGTCACTGCATATATCTTAGAATCACAGTAATAAAAATCTATTTACATCCTCGACCAATTATGGGGGGGGGGGGGGGGACATAGGCAGTGTCATATATAATGACTAAAACGGAACCGGAGTATGGATATTGAGAGGTTTATTGAAATATCCAGAATAATCGTAAAATAGAAAGTCCTTAGGCAATTGCCCGGGGCAATTGGTTGATCATAGGATCAGAGCCCTACTCGCCGAGGAGGATGAGGCGAGGAGGGGAAGGTTAATGTTTGTAGGGTGGGTGGGTGGTTCTTGACTGTCTGACGAGTTGATGGCGAGTGAGGGCGAGCACTCGGGACGACGGGTGAGCAGGATGCGGTCAGAGAGTCACGTGGTACCCCGATGCGCCCGGGAGGGGGAACCCGTAAAGCTTCCCTGGCGACCGAGACCGGGTCCGCGTCGCATTACCCCCAACCCGCCGGTTAAGGATAATGTTATGGGTCCTAACCTAAAATCTTATTGTTTTAAAGGCGTGAAACCCAAATTGGGACAATATAAAAGAGAATAAGCCAATAGATCTAGATTGAGTCGATGACGATTGCGGTGGATATTTCGTAATGGAGCGCCACCTGACGACTATTGGCTAGACGACCTACAGTCACCACGTATCTAGTCGTCCAGTGTAAACGGCGGCCAGGTCACTGCACTGTACCAGGGATGATCACACGCACATCACAAAGCCACGTCACTCACTGTCCGCCACCGACCTGCCACGTATTAGTACTGAAAACATAATGTGATGCACTAATGACACATTCCACCAACAGTGTCACAAAACACATTGCGTACTATAATGGCAGCGGTACCGTTTACAGGGCGCGTCGTCATACAACACCGTCCACAGATGGATCGATGATACGCTGTTCAGGGCTTAGCCCTTTCACAAGTTGGGGATGTGGGGACTCCATTAAACCGAGACACAGTGTGAACCCGATATTTGACACTAGATATCATGACCTGATCTGGCGTTTACATTAGACGGCAGAAAACGCGACCATCGTAGAATATCTACCACGAAAAGGCCGAGGTTGTGCTCCTAGAGAACAGATTCTTACCATAGAGTAGAATCCCATGGATTTGACCTAAAATTGAGGTTCCGGGGATAGCAACATCATGTAATTTCTCGACGATTGATTTAGGCCACTTTGAAAAAGCCGTGGGTAACAAACCTTGCTGATAATCGTGACGTTCAATAATCGTCGACTACTTTGTAAATGATCTTTACGGAATACATGTATTTGTAAAAGGACGGGCAGGGAAATGTCAGAACAGGTTTGAAAACCATTTCCGGACATCTTAAAAAGTCATGGAACGTGTCTTAGGTCAAAGACACAAGTTTGTCAATGGCTCTACACTATATGTGAATGCTGGTGGCAGTGAAGGCCAAACCATAAGTCTGTACAAATCTGTAATGTTTAAACCCATATTTCAATGAAAAATACAGGTGCTTCATTACTAGGTTTCAACAAATCTTACTTTCCGTTCACATTTTCCTTCAGGTCGTTCTGTATAATTGCGAATTGGTTTAATAACGCCTAATATCCGGGAGAGAAATCGTGGATGGAGTCTCGTAATTTTCCTGTTTCCACCTTACATCTTATTCATGAAGTAGAATGAAATTATAGAATCACCGGAAACCTCTTGTGTAAATACCGGGTTACACCGAGTGTAACACCCTCCCCTTCTTAATCAATTTTGAAGTGGCGCCATAAAACAGAATATTGGGGAGAGGAGTTGTTGATGGAGTTTGTACTTTTCTTTTGCACCTGGTGAGATTTGATTAGGGATGGCATGTAGTCTGAAATGGTTGTCAGTATATTTTAGACTTTCCGGCTGGATTCCATTGACACAGATTATCTTCCGACCTTGCTCTGGTCATGTCTATACATGTCTGGTCCCAATTCAGATGAGAGCTAAAGCAGTTCTCCGATCACTGAAATCGGTCACATGGAATCAAGCCTTTAGATGTACAACTGTGAGCCTGTTTCCATTGGCCGACCAAAACGATGTAGAATTATCCTAAGAGCCCATTCACATGGGCTCTCACCGAACTTCAGTCAAGAACCACTGACGGAACTTTAGCACTGCCGAGGCAAAATGCAAAAAGGCTATTAGGAGAACTCAAAAGACCTACACTGTTTTCACCGGCCAATGGAAGAGGCTTTTCTGAATTAATCATGAACCGGCGCTATACATCCTACTATCAGAGAGAGAAATCAAGGATGGAGCTTCTGTCTGCACCTGACGATATTTGATTGTGATTGCCAAGAAATCCTGAAGTGTTGTGAAATTCAAGAATCGTGGGCGAAAAGCACCAGGTTATACCGGGTTTCACAACCTCAAAGCTTCTACACCAAGATTGAAAAGCGCCGCACGCTGACATCATCCATAGTGTATGTGGGAGGCAGTTAAGGCGATAAGGTGCGGCGCGGAGAGGCTAACAGGAGGGAGCGCACTGTGACAGGTTAATGGATGGTGTAGCAGTGCTGAGACCACGGTCAGGGCTTATTATCCCTGCAACATGCGACTGGCGGTAAAACGACGTTCAACTTAGATCAGGTTTCTGTACGTGCAGCTTTAATATGGACCGTGTGCGCCTCACACGATATTTAAGACGATATATAAAAAATAAAAATATAATAACGTCTCCTCTAATGAGGTAAGGCTTTTGTGGTGTTTTTGTTTGAAGGTCTTGTGATGCTTTTGTTCCAAACTAGACAAGAATAGAAAAAAGGTTTGCCATTCATGTCTATTCCAGAGAATTGATGAATGGAGTAGTTCTTGTAGTATTCATTTAACCCTTTTGTGATAACTCAAGGTCACTAAACTCTCAGCTATTTTACATATTTGCATTATTTTTTGTTAATACTCTATATAAGTTCTACTAGAATATCAAAAGTGCGTAGATGTGATAAAGATAATATATATATAAACAACAAACGAGTAATATCATGTTTGGCGAATGAATAATAGCAGCCCTTATTTAGTACCGTAATACACGTAAAAATAACCCCAGCATTCCAAAGTTACAACACTGGGTAAATTAAAACTAGGTAAATCTAAAAGTCTATATTTATGGGTGTTCACTGGATCACAGGTAACAACAGACTGGAATCTGTAACGACCCAGCGGTCAATAGAAACTGGTGACGTATAGACTAGATACGGTATCTAAGACAACCTGGTTAGATACATCAACATGAGAAATATCCTACTCTGAGCTCGACTCTGTGATGATGCTTTTATACTGGAACAATCATGGTACATCTTTACTGTCAGAATTGCGAATAGCATGTGCAACCGTCAGATAGAATAGAAGATCTTCAGGCTACTCAAAATCCTAAATGAACTCTTGACAAAGAACACAATCTTAGATCTAGGCCCATATACATGTTCTGTTTCGTTGAAGCGTCATCTTGCTGTTTCAGTCACGATTAAATATCAGATTTGGCAACAGTGTCAGACTGGACTATTCTAAAAACTTCTTTAATTAATTTTTATTCGCATATGAATTTATTTTACGCTCTGATATGCTAGGAGTATATCAGAACTCTTAGTTGAAGGCTGATTTTACCCCCCCCCCAAAAAAAAAAAAAAACACAAAAAAAACCCACCAAAACAAACAACAAACAAACAAAAAACATAAAATATGATGTATCATCCCACCACCATTAAGAATAAAATAAGTATGACAGGGATGACAGACGCTTTAATCTGATGCTGCAATGTTACTACATTGCGAGGGCATTATCCAGCTATAATGACCAACAACTCGTCGAAGGCATTTTGGTAAAATTTATTACCGAGAAACTGGAAGTATGACATACGGTATCATGCAGTATAAAATACAATACCAGGGTGATCAAGGGATTCAAACTGGTAAAAACGGTATAATGTCAGAACAAAGTACCATAGAAAGTCCATAGGAAAACTGTGGGGTGGGTGGGAGGAAAATGTTCAAAGGCGTCTTTGATGGCGTGCGGCATGACGTCACGAGGATGATGTCACAACGGCCGCGAGTCTCTAGATGGCGCTGCATCCGGGGAGACCGGAATGCGTCTCGTAATCGTCAGGGGGCGCCACTCCGTTCTCCTCGTGAGTCCATTAAACCTCCTCAGTCGGTCACAATGACCAACAACTCGTCGAAGGCATTTTCGTAAAATTTATTACCGAGAAACTGGAAGTATGACATACGGTATCATGCAGTATAAAATACAATACCAGGGTGATCAAGGGATTCAAACTGGTAAAAACGGTATAATGTCAGAACAAAGTACCAAGCTGAAAGTCTGAAAATATTATACAAGATAAGGTGCCATGGCTGCCGAAGATGACCAAGTGCCGAGACGCTGCAAGTCTGCGGCCGGCATGCCATGGGCATGAAAAAATTGGGCCCCCCCCCTCCGGAACGAGTGAGGAGTCACCTCGTCCGCCTGGGGAAAACCGGCCCGTTGCAAGAGGCAACGCACGACCGCGGTGAACTGAGAGGCCGAAAACGGCTCCGCTGGTCGTAGGAGAAACATGGGGTCTAACGGCCGCGCGGGCGCGGCCGCTATATAAGATCTCCATGCCCTCACTGGGCATAATGCCCTGTCGTCAGACGGATCCAGAGAAATCACGGCCGGGGAACGGCCGGGTCCTATGGTCTTAGCAGATCGCACGGTAAGCACTAAGCGTCCGTCCTGGATGACTGCGTCGGCGCGCAGAAGCGCATGAGACGATTGGCGCCTCCCCGGAGGTGGCGCGAAGAGATTAGAGGCGCGAAGTAGGGAGAAAAAAGCGACGAGCGCCACGGCTTTGACGAGAACCCCGGTCGTGAGCGATGCCGCCTGGTTGGCGATCGACGACAACATATCCATGGTGATAGGGGGGGCGTGGCGGAGGATGTGCGCCGACTGCAGAGCCGTACCGCGCAACACTGCCGCGGCCTGCTGAAAGCGCTGGCGTCCCCTCCGTGGTCCGAGAGCCAAGCGCGGGCGCCGGAGATGGCGTTCCTCACGGCCGCGGGCGACGAGAACGTATCCGCCAGGTGCTGGATGTAGAGGCATGCCTCCAGGACCGTAGGCCGGAGGATGACCGCGGTGTGCCCGGCGGCGAAGCGGATGTACCTCCGCGCCTGTACCTCCTTGTTCCTGTGTGTGGAGGGGGCAAGCGCGGCGTCGTGGGAGGCCCTCATCCGCGCGTGGAGGTCGTGTGGTGTGCCTGCAATTTACAAACCAATATTGAAGAGATCTGCGTGTGTAGGGACATCGGCGTGCCTCGGCACGTGCATTGGGGGGGGCGGCCCCCCCACCCCCCCCGGAAGCACGTCGGTGTCTCTGAGGGCGGCGTCGAGCCAGACTTGCCGCGCGCATGCGGCGATCTGGCTGTTCCTGATGACCCCCGAGGCGAGGGGGGCGAGTACGCCCGGATGGGAGGCGTGGACCCGGATGGCGACGCCCGGGGGGGCGTGAGGAGCGAGGAGATGCAGCGCCACGACCAGGGCGTAAGCGTGGCGAGAAGCGTCGTCCGAGGGGATGTCCGCGTCGCTGGGGGCCCACTCCCACCGGACGGCCGACCCCTCCAGAGAAGCCGTGACGCCTGCCGCGGAGACGTCGATGTGGAGGTCGGTAGAGGCGTCGGGCGGGCCGAAGTAGTGACGCCCGTTCGAGGACGTCGCGTAAGCGCGGAACCACGCGATGTCCGCGTGCATCTCGCGGCCCACTGTGATAACTGCAGCGCCCTGCGACGCCCGTAGGGCCGAGAAGAGGCGTGTCATGAAACGGTGGGCGTAGCGGACGCAGTGGCCGACGTGGACGAGACGCCCCAGGAGGGACTGGAGTTGATGGCGAGATGCGTGGGATCGGCCCTCCCACTCGCGGCACACCTCCAGGACGTCTGCGAGCTTGCCGGGGGGAATGGAGACGGTGGCCGCGTCGATGTCCAGCACGAAACCCAACCAGGTAAGGCGGCGGGTGGGGGGCTGGCACTTCTCCGCGGCGAGTTGGAGGCCCAGATGGTCCGCTAACCACAGAAAGTGGCCGTACGCCTCCTGAGCGGCGCGCTTCCCTGCGGCAACTCCCGCGAAATCGTCCAGATACGCAAGGCAGTGCCGGCCGCGGGAACGCATCATATAGACTACCCCGTTCGATGTGCGCTGGCACGCGATCGAGGAGGTGCGGCAACCGAACGGAGGGCATCGCTCCACGTAGAAAAACCCCCCTACACGGAAGCACAGTAGGGGGGCGTCGACGGGGTCTATCCGGAGTTGACGATACGCCCTGGAAAGGTCTGCAGACCAGACGTGAGCCGTAGGGCCAGCCGCGAGAATTTCCTCGATCAGGTCTCCCACCCCGGGGAGGGTGTAGGTGGCGGGAGACCCCAGATAGAGACCGGGTGCGATGGCGTCGTTGACCGCCTGGCCAGGTGGGAACGACAAATCCAGTATGACTCGCACGCCCTCCCCCCCCTTCTTAGGACGAGTGAGGAGGGGGGAGACCTGTGACCACTGGCCGAAAGGTAGATGAGTGAGGGGGCCCGTCAGACCCCCGAGAAGTAGTTCCTTTTCAGCGAATGCGGCAAGGGCGTCGCCCTGGGCCCTCCCGGAGGCATGGTTGCTGAACGTGGAGATGGGCCAACGTGACTGATCAAAACTAATCGGCCAGCCGTAGCGGAGGAAATCGCACAGCTCGGCGTCGTGGAAGTTGGTGAGGAGTGCGGCCCAACGGTCGACCCGTAGACCAGATGGGACCTCGCGGCGAGCAGCTCGGTAATTGTAGTCGCCGCAGGCACGCACAGCGTCGTAGAGCGCCGCCTCCACGGGAAAGCGACCGCGGAACTCGTCCGAGGGGGGGGGGGGCGCCACACTTCGGCGGCAGGAGCGTCAACAGAGCTTGCCGGGGGAGGGTTGTCCGCCCCACCCCCCGAAAGACGCTCCCCCCGCCGGAGCGAGTTAAGCAGAATTGTTGGCGGCGGCAGGTCGTCCTCCTGCCTGCCCGCGAAAGGGCGTACCAGCAGCGTGACTGCCGGCGGTGGCCTCATGGCGAGCCCTTATCCGGCAATCAACGAAACTGTGGGCGTGATGGGCTCCAAAGTTGTCAGAACAGTAGGAGCAACAGTGAACAACAGTTCCCCCACTCGTAGAATGCGGGGGGGTGACGGCACAACCCCCTTCACTATTGTACAACTTGCAGGGGGGGTGGACTGAGGAGAAACCGGGCGCCTTGCTTTTCTTCTTTGCCGCCGGTGCCTCCACCGCGCGGCAAACGCGGGAACTCTCGGAACGAGAAATCGCCGTGCGTAGGTGCTGGATTTGCTCGGTATCCTCCAATCCCCTGGCGAAACGACCTTCTGCCACTCGTATGAAGATTTCCTCGCTCCACCGGCGAACGGCTGCGAAATCGTAATCCAAACAATCTTCCACGACCTCCCTGAGGTGTGAAAGTACATGTGGTTTGACGGTAGGGGGCACCGCCGCATCGTCCACGATGCGGAGGATACCCCAAATATGTTCCTGCAAATTTACGGTGCCCAGACTCATGTGGTCCTTACGGCTGGGGAGCAATACATAGTGGCATGGTATAACGAATTTACCTCTATTTGGCCGTAGTACATGGGCCGTAGATTGCAGTAATAGGCGCACTTGGTCGTCGATAGATTGATCTTGATACTGGACGCCGAGAGCAGGAGCGTCCCTGGGAATCCAGGGATGCGCCAACATGGATGCCACGAAGCCATCGTTAACGGCCGTTGGTACTGTACTCACATTAGCATTCGGGCGATGTAACTCGAAACCCCTCATCTGGGTACCCGTAGGCGTCGATGGAGAAACTTGTGGGACTGCCATCGCGGAATCGTTCATAGGCCTGGACGGCGAGGCTGCCGCCTGATTCCTAGAGGCTGCCGCCTGAGTGAAAGCCATCAGTGCAGATTTCATAGTCCGCATTTCGCGACTCAAATCCTCGATTTTCTTGTCCATTTTTACGTTCTTGTTTTCCCCTGCCGAAGTCTTTTTAACGATTTTCTGGGTCTTGCCCACGGGAGTTTTCTTCGGGGGCATCTTTAGGCGTCGCAGATGCACGAAAAAGGGAATTTGTCGGCGTAATAGCAGGATCAAACAAAATGTTCAAAGGCGTCTTTGATGGCGTGCGGCATGACGTCACGAGGATGATGTCACAACGGCCGCGAGTCTCTAGATGGCGCTGCATCCGGGGAGACCGGAATGCGTCTCGTAATCGTCAGGGGGCGCCACTCCGTTCTCCTCGTGAGTCCACTAAACCTCCTCAGTCGGTCACAATTAGTGTGCTGGCATCATCCAGTCATCTCAACAATTTATGCGTTGGTGAAAATTTTTATATCTGTAGGCATTTAAACTGTTGACTTTGACGAACAACCCTCTCGCACAGCAATCCGACTGTGAACAAGGGATGCTACCAAAGACCTGGCTGGGGATTATTGGTGATGGATAGAAAGAGGAAGATTGAGTGTTGTCCAACATGGGAGTAATGACTAACGGCTCTCATTGGGTCCTTGTTGCTTTTAATATTGCCTACAAATCTTAAATTTGGTGGTATAACCGCATCCAGTGGAAGGTTCATGTTTATTGATCCATTATTTCCTATATGTTAACCACTCTTTTCAAACTCCCAGGGTACTATGTCTAAATGCCCCACCCGATCATCCCCATTTGATGCTTTAAGGTATCACCCGCGCATACCTGGCTGATGCCTCAAGGCATCACCTGGTGCAAATGATTTAAAGGCATAATACAACCTAGTTCATAATCAATGCCTTTTTCTCTATTTATTTTAGGGGTTGTATGCTCACTCACTATGTGTTGTTTTGGCAATTGACTTATGTCCATTTGTGTGAATAGCCATTATTTCTCGTAAATTTTCTGTACAAATCATTTCGGAATTAGACATGGGTTAGGCATGGATGTCATTACTGTTTATCGTATTGATAACGTTGTTAGCAGGGTGGACTGTAGACTGAACAAACCTCTCTCCGTGTGATCCATGACGTGCCCCGGGCTGGGGGTGCTGCCCGCGGTCCGGATATTACAGACCTGACCGGCGCGCGCAGCCCTCAGCCCGCTCACACTGCCCGACCCAAACGGCACCGAGTACACGAGTTCTCCTAAAAGTCTGGCGATGGTGCTATCGACTGTACTTTGGTATAGATTAACCGTTAAGGATATTTTGTATGTACTGTTTTCACTGTATTTTCTGGATACATACCGATTTTCACATTAAAATCTTGGCGATCAAAGCGTTTTTGGTTCCATCAGTCTGTGGGACAATTCGCCTGTGGTGGCCTTATTGCATCATCTATGCCAAATTGATCGATGAGCATTCCCTGCAAGTCTCATTTCCAGTTATTAATAAGGCATCAGTCTACGAACAAAATCGAGCTGTGTTTCCGGATTGCAGATCGGCGCCGAGTGATCGGCCGATGGGAACGGGCTTTAACATGCCCTGTTTCCAGCTCATGACCTTTGGTCTCCAATGAGTTAGTTCTCCACCACCAACAAATCTTTGTTAAAACAGGAATGAAATCGGTGACAGATTTAGTTTTTAATTTCTGGCGTTTTGTGGCACCACTTCTCGACAAATCTTTCCCCTAGTATTCAACATGGGTTGAATTCGTTGGAGATATAATAATTTTCATAGGAAATCGGTCGCTGAGTGGAAATAGAGCAACAATTTTAAAAAAATAAATCCCCGGTTTTTGTGCAGACTTTCAGCGCATGTACCACCTTCCCCTTTTTTGCATATTAGAACGACTGCTTCCTAAAAAAAACGCCGTTAATTTTGTCGGCGGGTGAGTTTTAGGTCTGTAGACTCTGGACCTGGTGTGGCGGCCATATTTGCCCTTGAGACTGGGAGCTGCGGACGGGCTGGGTGGACTGTGAGGGTGGCGGGAATAGCTGTTTATTAGCGTTTAGAGCATTGTGGAGGCTCAACATAAAACTCAAAGATCAATGACCTCATTAAACTTCAGATCAGGCACGCCACCACAAAGTCATAATCCTTCCTTCACCACTCCCACACGCGTCGACAGCCTGCTATTTTACGGCGCCCATTATTTGAATGTCCTCCAGAGGCCATTTTCAACTGGTAGATTATTCGGGACCGATTTTCTGTCGAGAATCACTGATCGATTCTTCTGGTCGACCGACGGCAGATCGGAAAATCCTACAGAGAAACACTCACTGATTAATTTGGCGCCTGTTCTGTTGTAGGTTTAGCGGGACCATTAGTTGTACCGTTATCGGTAATGTTAAGAATATTTCCCACTGCTGTTACTGATGTATAAACTATCATAATCTGTCGGCGAGAGGGGTATACCTTGCTTTAGCCTCCAGACAATTTTTCTTTGATGATTACTTATCTTCAGAACACGCTGATTTCAAATCTGCTGGGTTCAAAGATGAAATGTTTGGGCAACTTAAATTATGGACATTTGAAAAAAGTTGTTTAATCAACAAATAAATATGGTTAGGATAATATCGTTTTCATTGCCAAAGAAACCTAGGAATTTTGAGCACAATCATACATTCTATGTAGTTGATATTGGTTTTGTTTTACAATTAAGTTTTTCTGGGCCACGACCTAATTGAATTGAAAAATATGTCATAATAGTAAAATTAATTAAAATAGCTGGTTTCAGAATAATTTTTTATAAAACATACAAGGAATCACAAGACAATAACACGCAACACTTAGATGTGGCTTTCTCATATGAATTTCAGTAATGATGAGAGACTTTCTTGTTTGCACCTTCTCCAGTAAATTGTCAGTTTTCAAATATATTCTTGTCAATATATATGATCCCTTAAGGCATCATTCGCCAAGTTTTATAAAATCACTGATTTGTGTAACAATATAAAATATATTGATCAATATATACACAAAACAGCCTCAGCATGTAGGTACATTGCCATATTTGAAAATGACTGAAGTGACCATTTTGTAGCAGGTCCACCTGTCTTGCTGTTTACTGTATGACAGCCACTTAAGTAAATGGATGTTTATGGTCATTATTGCTTGTTATTGTTTATGGACTGTCGACATGGGGTCTGACACTCTGAGTTGTTAGTGTCATGAGCGGCCCTCCTGGCAGGTGAAAGAGACTAGAACTAGAGTGGTCCTCACTTATTGGCTGTTGATTCAACAGCCAATCACCTCACATAGCGTCCAAGCTCAACTTGCTGCAAGATGGCTCCTGCCTTGGGTATTTAAGAGTTTCCAGTTGTTACTAAAATCAAGTAAATTCTTTGTGATACACTTACCTCAGTACCTGACACTACATGTATGACTACTTCAGAATGGTTTAACATTGTTATAGACATCTGTCTATAAGAAATCTCAAGGTGTGCCCCGATATGCCGAAAGGTATTCCACCCACCTCCTGCTGGGGTGACTGAGGAATTGCCGTTGACTTTTCCCGACCCCTGCTGTGTAGGTCACATCCCCTGTGTCATCTCTACTACTACAGATCGTTTATTCTTACATTAACTGCACTGGAAATATCGCTAATAGTGTGTAGTAAAAACAGCAAGCATATCTATGCACGCCCTGAGATTTTCCCTTGGAATTCCCCCCCTTTATACCACAAAAGAAATCTCAATGCTGGAGGAGGTTGCGTCCGAAACGAACAAATCGAAAGGGGAAAAAAGAGAAACACGTTTTATTTGAAAAAGTTGGCAACAAGCTCCCTCTCAGCAGGGAGGTAAAGGGGGTGCAGAAGGGGTGGTGCAATGAACACCTTGAGATATTTTTCCGGGAAAATATTGTAAGGAGACTTTTATGGCAACTTTTCTCCTGAAAACGGGATAAGTCGCAAAGCGTGCATTGGCCTTCATGATAATTTGATAACATATTATGCGATACCACACATGATACTTGATATTACCTATGTTTTTGATACAACCATTTCCTTGCTCGGGAGGTTACATGTATATATTTATACATTAGGTTTGGTTCATATTACTGAAATGGATATAACATACGAGTGAATATCAATTATTTTCTCTCCTTTTACAAATATCAATAATTCTATCATAAGGATTCTGGAGATAAATAATCACCAAGAAAACATTGTCTGGACGCCAAAGCAAGGTTTACCCCTAAAATGGGCTTTTGCTGTCAGACAATTAGATGATGATGATTAGTGCTGTCTGTAGAAGAGTTTAAGACGATTCAGGGAATATTCTAGGTTACGGTATTCACCTGGCAACTGGGGTACCAGGAAAATACAGTCAATTTTGAAACCTATAAATATGAAAGTGTAAAGATGTATAGCTTAACTTTAATAATGAGCCACAAAAGCGTAAAAGGCAGTTAAATGAGTTAATTTAACAACTAGAAATTGATACTTTGATATGGTATCTGAAAAGATGAATACTCGTAGTGCAAAATCTTTCTTTTTGGTTAGGAGTGTTTATTCATTTCTGGATTCATACAATTCAGTTCTTTCAATGAACAACGGACAGTTAAGGTACAATCAGGTTCTTGATATCAGGCATACACGATTATTACAAGACAGTTACTAACAATATAATTCAAGAATCGCCGCCTATAATCATCTAGTCTAAACGCCGGCAAATGATTGTGTCTGAATTACATCTGTACTGACTTGTTTTGGTCTGAAATATTCACCTCGTTCTTCGAACATGTGAATATATTTCCACACCAAACAACACGAAACCGAGTCCATTCAGCTAATATCAGGACTCAACTTGGATGAAGATGCGAGAATTTCACTGTCAGTCATTACTTGCAGTAATCTCGTGTTCTCTGTTCTGAGCATGCGCTCTGCTTGCTGCGGGGCTAATGTCGTCGTAATGTTTCTACGGGACTGTCGTTCTGTTAATTTCCTCTCAGTAATCTGCGGAAGTGGAGGATTCAGGCTGGATACTTCAATCTACTTTGCGTATATTTTTGTTTAAGGATATTGTCATTATTACCATGTTAAATATGTGGTTAATTGGAATTCAATGCAATTACTTTTAGCTTTTATTAAGTCCCAATGTAGACTGCTTTCTGTTTTTAGAATAGGATGCAGTCAAAATATTATGTCTATCTATTCTGGACAATTGTATTTGTCTTTACTCACTGAATAGAAAAATATTCTGATGTATGGTGACATCATCCTCCTTGGAATTGCTTGATGAGCCAACCTCTGATATAAACACACCTATATACATATATCGGATGATGACAGATATGCTTATAAGATAATGTACATGTCCGATGATATTTACATAAAGGATATGCACATTGGCATACCTATTGTATAAGAAGATATGTAGGAAGGTACACGCATGAGGGTCTCATTTATTGTCTATTATCATCATAGATTAATATATTACTTCCATACATCGTATTGGTATGATATCAAACACTTAGAAGATATGTTATATACATCCATTAGGAGATACGTACAATGTACATGATTTGTGAAGATATGTACCATATGAAACTATGTCTACAATGGTATAACACACATCCAAATGTATATACATGTACCTAATATTAACGGGTTTTATATGGGGTCAAATGCTTTAGTTCACTTAATAGATAGAACTATTTTTCAGGACACACTACCTTTTAGTATACGCTTTTTATAACAACCAGGCACATTCACCATATCCGTGTACACTGGGTATGTCCATGCGGAGTTCCTTTTGGTTTACTATGGGCAGTTTGTATTAGGTAGATAAATACATAATATTACCATGTCTTCGATCAGAGTTGCCTTATTCTCCAAGTAGTTGACACGTAGTTAAACTCCAAGCGAAGAAAAGAGTATTGCGTAGTGTCAACTACAGGGAAAATACGTCCACTGAGATCTAAATCATGGTAATTTTGTGTTTATCAATCAACTTTCGAATAATTTACAAAAGAAATCTTGATAATGATTGAAAATTCGACATGAGCGCCGTGCGTTTTATATAGACATAAGTTCCTATAATGTTCATCAGGTAGTAAATAAAGCTGTACTGAGTAGATTTCTGCTTTCCGTATTCTACTCTGTAGCATTCTGTAGACTCCATATGTTTAGCATAGAGTGTTCGTATTATGTGGGTAATAATAAAGGGAGGTTTGTACAATAGTGGCAGCCCAGAACTGATACATGTTAACATACAAGACGGCATGCAGCATAGAGATCTCTACAGAGCACTGTACATGTCTGGAGGGCGATGCCAAAACACTGAGACACGCCATGTCTGATAGCGTCTTATGTTATATTAACCAGAACCGTAAACCTCCTCTCTACCCCAGCACGCAGACAGAGTTAACCCTTCATCAACCACACCTGTCACTCACTCAAAAAGACCCCTTCCATTGACCGACAAAATCGACTATTTTCTGTTCGCCGATTAGAATGGCCTTCGTGTATCCCTTATAGTTTGTTGGTGATGCCATCGACTGTACGTCGGTTTCAGTTGGAGGATATAGGTGCTTGCTTTTACTGCATTCCATGTAATCATGAAAGAAATTATCAGGCTAAAACTGCCAGCTTCGCAAATGGAATCAAAGCCTTTTGATTCTGTCGATCATCGAGGAAGAAAGTCAATGGTGGCCTAATCTTCGCAAAAATAATTGGTGACCATTTCAAATGCGCTGCTGTTTTAATCCATCGGTTTGGTGTGACTATAGAAAGGTAAATCGATCTGTGGTTCCCGACTGTAGAGTGGTGTGAATAACCGGTTAACGGAACATGGCTTTACAGGTCTGTCGCCAGTTGCCACCAACTATACGATGGTATCAAATAATCGGTGAGGGTGAAGTGGATGCCTTGCTTTCGCTGCATTTCACATGTCCATACCATGAAATTTTCAAGCTACAATCTTGAGCCTCACCCATAAAATCAAAGTGTTTGGTTTCTGTCAGTCGTTGACCAAGTCATTCAGTGGTGGCCTTATCGTGTTTTTTTTGTTTAATAATAATCGGCCTATATATTTGTCTATAGGCAGAACCTCTCACTTCTAAAAGTGAAATGCATTACTTGAGACCATAGGGATCGGCAACTGCTCGCTATAGCACACACGAGAGCCATCATTAGACACAAAATAAACAAGGCTTTATGGTGCACCAGTACTAGCAATAGCAGACAATATTAGCTTGAGTAAATACAAAAAAACTGATGTCTATGAATCGGCTACTCTCAGGAATGCACTCCCTGCAAATGAGAGGCAGTTAGAGACATGGATACATAGACAATATAGACTGGTTTCAGATACGAGCGGTCGTATGCTCCGAGGAGTTGACGCGCAGTAATATCCGAACGCATGCGAGGATATGGCGTACGGTCATCTCCGAGGAGCATACAGCTGCCATTATCTGAAACTAGTCTACATTTTATTTATTATCCACCTTAATTCAACTGGTGGAGTGCCAATTCTAGTTCACTTAAGTTTCTCAATATTTTTTCATGCACACTCTTTTTTCCGTATACGCCGGTTCTTGCAGTCCGGAGTATACAACATATACATATGCCCCGGGTATGTCCATACAGAGTTCCTATAGGTTTACTATGAACACTTTGTATCAGGTGGATAGTAAAACGAGGGCAATGCTCAAGAAGAAGCCGACAAGTTTTGGTCAAAGTAAGCGTTCTCCATGAGTTTGATGCAGAGTGATATGAACGAGGCGACAGCTAAGTGATTATCACGTAGCGTTGAAACAAGTTGGAGAGCAATGACTTTAACCAAAACAAATGCTCCCGCCTGTCTATACTAAAAGAATGGACATTGCACAGGATTTAGTCCACGGAGAAGGGACTACAATACTTGTAGCTGGGTAAGGAAAACGAGTTCCCAATGCTACGCCTTTGAGGCAAACATACTACTGCAGGAATAAATCTCAGGGATAAACTAGCTGACTATTGACTAAATTTAACTATACATGTTGAGGTTGTTATACTTAAGTACTGGACGTGCATGATGGGTATTCACCCTTATATGAATAAATATGTATATATGAATTATAAATAATGTCTAAAAGACAAATGACAAATTGATACAAGTTATTTGTAACACATGACTAGAGCAATTATCTATTCATGTGCATCTACATGGAAATGAATTGAAACTATTCGTATCCCTGTGAACGTACTCTACTTTATGGTGTTAACTTGAATGGCATATGTTTTGATTTATAACTGCCTTCCTTTGTTTGTAAGTTCATTAACTTGGCACTAGTGTAACCAGGAATTCCAACCTTGGGAAGATAGGGACAATCAGTTCCTTAGAACAGTTTTACTCCAGTCTAGATAAAACAAACTTTAACAAAAATGTAATCCATCAGATACAAAGTCCTCACTGAAGATGTTTTGGGCCACAGTAAACCAATACGCAAATATGTTTTAGTCGAAGAATCGATATAAGGGTATTATATCAAGTATCTCAGGAGAAAGAAGTAAATATTATTAGCTTTTATACATTTAGTATTTCCATGCCCGTATTGCCTGACATCATACCCCTTGCGGATTCAAACAGTCACCATGTTTTTATTGATACATGTATTTGTTTATTTACACCCGTGTCCTGACGGGTTTCTGCGTAAAGTCGTACACTGCCATCAGCACAGACATAAAAACACCGGTCTAGGGGCCTGTTGATGATTTAGGCTCGTACATGAATACCCTTTATTACGCCAATGAGACCCAGGGACAACTTTTATTCAGATCGTTTTTGGTTGGCTCATACTGTCTTAAGTGGGATTCACACGGTGGGATTCACGTACCTCACATGCCGTTTGTCTGAGACAAATCCTGTTGAGATTCGGTACTGGAACACAATCTCCTTGTCTGAATGACAGGGTTCTATTTTGCGGAGACAACTGTTTTCTCTTGCGATTGTCAGCGAAAATCACCCCTTACAAGGAACAGAATCTCATGAGATTTTGACTTTAAACAGGTTTAAAATTTAGAGGGACATTTTGGTGAGACAAATGTATTTCACACATTCTCCCCCAATCTGTGAGTCTTAGTGGTCTCAAATAACACCTATTCACACGGTGAAGTACCCCGAGTCGGCGACTGTGTACCCTGTGTACCCTGTATACCCTGTGTACCCTGTGTACCCTGTGTAGAGGTGAAACTATGTACCTGTTAAGTCTTCCCATGTGAATTGAATCCGCCGTGTTACCCTGAGACTGTAGGACACCCCAATCTGTGAAACTTTGTACCCACCTGGAAATTGTAGCCGACTGGTGCAAAGGTGTGAAGTACACCAGTTCTCAGGTACATTTGTCCCATCGTGTGAATCCCACTTTAGTGAACGAACTAGAATATTATTAAGCGACAACCCTTGTACAAGGTACAGAAAAGAGTTTCCAAGTACACGACAGATTATTGAACAGGCTCCAGATAAAGTAGTTTAAACATTAAGTTCATGTCACGATTTTCTGGCGACGTCAGCTGCGGCGGGTATTTTGTGGGGAGTTTGTGGGCGTCAGTGGTTCGTCGTCTTGTTGTTTCTATCTAGCGAGATGAGACCATTATGACTGATGATGTCACGTCTCAAATATCAAACTCACATCTCAAATGTGCTGAGGCGGTGCATTTCCACTTGCAGACCAAATGATCGGCGAATTTTATAAAGTACTCGTTCGTATATGGAAATTAGGGGACGTTGGTGCGAGCACTAAAAAATCTGAGCCAGAAATTGGTGATTATCTTCATTGACGTTTGAAATGATCGGTGATCATATTGTCAGGGATGAGTGCCCCAAAAAAAGGTGATGCCAAAATCATAGTTTGAATGCCGAATTTTCTGTTTGCACTTGCTGATTTTTAACAAAAGTTCTTTTGGTGATGGCATAAAGTCGTTAGGTAGAAACAGGTTAAAAAGGCGAGGGTGTATGAGGGAATTTTACTGTCGTCAAAATGACTTAAACTTATCACCCATCTGACATCTATTTATAAATTGTTGCCTCTTTTTTCTGTCAAAGCCGGTCACAAATGTTAACAAAAAACTACTCACACCTCTTCTGCAAATAAACCGGGTCATGTTTCCCCCAGTGCAGTGATTTGGTCACTACGTACCCTTCGACTACTGCCTGGTTTCAGTGTCAATGAATAGGGAAATTGGGCCCGGCTGACTGCCAGAATATATGCCTCTGACAGATTAAACTTTGGTTGACTTTGCCTTTGAGGGAACGGATAAGTTCTAACGAAATCAGCTGTTGTGTGTCGAAGAAACGTGAGATATTTGGCTCCAACAACAATTTCTAGCATCAAACAACGTCAACCGTGCCAACAACCGACTTCTTAAAGAAGGGAGGGAAATCTAACAGTTTTTGTGTAGAGATGATGTTTGCCTCTCATAGACTCTCAAGTCACCTGTTATGTCTTACAGCAACCGAACATGATCATTGATTATAAATCAGTCACCACTGCCCGATTTCTACACGTTCTAGATGAAATGTTGGCTCGATGCTGAGTTTCGCCAGTCAGCTATTGGCCGTGATGAACCCCGGCGGACATCCAGCTTGCCCATTTGATGTCCATTTAACCTGTTTTTGGTCCATAATAAAGGAAGTGATGTCACCAGAAGATGATAAAAGTAATTGTGAATTAGAACATGATGGAGCACTTATATGTGGAGGAGATGTATCAGTTGCAGTCAATGAATTCTTTACGAAAATGGGGCAAAGATTATTTAATGCATTAGATCTAGGAAAGTTCAATGCAAATCTTGAGGTACTCAGGAAAATTGAATCTGGAAGTATGTCTTAAATTTGATAATGAATCGGTCTTGGACATAATAAAGGATATTGATGAAAGCAAAAGTAGCGGGCTAACCTCAATTCCAACCAAAATTGTGACTGAGAGTCTTAGTCCATAATAACCGTATTTGTTGAACTACTAAATTGCTCTGTTATGTCAGGTACTTCTCCCACTGAATGGAAGATTGCAACGACAGTACCCATTCCGAAAGGAGGTAGTATTAAACTTATAGATAACTGGAGACCTATTTCTCTGTTATGTACCTCAAGTAAAATTTAAGAAAAACTCATGCATAAAATAATTTATGGAATTATGACTCAAACCTGCTGAATGAATATCAGTTCGGCTTCAGACTCAATAGAAGTACAGCAATCTTTCTGATGTCGAAGTGTTTATATGAATCCAGAAATAATGGAACTGTTATTGCGGCCTGTTTTGTCAATTTCAAAAAGGCTTTCGACTGTGTTCATTATGAGTTGCTAATCTTGAAGTTGGAAAGAATGTATAATATGCCGTCCAACACTCTAAAAGGGATTATTGATTATTTAAAATCGCGAAAACAAAGAGTTTTTATTAATGACACTCTATCAAATCTTTCTGACCTGAGTTTTGGGGTACCACAAGGGTCTGTTTTGGGTCTGTTTCTTTTTGTTTTATTTATAGATAATCTTGGTAACTGTTTCAGGCATTGTCAGTTTATACAATACGCTGACGATCTTGTGATGTGGGTGGGAAATAAAGACTATATGATTTCTATAGATTACCTACAGGAAGATATAAATCGACTATCAAATTGGTGTCAAGAAAATCTAGTCACGATAAATACAAAGAAGACTAAGTCTATGTGTTTTGGCAACCCAACACAGATCCGACTATCCCCTAAATTAGACTTGAAATTGAGTGTTGGTGTCTTAAGTACATGTACAAAATATAATTATCTCGGTGCAGAGTTTGACAATTGCCTTACTTGAGTACCCTTTTTCCGAACAAAATTATTAAGACAGTAAGCTCCAAACCGTTTGAATTTCAGAAGTTATTAACAAATGATGCGGCTGTACAAGTTTATGTTAATAGTATTGTGCCCATTATTGAATTCTGTAGCTTTCTAACAGATTCAAAAAGTGTGATATAGCCTGAATTGAAAAGTTACATGGACAAGGAATGAGGTGTGCCCTAGGGTATATGAAAAGAGAATATCTATATTGAAAATGGAAGCAGAATGTAAGTTAGATTCTCTATGGAAGCATAAGATTAAAAAACTCTTCTGTCTTATGTATAAATATAGATAGAAGAGTGATTAGAGGGACAACTCCATGCACCAGTACAGCACTTGCATGCAGACCGTCTGGGTCACCAGTGCACCTGATGGACAGACTCCCAGGTAGGTCTGTAGCCGCAAAACAAGCGCATGTTATTTTTTCGTCCTCAAATTGGATTGGAATGAGCGGCGGCCAGGAAGTTCTCATTCATATTTGACGTTTGCATGACGCGGCAGCCATGAAGCTGTGCGCATGCGTGAGAGGAGGAGGAGGACTTTGTAGTTGATGGGAGGGTCGTCAGGCGGCACGTCAGTCGGCAGGGTGCGCGCACAACAAGTCTTAACTCCACTGCTGCCTTCTCAGGCAACATGTCTTCACAGATTCTATGTATTTAAAATCTTTTGAAAAAGGGGAAGGGGAAAAATATATCATTCGACAGAAGTCCCTGGTTCTGACATTGTTTAGAACTATTCTCACTATTCTCTTTTTATTCTATTATTTTGTTGTTGTATGTTTGTTGATCAATATATTTTCTTATAATTTTGTTCACCATCATCCTTCTTCTCTTGTTCTTGTACTTCTCTTTCTTGTTTTTATTACTATCATTATGATTATCTTGATCAGGTTCTGATTTTCTGTCTTAGCTTTAGTTCTTATAGAAACCCTACAATATCGTCTATAATATGACACTCTTACTGTTGCCTGACACAGACAACGCGCCCTCGAATCTCTGTTTTCTTTTTGTTGTTCATTGCTCATTATGAATTTTTGCTACATATTCACGTCTATCCAAAAGATTATGTCAGAATTGAAAACACATTTTGATATGTGATGAGTTTTGAATTAAGGGAGTATCCCATTGACCCGACGAAAATTTAACATTGTCGGGTGTGTGCTATTCATGGCAATAGTATACAAACCCGCAGCCCAGCAGGAACAATAGTGCCAACCGACGACCTCCGATCTCCGTCTTCTGACAGGCAATTGAAACTGATTCATCAGATCTAGACACGGACCTATATTATCCAAGTCCGTGATTTAGAATTTTTGAAATTCATTTACCAAAATTATTTTGGTTTTAAATGATTACAAAACCTAGGGGAATGTAAACTTAACCTTTGTAATTATTTAGAATCTGTTAGAGACTTCATGTATATGAAGAATAAACCAGGACTCTTTCCTGCGATAGAATCACTTTAAAACGACAACGAAATTTTAGTGTATAGAGTGGTCGCGCATTAATCTCGTGATTCTAATATTGGATGCTCGCCGCCGACTTCCTACAACGCTGCTCCACTGGGATGGAATAAATACACTGCCTCAGTGACCGACGTCGGCCGACGTCGTTTGATGCACGCTGACTGTCTTTTTGAAGCCTTCATTGTCTAAACGGTACCCGTCTAAGTCATTGTACAATTATGCATCGGATATATATGAACATTCAGATCGAGGACGTGGTGGGTGGGAGTTGAAATACAACTTTAAAAGTAATAAGGTGTACTAAGGTGAACGTCTGTTGCAGGCCACTAAGTTCTTGACAAGATCAACATATTGTGGAGTCTGTTGGATGTCATACTCCTTGAAGGCATATCGGAAAATCTGTCGTGAAAACTGAAACTAATGTCATTTGCCCAAAAGTTGAATAACATGACCTCAGAGTGTTGTTGAACACAGATCTAACGTATCTTAGCCTCTGGTTATCGGTCACTAGCGATATAAAGTGATGCTAATAATCGTCCGTACTCATACGACTCCGCCAAGACCCCATCCCATCAGATTAATGAGCTACAATATACCTGAGATGGCGGATTACGTTTTGGATCAAAGTGCCCCAACTGACTGCACGCCGCCCTTAATCCATCATGGGTAGGGGTCTGCGGCACAGCCACTTAGTTAGTCTTTATCTCACGCATGGTATTTTTTCCCTTGACTTAACATTCATAACCCATACTCAACGCCCATGGAGTATCGTGTAATAATACCCCATGGGAGATGATGTCCCAAATGCAAGCCAATTAGTCAGTTATAGGCGTGAGAAAAGATTTGTGGCGCACTTGGGCTATATCCCCTGAAAATATGCCACTAATTTAGGTTTGTTACTTAATCTTAGTTGGCGGTGTCTCGTCAGCTTACTCTACAACCAAACTCATGGCATATTTAGAGTGGCCATCGCTTTAGATATAGTTCCTTGTTAATACGAACAACATTACAAAGGGGGAAAGGCTCATTGTCAAGGATGTTAGGAGGAATTATCCATCCCTAATGTGTTAATAGGGTGCCTTGCAATTAGGGTTCCATTGCTCTTGGCTAGGTCAAATATGTACCTTCACAAACTCTCCATTAATAGAGAAACTCACAGCGGAGTGGAGAGGGTGCTGGGGGTGTGGCGTTGTGTAACGTGTAGTTGTTTGGTCAATAGAACAATAAAGGGAGGGCTAATGAGAATTAGGATGTACGGAGAGGTAATACAAATATGTGGAGGCCACACCCAGCTGGCTGCAGCTCACGGGGTTAGTGTGCACCGTATGGAGCTGATCTCAGAGAGTACAGTCAAACCCCGCTACATGCGACACCCTCTATTTCCAACCAGTCACCTGACACACAGTGTAATATGTTACAGTAGAACCCCATTTGAGGAAACACCCTTTGTTCTATAGCAAACTGGCCCCCTAACGGTCCCCTTGGCACAAATGGCCGACTATTTTCCAGTCATACACGTCAGTTGAGAATTGCTGATCTCCACCTGGTGGTTGACAGTGTGGAGGTGTAAATGGCTCAGCGCGGGAACAGAGCCGGGTGCTGCCATCTACCGCTTACCAGAACAAGCCGCGGCAAGGAGACGTCGCTGTGCAAAAATGACGTCACAGACCTACACTTCCATAGCGTTTTAAACTTTAAAGTTACCACAAAGTCAATGATCTAATAAATGAAAAAAATAAATCCTGTTCTGTCCAAAGATGTCTCCTCTTGCAGGGTGTCAACTTCCAAAGAGTGTCCCTTAAGCAGGGTCCTACTTAGACTGGATCCAGTCCCTGCATACTATGGCTACCCTCCTCGTTTGGATACATGATTCATGAGCCAGTCAGAGAAGGATACTTAGGAGAAACCAAACGAGAGTTAGTCATGTTGTTGTTTATCGCACGATGGCAAAGTTGTGTATATTGCCAGAGTGCGATAAACAACAGGACTAACTCGAGTTTGGTTTAGAATTTATCCTACCCCGTCTAAATTACTTCAACAAATTAAGAAATAACATTAAACTCACCGACAATCAGTGATAATCATTGGTCGCTTTTCAAATGACGTCATTTGACAACTGTATCCCACTGAGCAATAAATTTCATTTTCCTGCACCGTAGACCAAATACAGTCCACTAATGTTAAGCCTATGGAGTTTTTTTATTAGGAGTATGATAAATACTTTAATGAACTTGATTCTTATTGTGTTTAATCATCTAATGAATGTTCATAATCAAAGACTTGAGCAAGTCTAGGTCCTACTGTATTGATCCCATCGTATAGTTCAACTCTGTACTGTTAAGGCCATAAGACATTGTCAGTCTCTCATGCTGCCGCTTACAGCTTTTAGAGAAGAAAAAAGTATATAAATCGGTCACTGTTTATCGGGAGGCTGGAATCTGTGAGTGGACGCAGGCCGTGAGACCGCCGTGATCACTCTGACGTGACGCTGAAAACCACCCTCCGTCTGGACGCAGATCTCATCCACACCAGTTTTATCTCATTATATCGATCCCCATTTGTCCACAGAACCAGTTTCACTGTCGTTCACTGTCGACATTAACCCAAACTCCATCAACAGCCACCGCTGTCAATGCTGATGTAATATTGTATTTCTGTAAATGAGCATGGGACACGCTCAGAAACGCTGCTCAGATTCGGGATTACATGGACTCTCAGTGTGCTGTAAACACTACCTGTGTGCCACCTCCGTGACATTCATAATCGGTTATTCTGGGGTTGACGATTAAGACTAAATATCAACTACCAACACCCGACGACTTGTTTTCCCGGTTCCTCATAATTAGTTGCCATTTAGTCTTGAGGTGGAAATGCCGCATAATGGGAGAGTGATGAAACTGCTAGAAAATTAGCCAAAAGATTAGCAATCACGAATATGGCTTTACTTTTCCACTTGCCGACTGACTCTCTATAACCACAGAACATGTGCAAACTAGTTATTTTTATGAGCAACTTGATCTTTATACCATAAAATGCTCTGACTCAGGTAATTCTCGAAAACATCAGCGGACGTAGAATTTGTTTGCAACCAATTTATTGGGAAGTAGTGCCAAAAACATCCCGAAATGGGAACATAGATCGGTGATCGACATTTTCATATCCCTGATTCCACGTATGGATTTCTGAGTCAAAGGTTTAAAACTCAGTCGAGGCTGGCCAAGAAATTTATCAAGATCCAAACTCTGCATATGGAAATAGTAGTAAGCATAATAATGTTTTATTATCATCGTTAAAGAATTATATTTGACCATTCATGGATCAATATCTGCTTATGTGTATATATATATATATATATATATATATATATATATATATATATATATATATACTAAAACCCACAAATAGATATAGAAAGGTGCATACCTGGTAACACTTTAGCTCCTTGATAATACTGCTTGACATTACTTGATGCGGCAAAAAATAAGCATCTTCAGCATGTATAAATATGCACCGTTCTATAATGCATATAAGCAGAGGAAGGAAGTGTCCTTTGAAGTATGTGTATGTGCGGATTGCAGTGTACCTTACTCAGTGGCATCCATAATACAGACCGGTCTATTTATGAACCTCAAAGAAACAGACATTGATCCAAAACATCAAAGGACTCCGGCAGATATTGGAAAAGACTGCGACAAGTGGAAGCGGGTTGGCCACAAAAAATACGCTAAAAGACAGGCATCAAAGAGTATGATTTTATTCACATACGGATGACCTTGGCTCAACCTTGGCCTACGGACGCAACATGCGACACTTATGGATGCCAAAAATGGAAACGATAAAAATATCGGAGACATGACAGGAAATTACCTGTCTTCTTACTGGGTGCAGTCTGTACATGCAGGTAGCATGTCATGTAGTGTTTCCAACTACACAGAACGTAGGTTTGGGCTCAAAACTGATAGGTTTCTTAAGCAATTGAAACAATATGACCCTAAACATATTGATTCAAAATCTTTCGTTTAGATTTTTCTTCAAACTCTCATAACTCCCAAACATTCCAGCATTGCACCCAAGAAATTATGGAGATAAATAACCATTAAGAAAGCACTGTCTGGACGCTAAATCAAGGTATAGCCCCCACCCCCCGCCCCCAGATCATGTCATTTCTATCTGACGATAACGCAACCTAAAATGTAAAAAGGTCAGCGGGCGGTGCCAAAAGCCAAAACTGGTGGCCGGAATCGTCAGGTAGAAAGACGGCACAAGCCAGTTTCCATTGGCCAACGAAAACGAGACGTTGGTGCCAAATGACCGGTGAGGGTGAATAGATGCCTTGTTTTCACTGTATATCACATGTCCATACGATAGAATGTAAAGGTTAAATCATTGAGCCCAACCGATGAAGACGTTTTGATTCTGTTGCTTCTTGACTCACCAGATTCTGCACGGTTATAGACAACGATTCTTGGACAGAGCACCACCTGACGACTTTGAGTCGATGACTACCTAAACATCGTCTAGTGTAAACAACAAACTAGTACAAACAACAAACAAGTGACGACCATAGCTGGTCAGATTCTATACTGATGACTATTTCAAAGCAGCACCGAGACACCCGTCATTTTAATAACCTGACATTTTAATAATAGCTCGGTCGTCAACCAACTCGACTTTTGGCCAGAAACTGGTGATTCGAGATTCCAGAGAGATCACAATCTTTTATTTACCCCTTTTTCACCTGCGGTTTTCTAATGTAAAATACCTACCTCCATCTGTGGCTTAGGCAGGTGGTGGCAAATGGCATGATCTGATACAGATCTGCAGTCGTCACTCGTTTGGCAATCACACTAGACATTTCTAACCTTTTACTAAATTTGCCAAATTCAAGTATCATCTCTAGAAATCGTCTAGTGTAAACGCCGGGATAGTACATGTGGTACCACCAAAGTTGAACAACTATACTTCGGTACTTTAGAATTTAGTTAAACAAGACTCATCTGGGCTATTATAAATGACATGAAATCGCGGGTTTACACATGAGGTACTTTTTAGGTCGACAATTCTTAGTGACCATTTTATCCCAGAAGGCACCACCTTTTGTATGCGATGTAGTGCTCCAATCTAAACACCGGGTAAGTGAGTCAGTGGTGCCCTTATTGATTACTCTAAAGGCCCGTCTCCATTGGCCGCCGAAAACGGTGTAGAATTTTTGAGTAATCCTAATAGCCCTTTTACACACTGTTTCCGTCAGTCAATGGACAAAGGCCTTATCATAACTGATGGCTATTTCAAATGCCCAGTTATTTCCAGTCACCACTCTCACCTCACTGGTTCATGATTGAAGATAGGTCTGGAATATTCGGTCAGTGTAAATGAACCTGATGTGGCGTTTCCACCTGCCGACGATAAGCCCACCCATAATGTGCACCCTGTATAAGATCTGGTCTGTGGTCCCGCCTGAGAGTTTGTATCTGGCGACCGACTATGTGTTCCATGTTCACCGATTATTCCGTATGTATCTAGGACTTGACAAACCTGCATGTCAATCCTCCCCAAACGAGAGCTGAATGTACACATTGCCCATAAACAAAATAATGTTGTTCGTACAGATGCAGTAGGATAACTTAAAACTCGTTGACAGTTAGAAAAACCCTCTTTGTGGACGAAAAAGTAGGTGGTCATAGACCGATTTCTGGTCACCGCTACCGTTTAATCTAATCTGGTTTCATTTCGTCAATCACCTCAATAGTCAGTCGGTGGTGTCACATTGCATAATGTCAGAGAGAAAATGTGTTGACCCTTTTTGTGTCGTCCTTTGTGATGATTAATGCAAAAAAACCCACATGATCTGTCGGTGGTGCTAAATGCCATAATCGGTGGTCATAATCGGCAGGTGGAAACGCCGCATCAGAAGCATGCTAACTAGGGTTGTGATACCAACGTCATAGAAATATCATCAGTGGACTATCGGTCGGCACACTATGCCACTATAATTCTAATTCACAGTATATTTTTCAAGTACAAATACCCTAAGCTAGTTTTCGTTTAATACAGACAGAGATAACGATTATGGAGAGTGAAATATTATGAGAGGGTTAAAGATAAAGATGCATACATGAGACATGCAATACGGTAGTAAGAGATGTATTCAGTGTAGACAGCTTCTCCGTGACTCTCACCATCTCGGTAATTTATATGACGGTGCTTTCACCTGCCCACGGAAAAGTCACCGGTTATCGGTCGGTTATAGGCGGCATGTACACCCGCCGATTATTGCAACCGACTTTTATATTTAACATCCCTATCCGATTATTCAAGTTTTCTGATAAAATATTGGAGGGTGATGTTAAGCCTATGTAGTTTTTTATTAGGGGTAGGATATTGTGTATGTCAGCATGCCGTATCCTCACAAGGCAGATTAAATCAGCAACAGCGCTCCAAGTGGCAGAACTCAGGAACCACATTGTATACCATCAGAGGCTGTTTTAGAACTTCTGCCAGCAGTGACCAGACAGAGTTAGTGTGTTACAGTTCAGGTTAAAGCCGGCCCCCACCTACCACGATGGTCTACGACATACTTCCCGATAGCTACGATTTGAAATGGCCAATCGTGACCTATCGAGAGGTCCCCGATAGTTTAAAATCATGGACATGGTTTGAAATCGTAGAGTGTAGAAATGCCTTTGGAGGACCAAAAACATAAACCATGGTCACGATTGCCTCACGATTCAATTGGTGTACCAATTTAGATCTCAGGCAGAGTTTTAATATTGAAATATATTATAATTTTAGAAATATTTAATGAATCTGAATATTCTTTTAGAGGTATTTACAACATATGATGATATTATTTTCCAGACACTAAAACAATCAAATTGAAGAATATAATGTGATAGAATCATAATTCTGTTATGAAACTATTATTTTCAGACACTTAGACTTCCTCAAATAATATCATATTTACAGCGATTATACATCTATATGCGCGCTACCAAATTCCAGAATTTCATAATTTTCCGTTAAGTATTTCCCCCGAAAGAGATATTTTCCCGATAAATCACACACAATACCTTACGACAGGCTACAAAAATTCCAACATGTTGGATTTAATCGGGACCTCTACGATTGACGTTTTCTATCGCAGCCTATCGTGAGGTATCGCAGACGGCATCGCAGAAACCTGTTCCACCTACCACGATTTTTGCTTACCTCACAATAGAATCGGTATGGTGTCGGGAAGGCAGTCGTAAGGCCTATCGGGACCAGAATCGTGGTAGGTGGGGGTCCCCTCTTATATTCCACCTCTGACTGATTGCTGTTGGCGGCAGACCTCAGATACTCCTCCATGTATGTGATGATAAAGGTCTGTCAGCCATTAACCTCAAGTCAGCAGACCAGTCAGCTGAAGACATGGCTTTGATTGTTGCGCTTTTCATCATCTTGTGTTATTGGGTAAACCATGTGTGTTACTAATCACATCTCTTTGCCCTCACTCCCAGCTCGTTAGACGTTATCCCGCGACCACAAAAGTCTGTCAGTGGCAAACCTCAAGTTGGTGGCAAAGGCTGCTCAAAATTAGTTTGTTATTGTTCATTATCTCATGCCTTGTATGAAACAGGTTGTTACTTATCACAATTCGTTGTTCTCACATGCAGCTGAAGGCAATAGCTTTTCAGATGTTACCCCACGAAAACAAAGGTCGATCAGCCTCTGACCTCAAATTGGATGTGTATGGTACTCAAGTCCTGTCTTATTGTCCTGTATGCGATTGGGTATCATCGTGTACAAATAGCCGTTATGATGACAAAGAGACATCATAACGGCTCCAGAGAATGTCAGGATGATGCTACCAGAGGGAAACAAACGTTAGTCAGTTTTAAGTTTTAAAGCGCAGGCTTTAACTCATCATGTGTCTTTGCTCTCACTGTCTGCTCATGGCTACACCATGATAATAATCTTATTTGTCATACTGTATCATTGTATAAAGACATGTTATTTACTAATCACATTTCCTTGTTTCTACTCGCAGCTCCAAAGAATGTCTAGGGAATCTGCAGAGAATGTCCAGACAGATAATACCCTGTAACAACAAATGTCTTCAGGGTTAAACCTTAGTGCTGACAAACAGGTACCCTATTCCATTGAACCGCTGGCCTCCAGACAGAGACCAAACGGAGGCCAGTTTTGGTGGCAGGACTGAAACTGTGGTTGATCACATCGGGAGTGAAATCGGCTATACGGAATCCAGCTTTTAGTCTGCTATGTGGGCCACTCAAGGCATGACTCTGGAAAGCGTACTGCTTTTTAACTTGTAATACTGCATATATGTTTGTTGCTGATCATGTCTCTCTGTTATCACCCTCAGCTCCAGAGGATGTCCTGTCAGATGCTGCCTCGTGACAACAAAGGTCGGTCGGCGTCGAGCCTCAAGTCGGCGGCGCGGGCGGCGCAGGGCGTGGCGGTGATCGTCGTGCTGTTCGTCGTGTCGTGGCTGCCGCTCTACACCATCAACACCGTGGTGTGCTTCTGCCCCACGTGCCCCGTGCCCGAGCTGCTCATCAAGGCCATGATCGTGCTGTCTCACCTCAACTCGGCCTGGAACCCCATGCTCTACGCCTGGGGCATGAAGGACTTTAAACTGGCGCTGCGCCGTCTGCTGGGCTGTAACGGCAACGACTACACTCTCCAGCAGAGGTCGTTTGTGTCTAACGGAGTGAAGACGCAGGCTCTGGTGGAGCCGGCGAGCACTGAGCTATGACGGGAGACCAGCAACATGGTCTCATAGCTAAATACCGAGTGTGTTTACGTGTCGTTGTTTAGGACGTATCTCCTAGTCATATTGTAAATGTCCCGAGGGTATGAATGCATCAAATACAAGGCGATATTGCAAAACTAAGGTTGTGTACTCTGGCATCATTCATTGCTCATTCGAACAATAAGATTTCCCAGTCTCATAATGTTCATTCATGTAAACTGTATCTACCATATAAACGATGTAAATTATACATAACTTATGACTTGCTGAGTATAGATATGCTATGCTTACCAATGTGTTATGTATTGTATTATCACTAAGTGTGTGAAGCTCAAATTAAGAACGTATATTTTAGGTCTCAATCATGATGACCAAATTGAGGGCAAATCACATCCTACTGTATCTAGATATTGGTAATAGTTTTTAATAGTGTGAGATAAACTTCATGTGTCCCTGGTTAGGGATTTTCGTGTTCACCCTGGTCCGCTCACTGTGATACATTATGACGTTACTGTACCGTGTGTCTAAGTGGGACTCACATGATGACGATTCATGTACCTCACAGGGTGCTTGTCTGAGATATATCCTGCTGAGATTCATGTAACTCACAGGGTGCTTGTCTGACACATATCCTGCTGAGATTCATGTAACTCACAGGGTGCTTGTCTGACATATATCCTGCTGAGATTCATGTAACTCACAGGGTGCTTGTCTGACACATATCCTGCTGAGATTCATGTACCTCACAGGGTGCTTGTCTGACACATATCCTGCTGAGATTCATGTAACTCACAGGGTGCTTGTCTGACATATATCCTGCTGAGATTCATGTAACTCACAGGGTGCTTGTCTGACACATATCCTGCTGAGATTCATGTAACTCACAGGGTGCTTGTCTGACATATATCCTGCTGAGATTCATGTAACTCACAGGGTGCTTGTCTGAGATATATCCTGCTGAGATTCATGTAACTCACAGGGTGCTTGTCTGACATATATCCTGCTGAGATTCATGTACCTCACAGGGTGCTTGTCGGAGACATATCCTGCTGAGATTCATGTACCTCACAGGGTGTTTGTCTGAGACAAATCCTGCTGAGATTCTGTACTCAAACACAATTTGGTCTAGATTGTAGGGTTCCATTTCCCTGAGATGTGTCCCCCCCCCCCCCTAGTATTGTTGGCGACATCTACCCCATAAAGAAACAGAATCTCATAGAATTTTGAACCCTGTGAGGTACATGAATCCCACTGTGCGAGTTGCACTTTACCTCGTGCTCCGATATGCATAAACAGAGACAAAGGCCCAGTATACCTGGCGATGGAAGATGCACCGAGATAATAACTCGAAGGGGAGCTTCTGTTGGTGGTGCTCCAAGAGGGAATATCGGTATTGATAAACGGTAGGATTGCAAGTCATTGAGGCGTTTACACCTGACAACTGATTATACCATTATCTGTGCCGACAGGTAGTTCTTAGAATCTGCAACCCACTGATCAATTTAACTGGTTTGATTTCGTCTATGACATCAAAACGTGGTTGGTGGTGTCAAATTTCGCAATTTTTGGGAGTGGAATCATTGAACGGGGTTAGAACTTTGCTGACTGCACTTACCGATATGTTATGGGTAATGCGTGATAATCAGTCGGTGGTGCCAAATCCCTATAATCGGTGGTCAAACTCGGTAGGTATAAACTGGACCTGAGAATTGTTGTATCTGTTCAGTGGAGTTCTTCTCGAAACGTTTGTGTCTATCAAAATCGATCTCAAGCATTATGCCTGGTCTGCTCGACCTTTGAAAATATTCAATAGGCCAGCGATCATGCGGCGAGTCTATGAGCTTAGATCATCAGTTTATACCTGAGTTTGTCATCTTCAATCAGTATAGATGGGTTACTTGGGAATATTCTGTTTACATAAGCCTATTGATTTTTCATTCGATTTGTTGCTGACCACCACTCAGAGACTGATCGGGGGGTCGCTTTAGCCCTGATCTAAACAGGGACATGACCAGAGCATGATTGGGACAGAATTCGGGAAAATGGAATTAAACTTTACACAAAGTCTTTTATTTTTGCACAGTACAGTCAATATAGCATTATAGAAACCCATCTATAGATGGAATAGACCACATGTATTCTTTTCGTATACCTCACTATTTCTAATTGAATATGAATGGCTCCAGTAGCATTGGACATCAAAACATTTACTGAATATATTTTGGTACGTTTGAAGTACAGCACCAAGGAACTATAAAATACTTTTTTTTATAGAATAGTAAGATTGTTCTTTGGTATTGTATTTGTGAATGAATTGAGGGAATTTGAAAGGTGAGAATGTAATGTGTACATCTTAGTGACCACTTTGGGGAAACTTTGGATTTCTAATCCAAAGAGAAAGCTCTGCATTTAGCATTGTATAGTATCATCGTGATTATTTGTTGTGTTTGATCTGGTATTATCAATATCAACTTACAATATCGTTACCATAGTTATGTATGTTAATGTTGTTTGTTGGAAATGTCATTTGATTGATTTGATTGCAGTCTATGTTCCATATTTCATAAATGTGAAAGGGGTCTCATCAACCTCAATGAGATTAACAGTACCTTTATTATCAGAACTTCTGGAGTCTTACCAATATGTATATTAAGGATGACGTTCAATGTGTGTTCATATTTGCACTGTGAGAATGTAGAGCTCATGACCTTCATACAGAGAACGTCTTTGTCCAGCTTTTAGACGAAGACAACCATGATATATATTTGAGTGGAATATGTTTCTGTCTGTCTGACGGTAGAGATTGTAACTGAAGGTCATACCTTACAATGCACATTGACGAGTTTCACACGTCCCGATTAAATTTGATGTCGCAGCGAAAATGCGTTATGTATCATCTCATTGCTTAGAAATAACCTATTACCTGGAGGAAGAACCGATAAACTAACAAACATAAATATCAGCTTTCTATATATCAATGAGAAATAACCAAACGGAGTCGTCAACATGTAATTATAACAACATATATCTTGATGTATTTCTACTCATTGTTCAAATCATCGTTTTGCCTTCCGAGTCTATGTATGGTGCAATTTCCACTAGCCGATCGCACCCTCCTTGGCCGATTTCTGTTCTCCATTTATGAGAAATCGGTCGGTGGTGCTTGGGACACCAGAAAATGTTGTCAAAGGCAAAGTTTCCCTACCTCTTTGTTGCCTAGCGACTGATTTGTGAATTCATGATCTATTCCCTCAACCCAGGATGATTTTATCAGGTGTATTTTATTGATGAGTGTTCCTAAATGTTGCATTTATCAGTATTTTAATCGGTCTGGGTATTTATGGTTTGCTGGTTTCCATTGGCCGAACTGTTTTCGAAGGTGCCATGAAAATAGTTTGTGGTTATCGATAGATTCAATGATACTAAAGTCGGCCAGTGGAGACTGCTCTTCTGTGTATGTTCATAGGTGTAGGTATGAAGAAATCAGCCCTGTCATGTGGCGTTTCCCCCTGCTGACGAAAAGGTCACCGATTACAATGTATGCATCCTATGCAACAGTCGGTCGATGGTTCTTTTGAAATACCATCGGTGCAATTATTCGGTGGGGGTCAGTAAGTACAGTATGCTGTTTTCTGCTGGTGAAAACTAAGGTAGTCACCAACCGATAAGTTAAACACAGAAAAGATTCGTCTGTGATATAAAATGTCGGTTGGTGGTGCTATATTTTGTAACGATGGAGACAAAATTGTTGACCCTTTTTGTTTCCACCTTATCATCATCTATAATCGGCGGTCATAATCGGTAGGTGGAAACGGCGCGTAACACGTGTGCTTATCGGGCAGACCACTGGCCAGTTGTCATGGCCACTGACGTCATCATGAACGGCAAGCTCTCTTATCTCAGAGCTGGTCGAGTTTGAAATAGGAAATCAACCTGAAAGGAACAGCAATTTCTAAACAATATGAATCTATGTTGTCATCGTTTATCGAATCCCAAACATATCCCCTTTATCTCTGGAATTCAGTACCTTTTTGACCACTAGAAATGTAAATCCCGAAATATATGGCATCACTTCTTTCCTCAATAATAATTCAACTAGATTGCCGCTATCAGTACTTTGAGTATCTATCATATTGACGCACCTTATGATACACCGGGCGGGATATCTATGGACATCACCTTAGTTAGTGCCTAAAAAACTAGATACTATTCGAGAGGTACTATTAATAAACAAAACAAAACAAAAACAACAAAAAAAAACATCAAAAAAGAATTGTATACGCGGGCAGACAATATGGGTGTATCTGTAAAATGAAATCAGAAAACGCCGCCGATCGTGATCGGTACGCCAAGATGATTACATCAATAAAGTCAAAGTTTCGTCCTGTATTCCCCGTTAGGTGGCATCGCTGTATGAACTACTTTGATGAGCTGCAGTTTATCTTTGTCATGGCTGTGAAGTTATCCTCTCGTGTTTACTCTACAGGAGTTGATATTGTAATACGATTTGTCCATTACAAATAATTTCTGGGAAATCATAACCCCACTGTGCGGTATTTCATCGTCTGTGTCAACTCATTGTATGCATATCAAATTATTTCCTAATGAGATTAGACCTAGAATTGATTAATTGTTCGTTCATTGTCCTCAAGAATAGGATATTTACAAAGTGGCCAAGCTCAATGTATAAAACATGCACAGATATTGGTTATAATTATTTTATCTCACCCCTGGTATCTTCCCCTCATAGACTTAACATTTGGAACTTTTACCCAACGCCCGTTAAGTATTTAGAAATAAAAACTAAATAGGGGATGATGTCACAAATGTTAGCCAATTAGTCAATGTGAGGGCTGAGATGAATTCAGAAACCTATTCAACTTTCAAAGGTTTCCTCTATAATCAAATATCCGTGCGCAAAGGTGCGCATTTTAGTTACGGAAGTAAGTGTCAGATACGATGTGAATGTGCCGAGATCCAGTGTACGGGCACAGGGTGCGTGTAACGGCTAAGGCTGGTTCCCGAGGTGTTAAAGAAATAGAAAAGCATATTACTCAGACATGCAGCGTTACAGTATGCGCTGGTTATGGATATGCTTAATGAGAACAGTCGGCAACCAGCAAAGTACGACCCACTCTACCAGCATACTTTGTTCGTTCGCTAAACACACTTCAACAGTAAGAATATGGCTGGAGATAGATCATCACAGGCACAAGATTGGTCGCCACCCCTGTCTCCACTTTGTTCCGACTAATTAGGGGTCGGTCGGGTTAAATCACACACGGTATCTGTTGTGTGCGCCTCGATCCAGGTAAGTCTGTTTTATGTAGGTTCTTAAAGCAGGACTATTTAACAAACTATAGCCATAGCTTCACAAATGGATAATGAAGTGTAGAATTGTGGTGGTTTTATTCTAAAAGAAAACACACACACAAAAGGTAATAACAAAATGGTAAATTAGCTTCGAGGTTAAGACTAAACACACTCTCCAAGCAGTACGGATGACCTGGTAGGAGAATCGCAGACTCTTGCAGCTAGTGGTCAAGGTGGCCACATATTGAAATCGACCAGAGCTAAAATTATGTAGTTCTGGCGGCCAGTGTACATAGGCGCTAGCCTGTGTTACAGCCAACTCTCACCAGATGGTGCGTGCATGGCTCAATGTCACACTCTCCAGCTCCTCCCAGATCCTTGGTGGCACTAGTGGTTACCAATCTTTGCCTCAACCGAACATTTAGGAATCAAAACAGGTTAACTGTAAAAAGGTATGAAACTCAAACAACTCAGATATTATGAGTTGGGAAATGCTGTAATCGTTAAAGCTGCTTCACAGATAATCCAACTGTTTTTCCCCAGCTCTAAACCACTTTATAATGTGAATCTACAATTGGTGAGACTGCCCCTTCGAATGAGCGCAGGTGGTATGTTGACAAACAGAACCCTTCAACACATGAAGTGCTCTCGACTGAAGAAAGTAATCCCGAAGACTATATCTGGTTTCACATCTCTATTTAGATGTTGAACACAAAATAATATGCAAAGTGCTGAGTACCTAGGATATTTGAAAGACTGGTGGATGGGACAGATTTTGCTCCAAAGAGACAGGTCGTTGCAGAGGTACGAGGACCCGCAGGAAATAAAGCGCAGGATCTCTGCTAGCAGAGTGTCAATGTCGGGCTGCATCCTGCGTCTCCAAACGTTCTGTAGAAGAGTCTACACACGCATCAGCCTCGCTTTTATTTGATATAAACGGGGTACACGATAATGGTATTTTGGTAAATATTTAACTATATCAAAGCTTTTTAGGGTATATGATAAAAGGAATACAGTCAAGGCTCCGATAAAAGTTGAATGGTACTTGGACCTTGTCTACAAGCTTTGGACGAACGAGCGGGTCAAGAACCGTATACCGTTCAACTTTTACGAAGCCTAAGACAGTATCATTACTCAAATATGTATAAATTGTGACCTATCCTTGACCGGATACATGTAAAGGAAATTATGTTACACGTTTCTTTAGGTCCTGCACATACTGTTGTTTTATAGTTGTAAATATAAGAGGTACCCTCTGTGTCTGTGCATCATTTGTACATATTGTATGAGTATAGATCTATATATGGAAATCTATGAGGTATCTAAAGGTGTTGTGTACACCAACCAGATAACTTTGTATGCACACTCGATGTTGAATAAAAGTACCATCAATGTTTTTGTTAGTTTTGAGACCTTTTCTGACCCTCTCACTAAAATTAAAATGTCAAACAAAGTTATATTAAAATAAAATAGACCGGCTCTACGGTCCAGTGGTATGGTGTAGTATAGTATCAGAGTAAAACAGAGACGTCGTTTCTATGGAATAGGTTTATTAAGCGATGAATGACACAGTTTTATAACTTGTTGGTTTACAATGTGAATGCTGAAAATGTTACAAAGATACATTGAGTAATGCAAAATGAAACTATGAGGTCAGGATAAGATATCATTATATCAAAATGAATTATACAATTCCTAGACCACATTTACATATATACACAATAATTAATAATTCCTTGAACGAATGGCATTAACAACAAGTTGTTGATATTTAGGAATGCATAAACAATGCTTTAGCAAATAAAACCACATTCATGCTGATGTTGCTACCTTGCTTCAATAAAAAAAATCGCAACATTTCACTCTCCATATATAGATATAGGTTTTGTGCTACGTATATAACCAAATAAACTAGACGTCTCTTTGGGGAATGCATTTCCACGTTATCAATGGGTTTGAAGCCCATTATTTATGTATGTGATTTCTTCTAGTTGAGAAACGTTAGGTAGTACTTTACCGTGGTCATATATCTTTAATAATGGAGACTGTCTAGTAGGTGAGTAATAGAGGGAAACTGGTTCAGAGTGAAGTAATTCCCTATCATAATATACCTTCAAATATTGATAAAATGACGTTTTATTTACCTCCCATTGACGGGAAGCCATGCCCACCTTTGTCGAGTAACTCAAGTGCATGTTTTATTCAAGGTTGTCCCCACTTGTATCTCAGCTACAATCTGATTGGTCCTGATTTAGTCATGTGATACCCTCGAAAACGAAACAGCTGCTTGGCCAAACGAAACAGCTTCCCTAGGTATCAAACATAGAGTTAGTGCACCCCTAGTAGTGGTATTTACCTGGGGAGTGCCTTGCCATAGGTATATACTAATAAATACACATAAACGCTCTACGTTTTACGACAGACACAATTATAACGTAGAACATTGTTCTTCCACTGACAGCCAGATCATTTTCCATTGAAACGTTCCGTTTCGTTTAGATCCATCTGCGGAAGATGTCGGCGTCCGAGTCGGGGTTGACGATGTTGGCCAGGTCGTCGAAGGTGGCCGACGTGACGTCATGCTCACGTGGTGTGACGTCATCCGGGCTGGTCGTGAACCACTCGATGGTCCGCGAACCGGAAGCGGGTTTCTCGTTCATGGTCACGTGCTCGGTAAACGTCATTTCCGTCATGTGAATTCCGCTTCCGGTAGCTGAGGACAAAGAAAAAAAAAGATAAAATCGTAATAATAGGTTGATAGTTCTAAATGGTTTTCTTATCTATTAGGGCTGTGTTTATTTCCAGTATTCATTAAAAGGGAAACATGAATTTCCAGTTCAGACGTTGGTCTCTTTTCTTTAAGGTTTAACAGATTTTTTCTTGGCATGGGGACTCACCCCTGAATATTTTTGAGTTTTTATTTAAGAAGAAATAAGAATAAGAGCGACGAACTCATAACTACATACCAAAATGGACTTTAGGAGATACAGGGTTCCATGGCCTGTATGCCTTAAAAAAACATACCCTAATATCAATTCTAAATAAATGGCCGCAAAGTCCTCCTATGTCTATCCCACAGAAATCGTGAAGACTGAAATAGCACACACTTACCTAGTGTACGGTTTGCCCTCAAGGTGGCGGCAGTGGCACCCCTGGTGAGGAGGGTGGATGCTTTTGGTGCCATCTGGCGGAGACTCATGATGCAGGCAGACATGTTGGTAATCTGGACAGAAGAAATAGTGTTTGTTGGAGAAACTGCTAATCGATGCACTGCACGCTTCAATGTGAAGCAATACGAGAACTACCTGTGAGGATGACTATACGCAACGTAGTCTCTCAACTCTGGAATTCTTAGATGGAAAATCTCGTTTCAAAACCCTAATGACTTTCAGGAAATCTCGATTGAAAAAAAGTAAAGGAATCCATGGAAACACAACTTATCTAACTCCTTCACACCAACAATATTTTTCCCGAATTTATTGGTTTGCACTCTTCAGAGATTCATATAGAGGTATCATAATTGGAATTTGCCCGCTTCTTTGGCAGTATATCCAAATTATTGTGAGTGCTATTTATTTTCTTTCCTTCTTATTTGGTATTACGATGAGAACGATATTTTGTATTCACTAGAAGATCTTTTCCCAAAAGGAAGGGAATAATGAATTGAAAAAACCCCAGAAATCATCCATGAATGAAGCCCTATCAATTATCAATAGATACACCAGCAGTTTTTCTGTCTTAAAACCTCAGGAGCATTAAAAGGTGTTTAAAATAAAAAGATAATATAACTGTTCCACCAATTCAGCCAATTGATGAAATAGCAAAGATAAAGCAAATTGAAGAAATTGAAAAAAGAAATTGCAAACGACAATACACTTCTAGAAAACGAATCGAATACAATAAGTCTCCCTGTCAAACACGGCTCTATATCATTATGTGAAAAAATGAATAGACCATAAAATCATAGAAAATGTTTAAAGAGTAATGAATTCAAGCGCATTCTGAACTTACCTTTGTGTGTAAAAAGTAGAAGTGCGCTTGGTGCTGCTGTGTTTGTCTGACGTAAGGCTTGCGGTCTAAATCTCTCAGCTGACAGGTAGAGGTCTGCTCGGTTCTCAGTCTCACTGGTTCTGGTCGTTTCTGTGTCTTACCTCGACTGACCCACGTCTTATATAGGAGCCGAGACCCAGGTACACCAGCCCTCACCCCGGACACCGACGTCACCTAATATCACCTGACATTGATCACGATCACTTTCTCCTAAGACAATGACCAAGATAAGCAGGAGATAAGGATTGTGTGATTTATGAGATTCGTTGAGTGGTTGAGATATGTATAAGGTGGTGTGGTTGAGAAAATGTGACTGAGTCTAGAAGGCCTAGAAAATGATGCGCAGTTGCAAATACCTGTGTCAATATAGTTCTATCCTGTATCAACTAAAGTCAGGGGAGTGAACCTGAAAGACCATTTGTTTTTTACGGTTTCTTTAGGAAGAACTTTAAACAGTTTGTGTTAGTAATTTGCAATTGGACATCTCATTAACATGTTCTGGATCAGTAAATGCTTCTTTTTTCTTTTTCTTATCATGTGTACTTTCATTTTTTACTGTAATAATATCGAAATATTTGCAGTATGAGGCGTATACAAGACTGTATACTTATAATCTATAAGGATTTCTAGCCTTCATCTCGAATAAGTATCATCGTATAGGCGTCAAAACTATGTTTTTATATATTATCGAAATATTTGCAGAGTTCCCATTAGAATGAAAGGTAAATACTGAATGACACCGTCGTAGAAACACTACGAAATAATCCATACCTAATGATAAAAGACCAATAGAATATTCAAATGAGGCCTATCAAAAAGATCTCTCATTTCTTAAAAAATAGAAAATGATCATTGTTAGAAATGATCTAAATAGAAAGTCTAAATGCAATGTATATATCCTCAACGAGGTAGTAAGAATATACATAAGACATCTGTATATAAAGATTGTATCGACAAGTAGGTATACGTAGAAATTATCTACATAAAAAGTACAAATTAAGTTATCTACTAGGTAGAATATGGTGCACCCGTGAACGTAGGGCAGCTGTAGACAGACACCGGGATCAGAAAGTCGTCTCAAGATCCGGGAGAAAGTGAATCTCGTCGCCTATTGATCGCCGTTGAGATATCGCGCAGATCAATAACGCCGTCATGACGGGAGATCTGGTGAGAGCTCTACTGGTCACCAGCCAGCACCAACAGGATACTCACAGCGCATGGTGACAGGCAGCTTATCAGTAAACTTAACCCTGTCAGGCTCGATTTTATTTTTAATCATCTATTGGTCCATTAAAGTGCATTCTATTTTCATCTCATTTGCTGTGATATAAAATTGTTTTAAAAAAAGGTTAGCCGTCAGCCAGTAAAGGCTAGTTTTCATCGGCATCCGTAGCAGTGAAAATTATACTTCCGGCATATTCAACAGTTTTCATATAATTGGCGGCATTGGTAATATCCTTAATACAGGCGCTCCAAAATAGTGTGTTTGCTCGAATTCAGTGACGATCACCACTCAGGCCCTAAATGGGAGTTGCTCTAGGTACCGAAGATGGCCTCAGCAGGTCTGGGTTGTAAGTTGGGTAAATGTTTACAAGCGATAGGGTTTACTGATATACAACAATCAGTTTCTGTCAGACCGTTTCATTCGATATGTTTCATTCTGGTCGCTGTCTCTGATATTTCATGAACAATGGGTAGATATTAGTGCGTCTCGAGGATGACCGAATCCATCCTGACCCTGTGTCTACTCTCCCAGCTGGAGCGATCGAGTACCAGGTGGAGCACATGTTTCCAGAGCTATGCAGAAAAGAAAAGTATAACGACAAGAAAAAAGAAAAGAAATACGAAGAGGTTTAGAAGGACAAGTAACGTTTTGAACTTTCAGCGAACAAAGTACATTGTTAACTAAACTACACAAAAATGTCACTCCATAATACAGCAAACCACTTTCACATAGCGATTGTTGGTTCTATCATGCACTGGCACAGTAGTACATCAAAGTGGTTAAAAAGTGTCTGGTTGGTTACTGAGTCTTGAAAAAAATTGAAAAGAATTAAAAGACAAGAAGGACAAGTAGCATTCTAATCTTTCACCCTACAAAGTAGAAGGTGGTCTAAACTACATAAAAATGCAATTCTATGAGAGATTAAATCAGACTCTGAGATCAGAGCAGCGAATTCCAGTACCCACAGGTCTATACGGTCACAGACACTCTTCTTCCTATGCCATTATTGTATGGTTGCCTTTATGGCAAACCCACCTGATCAGGCAAATATGACCATCTCCACTCTGTATCAAACTGAAAGGCTGAAAATACATCTGCAATAGATGAATTAAAGAATAATAGATATAAGACAAAAACCTGAGGAATAAAATGAATGCAAGAAATTACTGAAAAAGATATTCAACAGAATCTAATAAGATTCATATGGTTCATCCCATGTATACATGTGATTGTTTATTATACATTTCTATATCGAGAGTTCTGCAGGCAGCAAGTCGCGCCCCTAAAGTCTAGTTTCAACGTTAAACTCCATCAGGACACAAGTGGGTCCGTGGTTGATTGGGGCGCTTCGGTGTGGAGGTGAATGAGACAGATGTGAATTATCATGGTGGTTATTAGCAAGGCGATGCACTAAGCTCTTTGAACTGCAACTGTTGGAAAATGAGACCCAAACTAGCACCAAACGTTACACGAGGATAAATATATATTCTTTTGAAAAAGGGCAGCGACTCCCCTTCCTTGAGACCTCCTCATAATGGGGTTGGCCGACAGAGAGTGGTCAATGAGGCTGCGTTTACATTGGGTTCTTTGTGGTTCCGGCAGCCCATCTCGGAGCACCGCGGGGGAAGCAGGATGGACGGAGGACGACTCGGGGAGAGGGGTAAACCTGGATGACCTCAGTGCACCCTCACCACTGGGAGTATCGAGCACGGTGAGCGGCTCTGTCAAAGGTTTTGTCCAAGAGGTCCCGGTACTAGTCTCCACCTGACGACTGTGTCCGCCGATTGTGTGGTCACTGGAAAATCAGTCGTCGGGGAGGGCGCTTGTGAATTCATCTTTACATGTAATCGTCGACCTCTAAATCACACACACCGTTCCCACCTGATGACTGAAATTAGGGACTAAAAGCTCTTGTAGAGATTCTAGATAATGCGGCATTTTCACCTGACGATTCTGGCCATTGATTGTGGCTTTTGACAACCCCGCCGACTATTTGGCACATTCAAGGCGTAGAATCTCATATGGAAAGGTTGGATCAACATCTCATGGTCAAACATCAGATCGGGTAATCAGGTGACTGATTGAGGGCAGGGCAGTTGGGAGGGCTCAGGGAGTCTGGCAGTCCGAAGGTACAGACTCGAGGGCAACAGTGCGGAACGGGGTTCAGTCGGGGATGGACTCTAGTGGGCACAGTTCAAGGAACTAGCAGCTCTCGTGCATCATGTGTGGCGGGAATCAACCAGAGATTAGTTCTGTTTCTCATATAACAGTAATGGGCTACATCTAATTGATAGAGGACTGGGTCTTCTGAAGAGGTGAGCGTCAGGATGGGGAGCTGGGCTCTGGTGATGACAGCCAATTTACAGACAGAAAGAAGTGACTAACGGTAAGAAACCAGGCACATTTGTGGTACAGACAGGCTATGGGTATTGGCACATTGAACTCTTGTTGGACAGACAGCTTAATGAAGATCCCAGGGTGAATTGCTTTCGAGGGAATACCTAGAGAGTGTACCTGCTTCCCAGGGGGATGTTTAGTATTGCGAGAAATATTGTACGGTGGACCTTCTATGCTGTAACATTAAAAGATTGGATCCTGAAGTGTTTGCTGTTTGTGTTCTCCCTTTCAGCTGAGAGGGTTGATGCTAACACATTGCAGCTCCTGGAATAGTCCCCGCAGAATCCCTCCTCAGAGAACCGCCTCGCCGGTTTTTGATCCCACCAACCCACACCCACTTTCCATTACTAGGGCTTTTCGCCTTTATGCCCTGCGACATACTTGTACATATATTCTGTCCCTGGAAAAACGTTTTCTTCCCCTACTAAATGTCCGCCTCTGTTGACTTATAATTTTCTTGAACATCATAGAATGGATTGCTAATAGATACCCATGATAATGAGTACCAGATTCTGATATCAAGAAAGTTGAGTCATTACTTCTATCAAATAGTTTTAATTTGCAATGTTTACAAGAACTTACTGATTATTTACAGATCCTGTTTATATCTCTATTATCTGGCCTTCAAGTCTTATCATAGTTGATGAAATTCTCCCGACTGTCAATAAGTCGCCAGATTTCCATCCGGTTTCTGTAGCATACTGCGCCATGGGTGACATTGTAACGATTGATGTAGACTCTTGAGATTAGTGCCACTCAACATTGATACTGTGTATCACAACTCATAGTCACAGCACTTGCGTTATTGTTGTCTGAAAATGACCTGCATTCTTTGTCACCTTCCATACACCATGGCCTTAACTATTCAAGTTAGTCAGATGGAAACCTCTATCAATTGTGAGATAAGAAGGTACACAAAGAAAGTTCCGATTCTCCATTTAATGTTATTTCTAAAGATTAAAACCTTAATTCGGATGATCTATTTCTGTATTACAGTTTTTGCCTAGGAATACAGGTCAGTATTGGGAAACATTATCTCGATGGTAAAGCTAGATCAATTCCTGCATAAATAAACATTTTTGTTTATGCGACTTCCATTTTACTATTCACTCATTACGAAGTCCCTTTTGAAAATTTGGGAGGCCACAGCAAACAATCACCCATTATCTATTAGCTGTCAGAACCATTAAAACCATTGATTACATATATAAAATCCATCAATTACGGGGCCTCAAAGATATTGATTATAGGAGAATATATTCTCTAAATAGATTTCCAGTCCCACTGTGTATATTCGCAAGACTAAACCCTATGCACGAGGGGCAAAATGAATTGATTGACAGACTCCATAATATAGCAATCTTTGTTATAGTCTATCATAAAAGTAAGAGAATATGTAGTTACTGAGGCCGTAATGATAGACGTTCGAGGCCTTTCATCCCGTAATTATGGCCCGATGCTGTAGACGAGGGTTCAGAGTTCTTGGAATAGAGACCGAGAAGGGCATCACTACAGGCTCAGGTACTACGTTTCCTTATCACTATAGACTTCAAAATCACACGGCAGTTAAAATGACTTATTGGCAGCGGGTCCGAACATGGCATCTATGTCACACCCAGTAAGAGCAGCATTTCATAGAAGTCCGAGCATAGTTAAATGGTGATAAATACACCATACAATGGCGGCAATGTAAACCGCAGAGCCACTTGGTGACAAAGCCATTGTTTATTGTACATAGTTTTCTGCATAAGGGAGGATCGTAACTGTTGCTTGGTCTAACTCTTACTTGCAGCTCTGAAGGGTTATTTCAGAGATAAGGTAAGAAGTAGGGCAGGTGACAGAATAAGTAAAAGTGATCCAGGGACTTGATGATAAGATTCAAGCAGTGAGATAACCTATTATCTCTTCAGTAAGACTACTTAGATAAGACTGACTCCTAACAGCAATGATTCGATAAGACTGGTTGAGAAATGGTGTCGCTCCGTCCACCTCCGGGTATTTGGCTGTGAAGACATTATTATTTCATCATTCCTTTATACGCCCTCCAGAGGTTACTAAACTCCCGATTATCGCCCAGGGTAAATACAAGTTCCGCTCACGACTGGCTGGGCACACCACAACCACATGAACCACAGTTTTCGCATTTATATTTGGAGAACCTGAGTATAATTTTGGATTAATATGTAGAAATAGCTGAAATTTCCATTTCTGAAATCGGATTTCCAATTTGAAGATTTATGAAAACCGTTAAACTGCAATAATTGTGGGTTACGGTTCAAGGGTCGATCACCATAGAACGTCGGCAACCAGCGAACACCGGAACTTGCGAACAGACTGAATTATGGGATACCTCAATAGGGCCTATGCCAACATAATGCTTTTGTGTTGAAGGAAGGGGCCGCTAGGTTTTAAGCAGCTCGTGTAGGGATAATGGAGGGCGAGGTACCAATCGTGATCGACCAGTCAGTTGACGTGGCTCAAGCAGTCTTTACACTTCTTTCGATCCTGCAGCTTGGGCTGCTATGGGCAGTTTGTTACACAGGGCAATGACTCTGTGTACAGGAACTCTTGGATCACTTCTCATACCACGAACCCAGTTTAAGTATTTCCCTCCAGCTGTGAGAGCTTATACATCCTCACTAGCAAATGATCATCTCGTGGCACTGTCAGTTTCTCAACACCGCAGTCAGTGACAGCCGATCCGTCTGTTGGCTCTTTTCGTATCTGTTCTGCACAAACCTAAGCGCCCTGTTTTGTAATTTGTGCAATTTAGCTACATGAGTCTGGACTCCCAAGTTATGGAGAGAGAAATAATACTCCATAATTGGCCTAATTGAGGATTTGTAAATCAATTTGGCAACCTCGATTAAAACACAGCCTTTGAGTTTCTGCAGTTTAAAGATACGTGCGTTTGCACTCCTCGTTCCCTCTTTCAGGTGATCCGTAAACGTCATACCAACGACACGGCATCACGTATAGGATTAAAGGGAAGGTTTACATTATCCCAACTTAGACTGAATACATTGACTAATGCGAACAGATTCTGGCGACATCTCTAGGTTCGACCTGAAAGATTGTCTTAAATAAAGACCGATCGTTTCAAAAACGAGAACACCACAAACTCCGCGATAAGATCTCGTTTTCTCGCTCTCACTTGTAAAGACTCATCCATGTCGGGGTCGAGAGAGTTACTTGTAATCATGTGAAATAATTTAGGCTCCGTCGTCTTCCTTATCTCTGTTCTATCTTGAGGTGATTTATGACAGGAGGGCGGGCGGGGAGTATAAACCAGAAGACTCAAGACCAGATCCGGCATCCCAGAACTTGACTTCACTTGTTATCAACTTTTTTCACAATCAAACAACCACTGAGTCCAATGGTTTTGAGCTACTGGCCATCGGCAGCTACTGGAATAGTGAACTCTGGTAAAATCAAGTACTACAAGTGGATTATAGCAGCTATTTAATTTTTTTAAGAACATATTGTTGCAATAACTTTCGATAAACTTCCAATGAATCAATGAGGATATGAACTGATAGCAATATAGGTCTACATATAAATCATTTGTTTTTGTTAGGCTTGAAACTTCATATGCTGCATGGACAAATTCAAATAGAATTTCTGATGTGAATTTTTCGTCATATTGTATTGTTACAGCTTGTCCATTACAGTGCGATGAAAAACAAAAACCAGCATAGAGCCTGTGAGAAGGTATGACAGGGCGCACCTATCACTACAGCATACAACCTGTGAGAAGGTATGACAGGGGTGCACTTATCTCTACAGCATACAGCCTGTGAGAAGGTATGGGAGCGGTGCACTTATCTCTACAGCATACAACCTGTGAGAAGGTATGAGAGGGCGCACTTATCTCTACAGCATAGAGCCTGTGAGGAGGTATGAGAGGGGTGCACTTATCGTTACAGCATACAGCATGTGAGAAGGTATGATAGGGTGCACTTATCTCTACAGCATACAGCCAGTGAGAAGGTATGAGAGGGGTGCACTTATCGCTACAGCATACAGCCTGTGAGAAGGTATGAGAGGGGTGCACCTATCTCTACAGCATACAGCCTGTGAGAAGGTATGAGAGGGGTGCACCTATCTCTACAGCATACAGCATGTGAGAAGGTATGAGAGGGTGCACTTATCTCTACAGCATACAGCCTGTGAGAAGGTATGAGAGGGTTGCGCCCACACTAAGTGTAATATGTATATATAGTCTAAGGAGAGAGTGTCAGTTAACTCATATGCCAGGACTCTACTAACCTACCTGACTAGTGACCATAACGAAGCCACCCCACCACATGTCATGTACCCGCCCTTTTCCTCCCCGTGTCTCTGGTACTAATCAGGTCATACAGACTCCACCCTCTACACATCACATATACACCACGGGAAAGGGCAAGGAAACGACCACTCCCTGCAGGAGAGACGTGGAAAATTAAGCTTGGATTCCTGTAACATTATAGAGATGAACTGAGTATCGGGTCAGCATCGACTGCCTCAGCGGCCTACCCGACTGGATTAGATAGAAATTGGATAGATTGGAGGGCGATGTTGTTGGAGTGTGGTGGTGGCAGGGTGTGGCCCCCTGTGCGGCTCACTGCTGTGTTATTGGTGGTTGTGCTGCTACAGGGTGCTTTGGGAGATCCACCAAGTCCACTGATTGATCCCACCACTTGCCGATCTCAAGTGGCGGGGCCTTCCTCCGTGTGTGATCCTGACGGTCTGTTGACCATGAGTCAAGGTAAGGCAGTTAAATGCTCCATAAGAATATCCCCGTATGAGCAATTACGTAGAAGGTACTACTCTTATTATACACCTGTGTATAATCCAACCAGTTCCAAGCCATAACTGGAATTTAACCTTTACAAAAGAAAATTAGAAATACACCTCAAAAACTAAGAAATTCCTTTTATTAAATGCCCCCTTTATTCAAAAGGAAACTAAAAATGCAGGCTTTCCTATGTATTTTTTTTTCTGGTCACTCTTGAATTATTAATCACAAATGAGACTGATATCACACGTATTCTAGATTCTTCAGACCATTGTTCTATTGTCCTTTTCATTGACATTTCGCGATAACTGCAGCTCAATACCAAACTAATGTAACCGACAACTTGTTTTTGTGGGTAATGTCTAGGAAATACTGGACAATACAGTGTGGATATGATTATGTATGATTGTCCTAAATACATACTTCAAATTCAATGTTATTAGAAACAGGGGGGATAGCAATTGAGAAAACACCTTTAGATTATCACAGACAAGCGTTATTTCCATTTTTGGGCATTTATATTTTTATGTAAATCGCACACTTTAAAAAAACTCTCGATACTGGTTTAGATAATATTTGACATAATTTACACTCTACTCCACCCTCTCATGGAAGATGCTCAGAGTTGAGGCGGAGGTACATGCATTAGGAGACACTTGGTAAATACTTTTTTGTGCAGTATGCTGTACGAAAAAAGTTCTAAATTTCCCGATGTCATATGGTCAATGTGGTGTTCCGTAACTGGAAATTATAACTGATATCTATGAGAAGTCCTGTCAATGCGACCTGTAGTGTACTTATATCATACACGTACTATTATGACGAGACTGCGTCCCAGGCGAGGTGCTGTCAGTGAGGCGCGACCTCCCGGCACCGTGGTGTACGTTTCCTGTATCATGCTAGACACATACTGAAGCTGTCAGGGTTCGTTGCCCTTCAGTGAAATAAGGCAGCCATCAGGAAATCATGGATATTGACACAGATTTGGCGCAAGTAAAGGTTATAGTTACACCCAGTAACTCGTCATCCAGCCGCACCCCAGTTTGTCATGGTCGGGTACACCCAGAACCAACCCAGCAAACACAAGATTTCCCACGTATAAAAACGTAGAAATGTTAAGGTTTACCTTTGTCTGTAGCACGTGCACGTGTGCTAATTCTGGGTAATTTTACTGAAATTCATGTAATTGATATTACATTTATTTACGTAAATTTACGTTTATATTCCTGAATTCACTGGATGGCATGGCAGGGGTGAATTTTTGTGCTTCTTAGGGAGGTTATGGCCTGTAAAGCTGGTTTATTTACCAAAATCTACCAAATCTCATTCATTTTATGATTGGCTCTTTTTTTACTGCATCTATCCTAATTTTGGTAATTGTGGCAGTTGGGTTAGACCACACCTTTCTGCGTGTGGTGTTAATATCTATGTAAGCTAGGTTATTTTCAGCTGAGAAAGAATTGTAGGCAAGTGATGGGGCCTATGACAAAAGAAAGTATACAAAATTAACTATACTTGAGTATAGCTGAGTATAATCCATGGTAACATGAATCAAACAACTGCATAATGGGGAAATGACTATCATCGGAGACTTCAACATGAATATGCAAGAAACGTAAGATCCAGACATTAAAAAACTCCAAAATTTTCAAACTGAACTAGGACTCACATTACAAATCAATGTGTCCACAAGACTATAGGCAACACTATTGACTTATAATATACCAACTGCAGTTACATTGAGAGTACAGGGACACTAACTATAACCTAGGTGACTATTGCGCTATCTATATTACTGGGAAGAAACATAAAGAGGAATACAAATCCAAACAGTTTATGGGAAGATAAATTTTGATAAAACATCACTGCACACAACTGTAAAACATTCTATTAATTAGATGACTGGAATCAGGAATGGATGTACATGTTAAACATCATAGAAGTTGAAATAAACAAACAATACCCTATCAGGAGGCATCAGAGTAGGTACAAGGGAGAACCTTGGTTTACTGACATTGTTCAAGAAAAGATAATCGAAAAAGACACTGTTTGGAAGAAAGCTGAATCAACCAAAAAACCAGAGGAACACTAGAAAACTTATATACAAAACAAAAATAGAATTCATACAACAATAAAAAGCAATCAAAGTCTGTAATGAGTTTTGGGTAAAAGTTGACAATTTACTGCCCAAATCTTCTAAACAGAAACTTATCAAACTAAAGAATGACACACAAATACGATAGTTGATGAAGTCGACACGGCTGGTTACACAAACACCTTTTACTCGAACATTGGTGAAGAGTTAGCTCCAGTTGGTCAACGACCTAGACCCAAATCCATTTTATATGGTTAGATTTTACGATCTGTGACCATGAAGTTTTGAAGGTGTGCCGAAATATCGACATATGTATAAATATATCCAAATCGTCATCCATTGAGAATATCCAGAATATCCAGTCAAGAATACTCAAAGATAGTTTCGAAGTATTGTGCAGTCAACTAACCTATATTTTCAGCCTTTACTGAACACTTTACAGTTCTCAAACGCATGGAAACAAGCTAAAGTTATACAAGTACCTTATAAATGGCGCACTTAGACCTTTTTCCCTCCTATCCGCACCGGGAAAGATCTATGAGCGTCTTATCCACAACCATATTATTATTTACCTAAACAAGGCAGATTCTGTAAAATCCACTCCACAATAGCAACAACAGCGGCTTCCACAAATTATATCTATCGACATAAATCCAATCTTACCATACTACCTTCATTGATTTATCCAAAGCCTTCGATTCTGTTAACCACAAAGGCCAACGCACACTGGGCGACTTTTCCCGTTTTTAGCGGAAAAGTCGCCGTAAAACGCCTTAAAACTCCCGTTGAGATATTTTCCCGGTACAATATCGCAACGTGTGCCATGCTTTCTTTGTGATATCACAGACCCCATTATGCACCCCCTTTTCACCCCCTACCCCCCCCCCCCCCGCTGATTTGGGGTTTGTCGCCGACTTTTCCTTGAGACTTTCCTCGAGACTTTCGAATATAACATGTAATATTTTATCGCATGCGACTTTTGACTTTTGGATGCAACTCCCGCTGGGCAGGCCTTCAGCCTGGGTCTCGGGTCCAGGAATTATGCTTTGGGGTCTTCTAGGCCACTATTAATTCACATTTTGTGCCTAGAAAAAAATATTATAGCCTGGAAAAGCCTGGAAAAGGCCTGGAATTTTATTGGGCTGTCTGTCTATGTTATTATATATCACAAATTTGTCTGACAAAATTATCTATATACTTGTCAATTCAGTGTCGTGCTACTCATACATGATATTGAGTAAAAAAATATAAGTATAAATAAAGGTTAAAAAAGACATATGTGCCAAAATGGCCCTCCTGGCATCCATTTTGCTGCTACCGGAAGACAGTTATAAATTGTTGAGACTTTCTGCGAGGAAAAGTTTCAAGGAAAGTCTCAAGGTGTGCATGGATAGGCCTTGAGATTTTCGGCAAACCTCCTGCTGGGGGGACCGACGCTCGAGCAAAATTTGTCGGCAACTTTTCCCGACCCCTGCCGCGTTTATTGCACCCCCCTTGCGATATTTTTTCTAAAAAGTCTCAAGCATATCGCAAGGAAAAAAGTTGCCCAGTGTGCGTTGGGCTTAACATTCCCCTCCACAAATTACTTGACACTGGTATATCACCACACCTCTCCTTACTGATACTCCTTCACTAATCGAAAACAATAAAATATGACAAACAACATAATATCACACTTTTGTTGTCTCTGATGGATAATGCAAGTATTATTACTACCGTGTGTAGCAGTATACACAATGATAATTACTACCGTGTGTAGCAGTATACACAATGATAATTACTACCATGTGTAACAGTATACACAATGATAATTACTACCGTGTGTAACAGTATACACAATGATAATTACTACCGTGTGTAGCAGTATACTCAATGATAATTACTACCATGTGTAACAGTATACACAATGATAATTAATACCGTGTGTAGCAGTATACACAATGATAATTACTACCGTGTGTAGCAGTATACACAATGATAATTACTACCATGTGTAACAGTATACACAATGATAATTACTACCGTGTGTAGCAGTATACACAATGATAATTACTAGCGTGTGTAGCAGTATACACAATGATAATTACTACCGTGTGTAACAGTATACACAATGATAATTACTACCGTGTGTAACAGTATACACAATGACAATTACTACCGTGTGTAGCAGTATACACAATGATAATTACTACTGTGTGTAGCAGTATACACAATGATAATTAATACCGTGTGTAGCAGTATACACAATGATAATTACTACCGTGTGTAACAGTATACACAATGATAATTACTACCGTGTGTAACAGTATACACAATGATAACACATAACTGCATGTAGGGGTCAGGGTGGTCGAGTGATGGTGTGTTCCTCGTACATTAGAGGAGCCTGCGTACCTGCTGTGTGGTGATTCAGGTGGGATCGTGCACATGTTAATGCCCTTCATTGTGACTGTTTACAAATTCTGATCTATTTAGCTATTTCAGAGAGTTCCTTATAATTTGTAGTGATATTGGCCATAATAGTGACGGTGTAGTTATCGTACATTTTCCAAGGCGTATAACAATTTCTAGCTACATGTACCTATATTTCTTTAGTAGTCGATAATATATTTTGGTTTCATTCTGATTAAGGAATTCAATTTTCTCTTCATCTAACTGAATGGTATCAAGCACCAGTGGGTCACTGAGGTATTTCGGTCTCTTATGACTGCTCCTGGTCAGCTGGGCACGCCTCTGACACTGGCTCCATTCCAAATATCACAGTGACTGCATAGGCTTGTTTTTATGCAGCTAGCTCAGAGTCCATGTCACCACTCTGACCTTTAGGCAGAGTATATGAGCGTGTGCCCGATGCTCAAGAAATCTTGAACAGAAATTGAACTCGAGTTATTTCTGTAGTGTCAATCGCAATGTTGTGAATTACTGCTCGAGGCGATAGCCGAGCGTAGTGAGAAGTAGACCTGACTGGAGTGCAATTAACGCTACTAACTCGAGTTCAGTATAGTATTTATGCTACCCAGTCTCCATGACTTCAGAATATTAGAAAGTATGTAAACACTCAACGATATCCAGTTATAAATGAGCCATTTTAGTCCCTCCTAGTTGCTCCAGCGAGTGAAGTCTGTGACTGCCGCATTACCAAGTTAGGCCAAATGTTGTCAACAATTCAAAGACCTTATTGGTGTGACATTTCTGATCAGGGAGTGTCACGAACATGCCAAAATGGCTAGAAACGTGATTATAACTAGATCTTCATGAGTGCGTATCTATTTTTCATATCAGAATGGTTTCAGAGATGGGGCTGGTAGCAAAATCACTCATGATATTCTGTATCGTGTAACTATACATTTGAATGGGCATTTTTAGTGCAACCAGAACCCTTTTTGTAGTAGCTCACGTTCTGGCCACTGATTGGTCGATTTTTCTAGGGTCCCAGTTAAAGAAATAACACTTTTTCATGCTCACACGAATACAGTGATCCAATGGCGTTTGTTTTATTAAGAGTAGGATAACAAGACATTATTTCTGCTCAATTACAACACACACTGAGTATAATTAAGTACCGATCAGACTTACTTAGTCTGCGACTTATCAATGAATGGATGTCGGTCCCCAATTTGTGGCACCATCTCATGGGTATCATTGGATCTTGTTTTGGGTTGCCTAGTCTCATGATCATTAATAGATTATAACAGCAGAGAGCAATAGTTTGTCTCCCGCATGTCTTGTCTCCGCCCAGTGTCTCTCCTTTTTGTTATCATTAAGGTCGATAATTCTGAATCTTTTATAACCACACTGGAGATGTACACTTTCCTTTATAAACACCTGAAATGAAGTAGTTCTTTGGCGCCCATGTTTCTACTGTATTTTGTCTGGTGTAAGTCTCCATGAAAAACAAGCAGCAATAATTTCATATTTGTATAACTCTTTATTATTTGAACTGGTTTGTGGTAGCTGGTACTAACCGTTCTTCCTTCAACATCTTGCAGTAACAGTGTCATGGATATTTCATTGTCATCAAATCTTTATGATACCATTAAACTCTGCTATTAAAAAGAAAAAAACACAGATAATAGTAGCAATCACTCTGTGCCTTATATGCAGAGTGTTATAGTGGTTTTACCGTTCAGCACCGCCTCGCGGTGTATTGTTCAGTTAGGCCGTCGTTGTGCAGCCTCTTGTGGTATTCCTGTGTTTTCTAAATCATATATGACATACTACTGAGGCAATATGTATGTGTAACCTACTAAATCTGGGTTGGAATGCTGCAGAATACGATCCAATCACTGTATTTCCCCTGGCGATAATGTAAACAGGTAATATAGATGAATTACCTTCATACAGCTAATCTTCCAATGCTAAAGAAAAAATTGAGAATGTCTGCCCAACTTCGGCGCATATCTAAGAAGCCCGCTTCACTTTCGGCCGAGCAGGAAAAGGTCGCATAAACTGGTGTGTTTCATGGAGTTAGCAGCAGTAAGATGCCCCGCCCTAGAAATTAAGTGATTACGTGATAATTATACAAACCGGTGGGTAAGTAGGTTACATTAAGCTATCGTTTGAATGTGTCGGTGGTTACAGACTAATTCTGCCCTGTTTTGTTTGTTCACAGCTCAGACGATAGAGGCGCTGTGCGCGGAGGTTCGTGCCCGCGCGATCTGCGCCTGCCCCGGCTCCTGCGACCCCTACTCGCTGACCGTGCTGCTCCTCCCCGCCACCAACGGGTCAGTTCAGCATGAGGCGTTTTCCTATTTGGCAGGTGGAAACGAAAAAAGGTCTTCAACTGTACCGTTGTCGGGTCTTAAAGTTGTTAATTAGACATGGGGAGGCGATGATTGTCTAATCGCTTATAAACCTAGCTATTGAATAGGTTATTCTAGTCGTGTTGTCTCGTGACTCTTTGTAGGTAGAACTGCTTGCTGTAGATCGTTAAACGTGCACGGTAACCACACACATCCTAATAACTAGAGGTACACTTAATCAACAAGTTTCTGCTTATATAACTTTACGTTTAATGATAACTATATATAAACCACACGAAGTTACACATATCAGATCGCTCAATCGGATACAAAGCTTCAAGTACACATCATTCCGTAAGTCACATCCTAAATAAACCATCGTTCTCATCAAACACCTTGTTATCCTTATGTCTATGAATTATTATCATTCAATAGTCCCAACTCGTCTCTATCAATTCACACGAACTATTCGTTCAATTGTTCAGTCTCTTGCTCCTGACTATTCACACTGACCTTACGGGCGCCACCTGTCTTTGCTGAGATTCACCATGTAGGTGCTTTAACACGAGTTATGGAAACATGTAACCTTTAATCGCCCCAAATACGAAGGATCCGCCGATATTCGTGTCTGAATTTTGAAACATAAGGCTGATAAAGTCTGAGAGTGTAAGCCCAGACACACTGCGGACATGGACAACGCAAAAGGGATGAACCAGGAACAAGCACAGTCAATGTCAAGGTCACCGCATAAATTAGCAGAGGTGTGGACAAAAAGCCGCCTGCCCGCTGAAACCACAGATACCCATTCACAATACACCATTGCCGGATATAGCGATTAGTAATTGGACTATGTATGTTCGAGATTATATGTGTCATTCTCCAATCTTTTAGATCCATATTTTTGATAAACTTAACGACGGTCATCGTAGCTTCGAGACAGAGTTATTCAGAGATGATAGTACTTAACTACACTTCAAAAGTAAAAAACGAGACCAAAAACAAGATTCTAGCCTCAAACCCACATAGGTTTAGCTTTAAGCCCCGTTCTTACTGGCCTCCGGAAATGGTGTTTTGATCACGGGTATCTGCCGTTTAAGCGTGTTTACTTTGGCTCCTTATAATCTAATCCTGCAAAAATTGCACAAATTCTGATGGGGTATACAACAAACGATAGCGAATATTCTTGGCAGTATAGTACTTTAACTAGGATTTACTTTTATTGGGCAGTTCACGTTGTATCAGGACGTAAACACGGTGTGTTTATATGTTTCCATAACTCGTGTTAAAGCACCCGCATGGCGAATCTCAGCAAAGACAGGTGGCGCCCATCAGGTCAGCCATCGTCAGCTGTCTGTCTTGCCATAGATGTCGTAGGACTACAACACTTTGGGCAATAGATTCACCCACATGACCCTACGATTGTCTTGACTATAGCCCACCTCGCACTGCCCTATGAGTCGTAAAGCCTCGAGAAATGGCCGATCCTCTAAGATCGTACATATATATATATAGGACACTGACGGCAAAAACGTGTCGTTATTAACGTTTGTCGTGACTGAAAAACAGGGCCCTGGTACGGGAATTGTCTCACCACGCAATGCTTTCATGATAGAACTGACTCTATGCTCAGAGATGACGTCAGGCCCGCTGGTACCGAGATGAGCCGCCAGGTGGCGCCACGACTCGGGTTCCTCTCAGTGCCGTGAGAGGGGGCGTCGGCTCCCCGGGTGGTGCCCCAGGTCGACCCCTCCCCCGGGTCACACCCACCTTTCACGGGGCTACACTCCAAGAATACCTGTACGACACCTGTAACACTCAACTAAATTTTCTCTCAGGGCCCTCATGCCCGCCCGGGGTACTTTGTGCTCGAGTCCCGAGCGACACCTCACCGAGGCTCGGCCTCCCCTCGCCTCACACTGAGAGGCGGGAGGTGGCACGCCTCACACCTTGAGAGGTCACCTCGCCTGTTGATACAAAACAAACCTAGATAGATGACGCCGAGTAAAGGATTTGTTGTTCTGTGTTTATCTCTGGTAGTACCGGGAGTGCCCATGAGAGGGCGCGGCAGTATGCGGAGAAGACGAGGAAGAGTTGGAACAATGGTGGGACGTGTGGAGCCGACGTGGTCATCTTCTACTCCGCCCAGGACAACCTCGTCAGTATCCACACTCACTATCCCTGTATTGGATCGTTCTTGAAAAGTTAAACCATGTAATGATGTTGAATATAATGGTTTCTAAGTGCTCCAGAACAAATTGTAATATCCAAGCCATTTGGAACAAATTTCACAAAATATAGTAAATGAGAACACTCGGTATATGAATTCTGAAGATAACAAAGATTATTTACACACGTACCATTCAAACACTTGCCTGGCCTGATGTATAAACTGTTGTTTTTTTGTATAACGCGAAAGATGTGCTTGCCCAGAGGTGTAACAGTCTTCCTGTTTTTCAGCTGGTGGCGTCGGTAGGGGACCACGCAGGTAAACGGGTTCTTGAATACTGCCAGAACGAGATCCAGAAAGAGACTGACAAACTCCTGACGAGCAACAACTTCAGCACAGCCCTCGTCTACATGGTCACAGAGTATAAGTACGTATTACTGTAGAGCACTTAGTCAATGTTCAAGGAAAACTGTTATAGATTGCCCAGATGAAGGGGTAGATGAAGTTAGTGTTCTAAACCTGTACTAAACGAGGGGATGTATGCCTGCATAAATTCATCTATAAAATCTTTTAAATACTCCTGAATTTCTTTGAACTTGGAAGCCAAGTCCCTCTTGATTCAATCCAAACATGTAGAGGTAGCACCTTCCTGCAGACTGTCAACCAGGCGCTTCTCCAAGCACAGCTCTAGTGGTATATATATGCAGTGTACAGAGGGAAAATCGGGTTGAGATAGATATTGTGATATCGATGAGACATCATGACGTCGCCGTGACGTTGTCACTTAGCAACACGCATAGCTACACGCTTAGCAGAACATATTCAAGCCAAAGGTGATATATTTAATACATGCTTCATACTAAACACTGTGCAATATGGGACTCTCCTTCAAACTCTGTACATATTTTACAGTTATCGCTTGCTAAGCAAAGATTAGTAACTGTAAGCTGTACGTCCCTTGACATATTGTAAAATCTTGGGCCTTACATACATATAAGGAGTGAACTTAAAAGAAGAGAGTAAGAACTCAAACACAGAGGTACTATATGTACTACTATGAGTCAAGAACTTTATTTATTCATTTTGTTTATTGACAAGAAAGAGTCCTTGTTTTATGCCCGTATCAGGGGGTTGACATGACAGGCTTGGCATCTGTGAGCTCTGCGCTATCTTTGGCTGCTGTACCAACAGCCGATAGGGGAAGACCAAATAATTCTGTTTGAGTGCCAGTTCCGGTCTGTCGCAGATGTCAGGAGGCCACTCATTTTTTCTCTCAATTTTTATTAGGGAATATTTGCACATACACAATCACCAAATTCAGCTATAGAGCCATTCTTCCATTCGGGCCCTTGCCCCTACTCCTCATTCTAATGGCGGGTGTTAACCGATTGGGCAGTGGGTACCATTCTTGTGTAAGTCTGTGGTATGACCCGACCGGGGTTTGAACCCACGACCTCCCATGTTCGAGGCGAACACTCTTACCACTTGGCCACTGACACTGAACAACTCAAGGTGTCATTTGTAGAGTGCCTTACTCTCATGTGGACATACTGGGAACTAGAGCTGAGCGATAATAGGGGTACTATATTCCATTCAAAGCATGGCAGCTGCACTGTAGACACCAAGGAGGAGGTAACTAACCACAGGGGGACTGTTCCAATTCAGTCGATTTGTTCCTTACTAATTTTAGATAATTACCATCTTCTCATATAAATCAATATTACTTGGCAATGATAGGGGTGTATAGACCAGAACTTAACAATATGATACCCGTTGGCCTTGTGGACATGCGACCATAGGTCACGACCCATAGTGAAATACGACCGTTAGCGAGGGGTTTACCGAATAAATATATTTATTGCATTAACAAACCATACGTTCCAGTCATAACCAAGAATAATCGGTGTTTTGAAGTGACCATAATCATATCACGAAGTTTCCCAATGTAAAGTGAATAGTGAAAAGGACAGGGATGGGATAAACATTTGGACAATATCAATGAATACTGCAAATACATTGCAATCAGGTTTACAATAGGACAATGAAAAAGAGAAAGGAAATGACCAAAACATGTTCAAACGATTTAAGAAGAAATATACTGCTTAATGCAAAGAAGACAAGGATTAACGTAAACTAATTTATAATCAACAAATGTATCTATGCACAAAAATAAATCGAATCCTGAATTGCACGACATTGTTTTCTGATGAAGGTATCAGAAAGAAAATGCGTTCAGGTTTATTGTAGCAGTTTTGCAACCTTCAACATTTCTTATCTTTGTATAACTCCGCATCAACAACTCGTTGTTTTCAGTGGATCCTCCATAATACCACTCCTTAAAGTGTTTGTAAAAAGAAAGGCATGGTTATATTTGTGCAGATAATGACCCGATCCTGCTCGGATCAAGCCTCGATGTATACTTTCTCCATTAATATTTAATTATTTTTGGCTATTTGTTACAGAACTTACCTGAACGAAAACACTTGCAAGGCTCCCTCTGAAGTCCTGGGGACAAACAAGACACTGCTTATTGCTGGGGTGTTCATTGGGATCGTTGTTGTCATCGTCGGGCTCTACTTCTTTATCCGGTGTTTCAATGCATCCTGCTTGGGTCGTGGTGCTGTGCCCGCTGTGCCGGAGAAGGGGCCCGGCATGATGTACCCCTCACTGCCGCAGTCAGAGAATTCCTCGCCTTATGCTGCGGACGTGAAGCCAACGGCGCCTCCTGCACAACCTGCAGGGCCGCCCCAAGAAGCACCACCGACGGCCTTCCCCCCCGGATACCCCGCCCCACCGCAAGGAGGTCATCCCCCCGGATACCCCGCCCCACCGCAGGGAGGTCATCCTCCAGGGTACCCCGCCCCACCACCAGGGGCCTATCCCCCAGGTTATCCGGCACCACCTCCGGGGTCTTACCCGGGAGGTTATCCCGCTCCACCGCAGCTGGGTTATCCGCCCCAACAACAGGTGTCTGATCCGTGGGCCCCATCTGCCCCCAAATGGTCGAAACAGTTCCGCCCCTGTAACGAGGGTCCCCGTGTCGATAACAGTGTTAACGTTAGACCTGCTGCAGGTCCTCCTCGGCAGCGGCAGACGGTTAGCTTTGTCACAGTTGTGAGTAAGTCTGGATGCAGAAATAGGTGTAAATAATCATATTTTTCCTGAAAAGTTAGTTCTGCACAGTTTAAAGCAATGTTAAGAGATATTTTGACGAAATGTTTTTGATCGATCCATAATATTTATCTTCTCAAATAGACATCAAACAGTAATGAGAAGTACAAAAAATATATGTATTGTCAGGCAGTTAAAATTGTCTAGTTTTTTTCCCAATATCCTGCCTTTTCCCCCCTATGGTCCTAACATGTAAACGTATATATATGTATCTATCTTCAGTGCAAGGAAACCTAATCCTAAGTTGAATTGTCCAATTGGGACCAATGACAAGCGTATGCTAGAAAGAAAAATATACAGTAAATTATCATTCATTTCTGTAACATTCACATAGCTGTCTAGTGGGATTCCCTTTTGTATGTTTCCCAAAATTTGTGAACACATCGATATCATCAGTCTCTTCAGATTTTTAGAGATTGTAAGGCATGTTTAAATATACCCTGGGCACTAAAATCTGTATTGCAGTTTCTAATCACGTAAATACCAAAAGCTTTGTACGGCCTGGCGTCCACCTACTACGATAGAAATTTAGACCTACCGATATGGCACCGATACAAAAAGCAAATATCGGAGACATATCGGGAAGATGCAAAACCGTAGACAAATGTTTAGACATGCCAATCCACCACACATCGTAAGGTGTTATTTTCGGTGCCTAATCGCAGAAATGTGGTAAACTGCCCCGATATTAGGTAACCTTCGGATGCGATTTTGATTTTTTTTTATCAGGAGGTGCATCATAGACCATATCGGAGCCATATTGTACTAAGTGGATGCTGGGCCTAGATGTTGTCAGTGGCCCCAGATGTAATACGAACAGTAGTTGTTGACAATATTCTTGCCAGCAAAAGAGCTGTTGACAGTTGATTACTTATATTCTGGTTTTTAAAACAGGAGTGAAACATACTGTGACAGACAGTAAGAATTCCGCATATATGCTGCAAATATTTCAGAGGTAGAATGCACAAATAATACTTCGAGACACGAAATAGATTTTAATCACTAGATACACCTGTATCAGACAGAATACTTGGCAGCATGTTAGTTTCTGACTCAAGATAATTATATGCATTCTTTGTATAAAACAACATTTCATTTGCCTCTTAAAAACCTGTATTCACCCTTAAATGGATTCCTAATCTTTTTTATGGGTAACTACCCCGAAATTATAACAAATTTTAGAAGCAAAGGAAGTCGTGACATCCATATGACATCATAACGAATTTTCGGTGAAGGTTAATTGTATCTTAAAGTAAATAATCTTTATGACTTACAAGTCTGAAAACCTGGTGGAAAATAAAGGTAACTTTAGAAGCTGTAGTCTTGGTTCGTTTTATGACTGAATCACACCAATTTATATAAATCGGCGCAAATTACCTTATTGGCCATATCTATAATTTATTATTTGATATTAGCATTATTGGCATCAAAGTAAACTTATATCAGCTTTTATGGTGATGGATGTTTTTGGGTGGCTGGGTGATAAAATGGTGTAAAATATCTATGCAATGAAAATGCGGGGGGAGTGAAAGCTTTTGGGAGGATTGCGTTAGTCTACTCCTTCATTCGAGTTGAGAATAATGCGGTCACAGGTCACGTAGCCTTCCCTGAATTCTCGCTGCTAGCGGGTTCAAGGGGAGTTCCCTGCCCAAATGAAATATAGGACAGGTAACACCCGCCGAGAGCAACGTGCGATCGCCCTTGAACTTTAGCTGGTTCCCCGCTGATCTGCTGTGGCAAGCATAGTCAGCACAATTTCTCTGCATCATGAGATTTCTCAAATAGCTTATCTACATTCGTTTGAAATGCATGGAAATATATGATAAAGGGATGGCAATGTTTCAAACTATAGAAGAATACTTATTGATTAAAATGTTCCTTTACAAAATAAAACCGATTTCGCCACGCTTTCGAGCCGGTAAACCAGGGTAAAAGTGACAGCTTTTACCAATAATGCATCAGGAAATGGCAGGCGTTACATATATGAGAGTGAGCATATAGGCCAGGCTTCCAGGCTAAGTTTAAGGAGGCCTACAGCCCGTGAGATGGCGCCACCAGTCGGGAACAACCTCCGTCACAATTCACACATTGAACATTGAGAACCAAACCACGGGCGAAAAACCCGTAGGGGCGAGTTCCACAAACAGGGCGAGTTCGTTTCAGGAGGAGCCACTCCCGAGCCGACTCGGTGTGGGGCGACTTCTCCAGCATTCAGTGATGACGGTCCAACATGGCGGTCTGCCGGTCTGTACCCGGCAGTGAATTCCGCTTCACGTCTCTTATCTGATGCGTGTCTTATCGGTCCGTACACCGACCGTTCATAAATCAAAGCCGCACAGAGGCATGCTAATCTTGGCAGATTGATACAAATCTGGGCACTTCTGTAAGAGAGTAGCAACAAATCTACACGCACATATTCATCCTCATGACTGGATATATTCAATGTCGCAAATGTCACGTCATCCACTCTCTGACATTATATACGTATAAAGATTTACGTTAAAAAATGTTCACACCATTTGTTATGAGCCATCTCGGATGTATCAAAGATGGCTGATATATTCTGCTTTTTTAACCCTTAATAACTGTATTTGTTGCCTCTGTATTCACTAAAACAAGACACACAAAGACAATGAAGGGATGGTCGAGGGCAGTGGGCACCTGTGCCTGCCGCGCTGAGACCATCTGAGCAGCTCTTTAGTTCCTGTACGTGACACCAGTCGCCCATGCGATTCCAATCATAGCCCTGGCCTAATGTGTTCACTCACGTTATAGGCCAGGTAACGCCAGCCAATTTTCGATTGATTATGGGTGACGCTTCCATTTTTCTCTCCTAGCAGAGATCCTGCGGTCAACTACTGGGAAAGGGCCACCTAGGCAAATTAGAGCCAGGAGAGCTGACATGACTGTCAGTTCAAGGTCGTTCTCTAGTATTATGTAGGCGTTACCTGTCCCACATTTCCTTTGGGCAGGAATCCAGTCTATTTCAATAAGTCCTAGTGGGTGGGGGTAGGGGGGGGGGGGGGGCATTTCAGTTCTCTTTTCTCTAAATAAGCGCAAATTCCAATTCGACGCAATTTACGAGAGGCTTGTGTGTAGTTAAACACAAATGTGAGATAGCAAGTGTATTATGAAATTACCTTGAAGGGTTAATAGAGATGCTTGGACCTCAAAATATTATTTGTTTTATCTCTCATCCATTTTCGCGAATAGGTCACAACAAGGAACTAACATATTATCAGGTACGCCAGTGGGGATTATTGTTTTGCTCATGCACAAATCTTTTTGGGAGTAAATTCTCCCGTAATCGATAGCTTTATAGACGATGGTAAATGTATTTAAATTTCTTTGTTGAGCTCACAATTCATCATACAGAATGGTGTTTTATTATGGCGTAACAGTCGCAGCTCGATTTCTACAAGTTTCTAGAATTCCAGTGAATACAACTTCTTTTGAAACGTCCAAGATGTTATGGAGTTACACACCTGCCACCCGCAAATCCGTGAATGGTTACGAGTTCTGGCAGCTTAGAAACAATGACTAGTGTCTGTGGTACCATGCATATTTCTTTTTTTATGGAAACTTTCTAATAGACGGATAATGAATAGTATCTACATATGCTAACATATTTTGGTCACCAGGCTAAGCGGGATTTGGGCGGTGTGTATTGGTCAGCGGTAAGGACCCGGCTTTCTCTCATCTACCACTCTCCATCAGAACACCCTCACTGACTATGAACTCACTCTCCAGCCCAGCACCATTCTTGATAACGGAAGCTCAGGGCGGTGTGATGTAACGGTAATATGACCAGTCATATGTGGCCATAACTAAGATAGAAAACCCAAGTTAGAAAAGTTAATACGGATCATGAAGCCTGTGGCTTGGTTCCTAGTCAATCCTCTTTCCTTGTATAGTCATTCAATAAATTTAGTTGTTTTCTTTTATTTGATCGCTTTTTACTTTAATCATTGATCATTGACACTTTTTTGTAACTCTAAAGGATTCAAGCTAAAATTTTGGAAACCATTGGATACCAAGATACTTTAAAATCATTAAATTTTGGCCATGTTCATGTGTTTCTTTTTCCAAATCATCCATCTGATTCATATTATCTAATCTATTCCTCAACCGTGATTACAGTAGTATGGTGTATAATTATATATACCTCCTTTAAAAATAGTGCAAACACAGTAGGAGGTTAGTAAATGAATGTTAGTATCAGCAAATATGTAAAAAATGAAGTTGATCTGTATCTGAAAAACTGAGCCTTGCTGAGAGGTACTCTCTTGCTATTATTAAAAGAATCAGTACATGATAGGGTGATATCATGGAATTGAAGTTAGAGTTTTATGATATAATAAATCATATTGTATCGCTGGTGACTGGTTCAGCTCAAGCCCACCACGTCGCGTGTATCCTCAACGAGCTGCACATCAGCCGCGGATAACGATGATTACATGCAGATAGTCAACATGGCGACCACAATCAGAATGAATTACTGCAGATTTAGGCCCTCACATAGGCTTTAGGCGCACCTACAAGCAACCTCAATTAGGCCTATACCAAAGTGAGGAGCACTGGCCATATCCACAGTTAGTGGAATTGGACGCAGACAGTTCTTGCACGTGGCATATCAGGAGGACACTCTTTGTGCTGATGTATGTATTTTGTCTGCTGTGTGTAAGCGCAGTAGGGACATGAAGTGGGGAGTACAGTGAGTTACAGATGACAGGACCATGGCAAGGATCCGATGGGCAGAACTGATAAAACACTCAAGGACACCGCTTGGTCATTCTGAATAGGACTTTGTCACTTTATTCTAGGTTTGACCAGCGCTGAATTCCCAACACGGCTGGTAATTTGTATATACTTCAAGGTTAAACTGTGGGTTGATTTCATGACCAGGCAATCCAAAGTGCGCACTGGCCACTCACTCACAGGGTCCGCTTTGTGGATACTTCAGGGACACATTTATATCGGCCACTGAAGGAGTGAGGGAAATCCACTAAAGGGACTGCATTGTTTACACACAAGGTGGATCCTTCCACGGAGTATATATATATATCGCCATTCAGAGAAACTCCGTGTGTGTCTAATGACAGGCTCTGTATGAAAACCACAACAGAAGACGATACGCGACATGGTGATATGTCTCATTTATTGGCACTTGATTCTCAAACCCTCAGCTCCGTGTAAGGCTTGTTCATATACGAGGGTAACACCACTGGAAATACGTGCTTAAAACGCCTGTGCCGCTCAATATATGACTATTTCATTGAAAATACGCAAGGTAACGTTTAGAGCAGTAGGATATAATAAGAACACAAGTTGTGGACTTGAATGATTATATATAAATTATATTCTAGTCGTCCTACATGAGATTATTGAGGCACAAACCCTATTTTAGTGATCCTTTACAAGACTCATTGATCCCAGATCATGTCTCAGTGATCCTATACAAGACTCTATAGGAATAGTCTCAGATCGTGTCTCACTGATCCTATATGAGACCCTGTAATTTCATATTCCTGCCTGTCCCAATGGTCCTATACAGGACTATATTCACGGAGCTGTCTCAGTGATCCTATACAAGACTCTATAGGAATAGTCTCAGATCGTGTCTCACTGATCCTATATGAGACCCTGTAATCTCATATTCCTGCCTGTCCCAATGGTCCTATACAGGACTATATTCACGGAGCTGTCTAAGTGATCCTATATAAGACACCATAATCATTGTTCCTACCTCAGCGATCCTACACGAGACACTTAATCACAGTGACAATAGGACTCAATCTCACCCCGGTAGAGCCCGGCAGATTCTAACAGAGCACAGTGTGTCCGGGCGACATCGCTGCCCGTCAGCGTCAACAGAGACTTGGTAAGTGTCAGAGAGGCAGAGAGACGGAACGATGCCGGTGAACAGGAACTCGGTGGACTCTCACCTCGTGTCCAAGAAGCACACGGAGGCGGAGATGAAGAGTTTCGTCAGAGAGACGAGCTCGCAGAAGGTGAGATCTGTCAGTTTTATCACTTTCTATCAGAGCGTGATCGCACGACCTATATACATTCCCTATACGTTAGAGCGGTCAAATATTCATTCGATCTGGTATTGGGATATCAGCAGTGTGCCAGTGTCTCAGTATGCCCAGCTGACCATGACCGATCGGTCAAGACCGAAATACCTTATTGACTCACTGGTGCTTAATTTGCATAAATGGTAAATTGACTGGGTGCAAGTGGGTTACAAAAACAATCTACGATCTGAATATAACCCAAACCTTTTAATTGTTATGCATTTATAACTTCACTCACATACCATTTGCTCCTAGCAATATAGATACTCTGCCTATGCCAGTAACTCTTATACTTACTAATATAAGCTGTATACGTTGTAACGTTTTTTTTGTGTTTAGAAAAAAAATTGATAGCATACTACATTCATCATATTATCAAAGGCGATCTTCCACGCATTAGTTGCACAAGTACAAGGAAAAATACTCCTGTTTACCGCCGTTCATACCTTACTTACATCTAAACAATCCTTTGGGATTATGATAAAGTAATCCCATTCAATATATAACATTATATGACTTTGGTTTCTTTGTTTTCAATGTTATCCTCCTTTTCTAAACCTATACAAAAATGTGTTGAACGATGGACAAACTACTTTGCGGGCAGACTGAAGTACAAATACGTCTTAATGAAATCTCCCTAGCATGGAACTTATGTACATGCTGCCATCTTGCCCTTGAAAATAAAAAAATACCTGTAGTTGGCAGGTGCAGTTACCAATAAATTGTTTATGGGACCTTTCCTCCGGCGGGCCATAGTAGGGTGTTAGCCTCGTCATATGATTATCAATGGATTATAACAACTAATAAAATAAGAACAGAACTAGCACTCACTCTGTGCTCTTCACATCACTCAATATACAGCGGACACCTGACATTAGCAAAGTGCTCCGTGCAACAGAAGCCTTGAGCATTGTTCTCAATCAGGACAATTAATAAAACGTGGTCGTCACATTCCCTAACAGACCACTCTAAAATCCCCGCTGTATTATCGCTCAGTAAGCCATGTGGTTGTCGTTCAGGGATACCGGCAGCTGGCGGTGAAGAACCAGAAGGCTCAGACGAGTCTGGGACACAGCGAGATGAAGATCGCCGTGGAGAGCCGCCTGGCGACACAGAGGAGAACTAAGGAGCAGCGGGCGCTGGAGGAGCAGCTCCAGGCGCTGAGTCTGGAGAAGGAGCGGATCGCGCTCTCCAGACTGCGGGACCACCAAGGTGAAGGTCGTCTCAGCTGTCAGCACACTGAAAAACACCCTGTTCTCATCACCGTGCGCATCAGCAAAAAACGTTTTAGAAGATTTATTTTCATGAGATGAACCTTATTATGTATATCTAGGTATTCTGTGTATCTAGTTACAGTAAAACCCCACTTAAGGAGACACCCTCGGTTCCGAGCAGAGTGTTAGCCTGGCAGCCTGGCCTAATTAGACCCTGATAGGCCAGGTAACGGGTTGCAGTTTCGTGGTGCATTATTGATAACGCCTCCATTTTTCTGTTGCATTGTGGGATTGGCAGACCAACAGATACACTGGTTCCCGGGGTATCCACTAGGGGGCTGGGCGGAGATATATGCGGAACCCAGCCAAACCACTAGTCCACTAGTGCCCTGGCCCTAGCGACAACGGGACGTACTACAGTCTAGTTGAAGGTCGTAGGAACCCGTTACCTGTCTCTCATTTCATTTGGGCAGGGAACCAGTCCAGCAGAGTGTCTTCTTAAGCGAGGTCCCCCCATAAGCGGGGTTATAATTAACTAAATAAAGATACCTGTTCCGAAGAAAGTGACCCCTTAAGCGGAGTGTAGCGAGGGTACTGTATTCCCCAAACCGTGGTATTCATATCTCTCTTCATACTGGCGACACAACCAATAATTCTGTGCTGCCACCTATTGTCAAACTATGGTACTTGTCACACCTTTTCATATTACACAAAGTAAGATGAGCGAGATATCAAGAGATTAGAGTGAGAGTGTTGGATAGGACCTAAATAAGTACAGTAGAACCCCGCCTAAAGGACACCCTGTTTAAGCGGACACCCAGCATGAACGGAACGGTTTCCCATATAAATGTTTATTTCTGCCCCGTGTAAGCGGAAGAAATGAGGATTTCTATTTATAGAATTTCTCAGGTTTATTTTCGAGGTCGCATAACAATTTATCTACTCTGTGTTTTCCCATGAACTCCAAGCTCCACTCACACACTTTGAAAACATTACTGTAAATCAGTCTTCTTTTTTTTCTTTTAAAAAAAAATGTCTTTATTGCATTCAATGTATTACATTGCTCTTCCTTGCAAAACTGACAAATGTGAACATCAACAATAATGGTATTTACAATGAAATTATACATATGAATTTTCAATGCTTGGTATTACATCGATTTGATCTCGATATGTACATAAAACATTTCCGTATGAAACATGCTCTTTCTTTTCGTCTTAATATCTAAACTCACCTTTACAAAATCCCAAGTGCCTATTACATAGAATACGTATTTAACATTTTATGCTGACAGTTTTACCATTACTATTTTCTTGAATTGATTCTTTGTCACTATATCTTGCGCTTCCTTAGTTAAGGAGTTCCATAACCATATTCCTTTATATATGCTTGATTTTCTGAATTTCTCCTTCTTTGGCCTCGATGAATAAATAGAATTTTTAAGTGATCCCCTCGTTTTTGGTCTAATAACCTCATTTTTTCTCAGTTGTATTTCACCTAGTTTGTACAAAGATCGTATTATTCCTAACAACAGCGTCTTTCTTCTAATATCCGGGTGGGTTACCTTACATTTCTTTAGCAGTTTTTCTGTTTTTATATATCTGTCTTCGTTATAGGCCTCTTTACCCAATGCTATTCTCAGCCCTCTATAAAGACATCTATCAAGTTTTTCTCTGATTCCAATGTTTGTTCCCTCTAATAAAAACGATCCATGGTCGGCCATAGGAAGCTGACAGGTTTTTAGTTCATTCAATGCTGTGTCTTTCCTTAGAAATTTTCTTAAAGTTTTAAAAATATTACACTTGTCTTGAAGTATCCTTAATAATTTCTCACAATGTTTTTAAATATTCAGTTCGCTATCTACTATTACTCCTAAATAGTTCATATCCTCATTTGTATCGATATCCACCCCCTTTATCTTTATTGTTCCCCTGAGTTCCTTTTTAAACTTCATTCTAGGGCCATGATAAACTAATTTCGTTTTCTTTAGATTCATGGTTAGCCTATTGGCTGTGTACCAGTCATGTAGTCTATTGAGGACATCTTGAACCATTACCTCCGCCTCCAACAGGGTTTTTCCTCTACATAATACTACTAGGTCATCTGCGTATAGAATGTCAAAAGTATCTGGTATACAGTCAGGTAAATCATTAATATATATCAGGAATAACAAAGGGCCCAGTATGGAACCCTGTGGTACCCCTAATGACACCTTTTCTTTGTGTGTACATAGAATTTCAGACACAGGGCTAGGTAATTTGTAATATTTCTATATGGGACTCTATTTGTTGGAAACATTTCCTATCAAGTTCCATGCATCTTCCCAAAAATATCATACCCTGCTACATTCGATGAAAAAGTGTCCTAGATCAACTTCTGTGCAGAAATTCTAGAAATCTGATTCAACAAGTTTACGCGTGAACAGATATCTGTTAGTCTGTGCAGCATTCTGTAACGAAAGGACTTTGACTTAGTTTCTACGAACATACGTCACATGGACACACCCCCATGACCGAATTAATTGAAATAACCAGAATTTATAAGCGATGCGTACATGTATAATATATATACAAAAGATATACATGCATTGGAGTTACTCAATAAGGCTTGCCATTGCCTCTTGAACTGTCGCAGGTAGAGAAATATCCATTTGTGAGCGATATCTGGAGATATATAGGAAAAGAGAATCTACGTTCCGGAGAAAATATGTTTAAGTTACTCGATCGAAATAAATACTGCCCTTGGAACACTGGATAAAACCCAAACCTTTTAATCGTTGTTTTTGTTGTGATTCCGCGGTTATTCGTCAGTGATGACCGTATACCCCGTGTTGTACCAGCTCTACTGACACCCTCCTGTTTCAGTGTCGCGGCAGAGCGCGCGCACGCCGGTGTCCGTGTGTGAGGAGGAGGAGCAGGACGTGGTCGGCAATCCCTACCCGGTCAGCCTGAGCGCCGCCAGCCGCGCCGACAGCGCCGACAACCCCGGTCAGTCCGCCCAGTACCTCCACCGGGGTGTCAGTGTCAGGAGGCAGACTCACGAGATCAATATAACTTAATCCGTACTCCACCGAGTTTGACCGCCGAGTAATTCATGAAGCAAAGCTAAGTGAATTACGCAGCGGTCAAACGAGGCGGAGTGCGGACCAAGTTATTTTTATCGAGTAGATTTCTGATTTTATCTCACCCCATATTACATTATCAATTAATAAAACACATGACCAAATAAGCCCTTGAGTATTGGATACACTACCTTCACGACCATGGAATATGAGTTCCTAACGTTAGGTCTATGAAGAAAAATACCGGGGTGAGATAACTACTGGAATCTCACTCTCATTTTTTGCGGGGTGAAAGTTTTAACTTACTTTTCGATATTTCTTTATTTCTTTGGTTCAATGCATATAGCCTCTTGTCCTTTTTTAACAAAATTGACAGTATGCTATGTTTATGGTATTCTGTCTCCCGCATACTTGTAATCTAGTTTCACAATATTCTAATGAATTAGATATAAATGGATTGCTAGTGGGTAAACCTGTAGCCATGTTAGATGTGCCTTTAGTTGTGCATCGTTCTACAAACTCGGTATGACTAAACACACCTAAACAACTCAAAACAAAATCAATTCAGATACCCTTAAAGTATATGCATTGGTATGTGTAGATAAAAAATACACTATCCTACCCCTCATATAAATCTCCATAGAACTAACATAGTGCGACTGTATGCCATAGTCATGCATAGAATATTTATACGCCACTGGTCACATATGAAGTTTAAGCATGTGATGGGGTAGGATAAATTCTAAACATCACTCAACTTCATATAATTGTTTACATGCCATTCATTGTCTTTTGCTATAGATATATCTTTCAGCTCCGCTTTGGGAAATCATTCTGTGAAGACAACTCATGCCATAAAAACAATCTTATGGAATTTCGTGACGTTTCTTGATATAATTCTAACCATAAGGTATGGAAATAAGTCCTCGTTATGATAGTACTCCTGACGCGCTGTGATGTTGGCGATGACGGCGACGCGCGTCGGGAGGTCTATTGTAGCGCGTTTATCTGTAAATAGTATACACATGTATGCCTAACAATACCATATTACTTTTCAGACAATAAAACCCAATTCCAAGTGAAACGATGAAATGATTGGTTTGAGACCCTTAGACTTAATCGAATGACTCAAAATATCGATGCAGTATCATAACATGACCTACCAAATTGGCAAATTTGATCATTTCCAGTCAAGTATTTCACATGTATGTGAGATTTTCCAACGCACTACGATATTCAAACATGTTTGAGTTCCTTGGACACCCTTCGATGCTAGTATTTTCATCGGCGTGCGTCGTAGAGCATCGGCGTGCGTCGTAGAGCATCGGCGTGCGTCGTAGAGCATGCCGACAAAACCTGACTAATTGACGCCAAGCTCTACGATTCCGCCACGATTTTGAGTTGAAACTATATCTTACCTTTCTAAATTCCCGCCACAGGTACTACATATTTATAATCTGTACATTTTGACTTTTTGATCCTCACAGGCGCGGCCTACTTGCGCATGCGTGGCGGGCGGCGGCGTCAGTCACGTGAGTTCGAGGACCTCGATCTGAACACGGCGACGGGCGCGCTGCTCCCGGGTCTGCGTCGCTCGGCGTCACGCGGCTCCATGACGTCCCTGACGTCAGAGCGCCGCGCGCCGTTCTCGCAGAACCTGACGCGCGACCAGGAGCGGGCCTGGATGGGCAGACCGGAAGCCATCAGCTCCGTGCGCAGGCCCAGAAAGACCATCGAGCAGCAGCAGAGAGACGCCATCTTGATCCGAGTCTCGTCCAACGAGAAACTCTCGCGAGAACCTCGCGCGGGCGTGACGTCATCGCGAGGGCCTCTTAAGGCCACGCCTCTTGTGACGTCAGCGAGTGACGTAGGGAAATCGAGTGTCGTGACGAAGAAAAAGGTCACCAAAGGAACGAGTAGTAAGAAGACGGTGTCAAAGTGAACGTTGAGAATTATATTTGGAGTTTACAGCAGGAGGTTATATAAGATTATATATAACCGATATGTCTGTATTGAACGTGGGAGAGAAATTTCGTGTTGATTCAATTTTTTTTTGTCTTCTTAAGGTGGGAACGTGACAATTGTTTTTCTTTATTTTCTGTAATCAATTAGGTAATAATTCAGAAAGGTTATTGGTTTCCAATCATGACCCTGCATATGTGGGCGTTATCTGAGTAGTTTTTGTATATTTGTTGTTTGCCATTTTGCCTTGGTATCTTATAATATTTATGAGTCTACTAGGTCTACATCGTTAATTTAAACTTGTTCAAAATCAATATTTCATTTGTTTGTATGAATACTATTGGGTATACTGATAAAACACATTCCTTTTGACGTTATATATAATGATATTAATTGTAGGCGCAGATAATATTTGTGTGTGTATTTACATAGTTAATGGCGTCACGCTAACATTACGGCCACATCGGTTACCGTCACGCGTTGTTTATTTTTACCTATACATAGACGGGAAGTTATACAAATACACTGCAAACGTTGCATGACCGTATTGCCGAGCTAGATGTTCGTTAGAGGACACTTTAGTATAAGGCTGCTACTTCATGGTGCAATTTTTCAAATCACAGATTAGTTTGACTAGTGACGCCACCTGTCGTTAAACCAAGGAACGCTTCTTTTAGATCCCGTGTGGATGTATCTCAGTATTCCTGTACATAGCTGATGTTTTAAATCATCTCAACCTTGGTATATTCCCTGTAGATTTAACATTGGGAACTCAAGGTACAAGGAGTATTGTAAAAAAAAAAAAAAAAAGGTTCTCAGCGGCTGATGATGTCAAAAACTTTAAGCAATCAGTCAGTGATAGGGGTAAGATCCAACTTGATCCACCTGACCCGTAACCACTGGAAATGTGCCATTCGCTCTGGTAAGTCGCATGCCTCGGGAGATTTCTCCGCAACACAAATCCATGGTATATTTTCAGTGGCTACTGATCTTTTTGCAGTTCCTTCCTCGTATTACCTGAGAATATCTGTTGTCATTTGCCCAAGGCAAAGTAAGGTGAGGTGGTTACTGGCAAAACAAACGATTAAATTTCCACACCAACTTAATGTTGTGGTTTCAAAGGTTGATCTCTAGGTAATTATAAGGAGATCTGGAAACTGCAGTATTAGGTTTTCGGCATGCCTAGACATAAACCATGTGATAAGAAGCTGAGTATCATAGCGCCACAAAAGGCAACACCGCGTTTGAGTTTTTCACCACACGAGAATCTCACTCTCGTGCACTGCAGTCTCCAAGCCTTCGTCTGTCCCTGTGTGCTTGAGAAACTCAGATCCGACAGAATTATTTTTTTACACGTGGTTTGTAACTAGGGTAACTGGAGTTCGGCAACGCCGGTGTCGCCACCCGGTGTTTCCATATGAACTATCATCGGAATTTCACCCCCCCCCCCCCCCCATCCGCCCCACAAAAAGGTGGTTGGGTTATTTTATCAATTTCTATCATAACGATCAACGGTTGTTATATAAGAATGTACTCTAAAATGTATAGTGTATGATAATAAATTCCATTCCACTCTACTGAACCTTGAACTTGATCAGTACATAGTCAATTTTGAAGCTCTTATCTGTGAATGTATGAACAAAATATTCACCTGTTAAAGGTATGTATTACAAATCATGGTGGCTACAGCTGCTGATTTTCAAATATTGACAATGGTCTAAAGTGGACATCCAAATGAATACAAAATTTCATGAAGATTAAATTTACCCTTTTTGATTATATTAAAGAAGGGACATACGCAAAATCTCTAAAGGTAACCATTTAAATAAATACTATACATTTACCAATTTCTATGAAAACATTTAGAAAGTTTACAATGTTGAATCCAACCCTTTTTTTTAAATGGAATTCTTTACATATTTTGCTAAAATATTGAAATTGTATTAATCTCAGGATAAGGAACTAGCGGGGGACCCTTTTTTCCTTGGTAAGTTATGTGCTGTGCAACACTATTTAGTCCTCATTCACAATTTCGAGTAAATTAACATAGATTAAATTTTCAAGGTAAATTTTCTGATATGCCTTTAAATGAGAATACTCATATCCTTTATTAATCTTTTTCTGGGGAAATCCCTGCATAAATTATTGTAAAGATATAGCCATAAAGGCTATATCTAACTATAGACTCAGTGGCACCACCATGCGGCTTCCCACTGAATCAGCCCTACTAGCGCCACCATCGCGCAGGTAAATAGTTAGAGCAGGTATAAGCGTCACTTCTCATCCTACTTTTTTCTTTTAGAATGGCGCATACTTTGTCTATAATAAATATATCTACACGCTCAAACACAGTCTCCTTCTTTATTTATATGTAATCCATCTACTCTAATCATGTATCACAATGGTATCTATGTATCTATATCATTATCACTTACTTCATGTGTAACTATCTTCACATATATTACCTTTCACCGACAACTAGTTTAAACACATTATACAACAGTTACCTGAGAAAGCCCAACTGTAGACGATGCAAGTTTTAACAGGGATTAGCAGTATTTTTGTTGTTGCAAATGAGCTTAGCTCTTGTTATTAGCGAAGGAACATTAAATAATTGGACCATTATCTTATCTAGTTAATACAGTGTCTCTGTATAAGTCATAAGTCATAAGTATAGTCTCTGCAAATTTTATGTCTGTTAATTCATTATTTCGTAAAAAGAAATACGATGATATTGTAAACATTCATAAATATGATAAATGATGCATCAAGGCGTAATCTGGTCCATGCTAGGAGAGACATCATCCACCCTGAGCAGATTAAAGGTGTGTTTTCTAACTGAGCATACCCGTAGATATATAACATGTAACACCTCCTCCATTAAACCTCACTATATCTGCCGGGGTTGTGACAGGACGGAGTGAGTCACTCTACCCGCCAGTCAGCTGTGTGCGATCGTTAACGTCCAGATGACAACTTGAGGAGGGGAATAGGGGCTGGACCACGCTGTCTCCCTCCCCCCCCCCCCCCGCATAACACTCACATATGGATGACCCAGTTAACCCTCTACCTCCATGTTCAATTCATCTTAATTATTATTAATGTAAAATGCTGTATTTTTTTTTTACTTTCTTTGTATTGAATACTCTATTGATTATACATATATCTGACGGATATGATTGTAATTTACAATTAATATTGCCTTTTCCACCTTATTTCATGTAGGGTTATGTGGCTTCTCAGAAAATGAAATCTCGATATACATGGGCCACATATGTTTTTGGAGATTTGGTAGGAAGTCATGGCTAAAGTAAAATATTGGTTTTGTTACATCAAATTGCTCTCCGATTATTTCCTTGATATTGTTTTATACTCGTCTTGAACTATTGAGGGCGGATAATGTCACGAGTCATTCCCAGCATAGTCCGGATGAGGCATTCATGATCAGGCATTATTTGCAAGTTGTACTTCCGGGTTAGTTCTGTACCACGTCGTGACTTTGGAGACAATATAGAAACCCTCCGTAACAACTAGAAGTACGTACTGACCAAATATAGAGGTATCTAACGTGGGGCATTCATAAAATGCAGTTCAAATCGCTTAGATATTTCAGCTATTAAAACCGTTTTACGTGAATGCCCCACGTAAGATACCTCTAAGCATAGTTATCGACGCATTCTTATTCATTACATGGTGTTTTTTTAACAGCTCCGAAGTCATGATGCGGTGGCAGTCCGCATCACACTTTGTTTAACGCTTTATTTGCGAAGCAAGGTACCGATATTAGATTCCACAAGGAGTGTAAGTGATTTCAGATAATTGGAAATTGATATGTAGTGGTGCTGTTGGAATTCTACTATCTGAAAATAATTAAAAACTGCAATATCACATCATTTCTAAAAAAAAAAAAATAACATTAACGTCTCTGCTATTATACATAGGAAGTTTTACTAAAGATTATATTATTTAATAAGCATCTTCAGAGTTTTAATTTTTTTCGGAGTAATACATTTAGTATAATATATACAATCAATCACTTCCGGTTCATCGGTGGTACTCTCCCACCCTATGTTCTTATTCAACAACCTCGCCTAAGCAAAGCTATACTATGCCATATAATAATCAACCAAACTTTACATTAGCGCAATATTCATATACTCCTTCATATGTGTATTTACTATAACATTATCGACCAACAAGTATGAGTGAAATGATTTAGACAGTCAGTCTACTGTTATATGTCTGATTTAATGATTTAATCATGTCTGTATATATCTATACATATACTTAGTCATACAACGTTTGCATATACTCACCTTCCTGTCATGTTGTGTACGAGTAGTCTGATGTAAACATTGATATCAACCAGCAAAATGTAAGACCACCAGTACTGGTGAATTTTGTTGCACTAAATGGAATTAAAAAAATATGTGCATTTGATAAAAGTATCTATTATCCATGGTATGCAAAGTCCACATTCTCGGGAGCGGAACCCACGTCACTAAGATACACTGCGTTGCTCGATTGTCTCACTCTGCAGTTTATTTTCCCGAAAGCGGTGCAGTGCACTCCCACACTCACGAAGGGTTAAACAACTTTTCACTCCATAACAACCAATGTTAAATCCACTGTAAATCTCTGGTAATATCTCAGTAAATATCCAACTTAGGAACACCAAACAAAAAATGGTATAGAGGTGGAGAATAGGAGAAGATGTTTGGTGGTGTTTTTTTTATCAATTCGTTTTGCAAAGATTGTTTTATTTGGTGTTTTCCCCAGCAAACTGCCGAAATTGCTGATGCCAGGCTGCTACAAATGTCAAAATAAAAACTTGCTCAAAAGTACAAAAATGTGCAGATTCAAACATTCAAACTTGTATCCCACAATGTTTATTGATATATCTTGTTAGAAACACATCAAAATACCTTTAATTGTGTATATTAATCATGTACAGTGAGTTCAAACATCGATTTACGTTTTGTCGATCGAGCGATAATAACAGAAAGCTAGGGTGATCAAAACTGGCAATACCCTTTGCCCCTAGCGGCCGTGAAACAAACTAAACGTTCCGCTCCCGAGAATTGAAGATGTATGTCCATTGTTTAAAACCAGTCAACTGTGAGATACCATAATTAAGGTACACAGATTCAAATCCGTGGTATACAGCCTCAAAGCCATTGTATACGGAAAAGTAGTCCTTTGCGCTAAAAGAACAAAAAGGTGTCTATTGACATACCCCTTAATATGGCAATCCCAGTGTTTGACCTTTTGGAGAAGATTCACTGCGTTATACACTAGCTGACGCTCTTGTATTACTAAGCGTCAACCTATCGATCTTGGTTTACGGCCGCCTGTATACAAAGTATCAATCATTGTCTGTGTATTCTATACATCTGTATTAATATTTTGCCTTGGTATATGTAATTTAATTTATCACCAAAAACGTTTTTAAAATGATTATATCTAATACTTCAAAACTTCTTGGGACGAATACCCAGTTTTATCAGCAGAATAGTTTCTACGAGCGTTTTATCTCACACTTTAATTTTCTTTTGATTGATACCGGAATTTCTCATGAGAAACGATTGGGAGAGGGCCGTGTCTGAGACGTTGTCTTTGTGTTAACTGCCCGTATTCATCAGTAGACGCGGGGTGCACCTGAGTGGGTCGGCAGACGGTGCAGGGGGGAGGCGGTTGGCGGTTGGTGAACAATAGATTACAGGATTGAGCCACTTTTCACACGTGTGGCGCCCAGTAACAGCAGGGGAGGACAACAATGACCACACACACCGCTAATCAGGCCATTCTTCCCCACACCCCGCCCGACACCGCACACTCAACCCGGCCCCATCTTTAACCCTTCATCACCCTCAATGCCTGGACGCACTCCCGCGGGTAGAGAAAATGATGCTTGTAATGTTATTCACCTGAGCTCACGTAACATGGACAATCTAATTTCTTTCCCAGAGATTATGGAAAACGCCTTTATAGTGAAAATTAATAAATGATTTCTAATTTCTTAAAATAATGATAGACTTGTTTATTCAAGATGGTTAAAGTTCGGAAAACTAGATCCCTTAGCCATATCTTCCCTTCTGAGAAAAATAGGGGAAAAATGGCAGGAGATATTGATGGTATATGGTAGGGAACAGCTTATTTTATTCACAATTATAACACAGGCTGCACTACAGAGGTCGTTAAGCGTGAGCCGTGCGGCAGTGAGCGTCGTGCACCTGCTACCGGGCCCGTAAGGAAAGGGTTAACGTCTGCCCCTCACCTTCAAGTGGTCGCTCACCCCGCCCCTCCCCTCCCTCCCCCACCCACTTCCTTAATGACCGCTATGACGTCACAACCTCACACGTGTTGGGGTGGTCACGTGCCCTGGTAATTCGTTATTATGTTTATTTAGATAATTTCCCCTCGTGCTTTGAACTTGGGAATGTCGGTTAGGAACGTTTCTGATTCTCATTCTGTAGAGGGATGTAGGCATGTACTGGATATAGAAATTAAGCTTTGGAAAATTAACTCCACGGACATATCTCAACTGTCATGTGGAATTTATTGGTACAGCCATCTTTCATGGTCATTATCTAATGTATCTAATGTTTCTTATTCTCCCAAATCGTTTCTTCCTCGTTAGATCTTAGGCAGGTAATACATGACCGTTAAATCCTTCCGTCATGATTTGATGAAACTTGATTACAACCAATGTGCAAAAGTGCAAGCCCTGTAGATTCTTTTTATTTCGAAATACAGATACTGACAAAGTTTTGAGGTAAAACCAGACATTTGACGGCCGCTAATATTAGAAAATGAGACAGTTGCGGATTTAAACGGTTCTCGGACCAAGGAAAACTCTTCAAACTAATTTCAGAAATGGCTGCAGTTATTTGAGAGGGAAATATGATCTATGTTATTATATTACAAGTGAATGAAATGGCCAGAATGTTTGATCGAGCTAAGACCACACAGCTCGTCGACTACCCCCAAACCTTGTCTTGTCTTGTAATTGTCCGGTGATGTCTTTCCTATTACTTTAAGTTTTTTCTCTTTTCTGTGACTGTTTGTCTTATCTCTTGGTTTTCCTATATTAATGATATGATGATTGTATCAAGATTATAAGAAAATATGACCCTGTATTATCTTTATGTCTCGTTTGTCTGAACGAAAAAGATGAAAAATAGAAAAGGTGCAGTGTTGTACTAATGAATCTGACATTTAATAACACGATATTACTTGGAAATTGTGGACTCATATATAGACGTAAATTTCTGGTTTTATAGCTAACAATACAATGTAAAAGCAAAATGGATAATAAAACACTGCAAATAAAAAAATGAGACAAATCACGTTTGAAACAAATTGAACAAAGACCGAGTATGTGGTTCGGTTTTAAGTTCTGATAGTGTAGACTCAACGTTTCTACTTTATGTGAGGTCTTCATCTGGTACACTTGGGTAGCTGAGCGTAGATGCACATGTATATCTTGTGGAAATAAACTTTCCCTCGTTACGAAAATATGATCTGATCATTTTATTAGAATTCAGGTATTTAATCAAATCTGAAACCAACGAGAGTGGTTAGAGCTGTATTATCACCATCTCTAAAGATAAAATAGATAAATGAAGTAACTTTTGAATATCGATAATTATCTGACCAAATCGATTCGTTGTCATAACTTTATTCTAAAGCCGACAGGAGTAAAATAGGATTGATTCAATTTACCTTCAAAATCGTTGACCTCTGTTGTGTTATTCAAACATTTACTATATTCTGTGCAATCCTGAGAAAATTAGAAGGGTTTTATTTTGTTGAATTTGATTCTACTCTTTTGATTTCTATCTATATTCTATTGTGATATTACAATATGAATCTCCAGAGAAAAATAGAAGACTTCTCCTTCTAAATAACATATATTTGTGTTTCCATAGACTTGTAAGTCCATGATGTTCTACCACACATGTGTATCATCATATTGAACTCCTCGGTGAGTCATATTGGTTTACTTTTTCAATGTCAATTTTTCGATACGTCCCTCCTCCTCCCCATGTCTGTTCTCCTATACTGCTCTCTGACCCACTGTTACTTTCCCCGACTCCCTCCCCACACTTCCTCCCCGTAATACCAATGATCGTCAGCGGCCATGTTGTGACGTCATATCCACGTAGAATCTCGCGTTGAGAGGTTCTCAACGAGAATCGATGTGACGCATGGCTGCACGGCCGCCATGTTTGTCAGGACGCCCTCCCGCTGTCACCAGCTGTGTGCGCCCATGCGCGGCGGGGAGGGGGGAGGAGGGGGGGGGGGGGGGAGGGTGAGAGAGGAGTACACCAAGGGAGGGAGGGTTATGAATGGACTTAATTCTAGGGGCACTGAAAGGGGCAAAATGATGTTGGGAATTATCTTTACATATATGTTTACATAAAGTTTTCTTATTCAAATATAGATTTATATTATTTTTTGAAAATTTGTATTTACATGGATTGAGCAATGAGTTATACCTCCGCTGGTAATCTGGGTGGAAGAATGGTTTTATACTCATTTATTTTCAGTGAGGAACAATAAAGTGCAGTTGCATATATTTCTGTCGCGGACGATGATACCTTGCAGTTTGCCGGTTTCCCTCAATAATCTATGATAAATATACGTTGTAATAAGTATGGTAAAACATATAGCCAGTAGCTGAAGTTAAAAGGAATAGCAGATTATTTACACGTATTTGCAAGGTGGTGGTGGATGTATCTTTATTTCTGAAAGTAATAAATAAAATTAAGTCATTAAAATGTTGTATTCTATTTTATTGGATTTCTATACAATTGACGAAGGGAAAACCTATTCGGACTGAACGAAATGTTTCATTTTAAGACGAGAAATATCAAAAAGATGTTATAAAACCACATCAGTCGTATTTAAATTGTCAGAATGACTCAATCTCCTACATATAGCATGATAAAATAAGTTCCTGAGACAGGAAATACAACATTATTATTAACAAAGTATCGAACTAAATATATGATTGCACGCATTGAAAAGATGATATAGATGTATCTAAGGCTATATTCTTGAAGACCATACATATTTATGACCATAATCAACAAACTGAAGTTCTATATTGTGATACCAAATATTATATATAGGATATATTCAATTCAAAATATGATATTTACCATACAATAACCCGTTTCAGAAAGCTCTTTCAAGTGGTATATCTATTTCATAATATCCAATATCATATCGAATATTTAACTGATTCAAAATAGGATATAATTTTCAGTCACCAACCACCTTCCATACAATAACCGATTTCAGAAATTCCCTTTCAGTGGTATATCTATTTCATATACAAACAATTCAAGATATGACATAGTTTGCAGCACCACCACATCTTACCATACAATAAACCTGTTTCAGAAATCCCCTTAAAGTTGTCTATTCATTTCATAATATCCAATATCATATCTAATATATAATCAATTTGAAATATGACATAGTTTGCAGCACCACCACATCTTACCATACAATAACCTGATTCAGGAACCCCCATTCGGTGCCTCTTTCTGAGGGCCCCCGACGCGTGGCAGACCTGCATGTTGCGCACGCGCGTGCCTAACAATGCGAGCTGAGTCAACAGGTTGTGTGGAGGAGGGGGTAGGGGGCGCTGCGGGGGGTGGCGGGGTGGCGGGGGTGGGGGTGCAGCCAGGTGGAAGGCGTATATAAGTCCCGGGGTAGCATCCCAAAGTGTGTCCAGTCGTCCTCGGACTACATCAGGTGTTAGGGGCGGTGTCACTGCACCTCAACCCGCAGGCAGCGAACTCTATGCACGATAACATCTCACCGGAGCAGGCTCAGTAGGCACAGAATACAAGGTAAGCGACTTTTTATCTGTCTATAGGTATGTCAAATGTCATTCAATCAGACCTCCTGCCATAGGAGAGGCAGGGTACTGAGAGGGCATTAACATCACCTTTCCAGTATAGTTTCACCTTCATTTCTAACCAAGACTTTCATTTCTAACCAAGAAGCAACAAGGATTCCTCATATCACTAGTCATAGATCGTCGGTACATGTTGCAGAAGGACTGCAGAATAAGTGCCAATATTCCGTTTTATTGTTTTTCAACCGGAATTGGGCTCACGGAAAAAAATGGGCCACCTGCATTTATTTCCCCCTTTTGGCTTCAGATCTCCCTCATTTATTAGCCACTTTTAAACCATAGGACCCTTTCCTAATGTGGATTGTATTGTTCCCCTCATATTCTATGTCTTATGGTATACATCTAGTATAACATCCTTCCATATGGCCGTTCGAACAGGCACTGACAGTTCATCAGCTGAGCTACAATATCTCTGTGTATTCAATATTTATCCCGTAGACATATATCTATTTTTATACATGTTTAAAGGTAAAGAAGAGTCAGCCTTTTATCTTGTTGAATGAGCTGATAGTTGGAGGGCGGGTCTTGGGTCCCGCTTGTAAGAGTCATATCTCGTATACCACGTGGACCACGAATACGATAACGACGGATTACCACAAAATATAGCCACATAAATCTGACCAAATGCTTTTATATCCTACATCAAACAGTCTCTTCTTTTGCCGCAGTCATTTCCCTACTGTTTCCCTTTTCACTGTGGATGTGACACGTGGCCCTGTTCCAGTATGGAGCAGTAGGTGAGGGTGGAGAATGCCACGTGCACAACTTCAAATATCGATTGAGTGTGCGTGTGAGCCTGGTACAGGGCCCACTTTCACGTCTACTACTCACTCTCTCCACCCGCACAGCCCACTCAGGGCGCTCTTTATGAGGGGTACCTCAATTGGAGACAATATAAGTTTACACAAAGGAGATATTCCATGCATTTCAAATGCTCAAAGGAGCTGGAGTTGACATTGACTTACTTTCGGAGAAATTGTTTTGTTTTATATACTAAAAAGGGGTAGAGTTGATAACACCGGCTTTCTGACACTGGAGATGTTACCAATGCTAGGGGCGTCCCCTCATGTGGTATGTTGGAGGACGGTCCATGGTGTTTAGTTCTACAGTCTATAGTTGACCTGCATCTAGTGGGCCAAATCACCCTCATTAACGCTCTGAGGGGGCTGGGGAGGTTAAATATTTTTGGACAGTTTGTGTATGCTCCTTTGTTTTATCGCGTACACGAATGAGAGAGGATTGTAAAACGTTTCGGAAGTGTTCGTACGTACTTTATTGATACCTCCTAGTTTCATATGACGCATCATTTCAGTCAGTTATTCATACCACTTATATCTTTATCGTAATCCGCCATGTGGTGCCCTACAGTGTTGAGATCAACCTATACTGTCGAAGTTTTAAGATCAATAATCCAGGGACAGTATATGCAGGGGTTCAGATTAATACATTAGAGCATAGAGATAATTTGGTTTCATATTCAAGCGATGTCTTCAGTCTGTAATATGTAGATACAGGTTTGATATAGTTGTGCGTCAAAAATACTCAGTAAACTACATGCCGTAAAACGGTGAAGTCTTCCCCTCAATTTGCGCCGATCGGATGGCGGCCCCCCGCACGACACCTGGTGATGTACGGCCGTAGGTACGACATGGGGAGCAGCGAGATGTCAGCAGTGTTAACACACCTCATGGAGAGATGAATCAACAACTCCGATGTCAGCTTCTGACTACCACTCCGGATACGGGGAAGTTCGCCGGGTCTCTCACAGATGGCGCCTTCTGTCACCTCCGGATGAAAGCCCTGTCAAGATCGTTTCTTGAAAAACCGATCGGTGGGACTTTCGTTCGTTCGAGACTCTGGGCTAAGCAGCATCTACAATAGCAGGACTTGGGGGAAGAAGTAATCACGCACCATCACTCATCCACAACTACACGCACATCAACGGATACTTATTTCCATATACCTGTGAGCACATCTCTTACATGTACAGCCCGCTCCTACCGGTGTCATATTGACGGTCACATGTCACACTATAGTATGTGGGTATTGTCTCTTCAACCGATATCAAAAGAAGGTAAAGGTTTGCCATTTTAAGGTATACACCCATATACCCATATATGAAATCAGGCTGACTGTAGTGATACTCTAAAAATTCCTGGTTGATTTGTCTATTAAGGCCATAACATACTGTACGATTTCGGAACATGACTGTTCTATTCTCGGCGACAAAAGACCAATCGTAAGCTCAGGCGAAGCCTAGAAATTGAGTCGCTCAGTGTGACACCCCCTTCAGAACTTTGCCTAAGATTTAAAAATCTCCCCTGTGGTGATATACCTTTCTTGCCGATAAATTGCAGTTTAATGTTCCGAAATCGGGACCGATAAATTAAGGAACCTGTTCCTTCCCGTTGTCGGCGACAACAGATTTAAAGAAATACCCCCGTGGTGGCTATCGAGTTTGGCCCATAATTAGTCGCTGGGTGAGCAGAAATGTCCCTGCCACACACAGACTGAGCCCCGCTCACTGATTAAGCTCCCATATACTAAGATGTCTTACTTGTTATCTTATCGGTAGCCTCAAATCTCTGAGAAAATCGAAAGTCAGTCGTCCAGTGTGAACAGAATTTACTCATGACTTATTCCCACTAATGACCACCCTCCCCATCCATAAATCTGCTGTGATGGTCGACATCCTGCGCAAATTCGCCTGAGACACATTAGAATTTGCTTACGATTAACGGTGTCAATCTGTGGGAACGAAGTCGTACATTGTGTTTCCCCCTTATGTGTATCCCTCTGCCTTCAGCATTGGGATTTATTTCAGTGACAACAATATTCCATGATTTTGACGTCCGACTACAGAAACCTTGTTCCCATATAGTATCACATGCACACTTGCAACACACATGCTATCAGATTCTCTCAGATGTATGGTTCATCTGATACGAAGTCGCCATTTAACACATAGGAAGAGTGCATCACTATTGTCGGAGGAGACGACATCGATGTATCCTTAATGGAGGATACATGAAATAGTCCCTGAAATATCACCTGGTTAGAGCGTGCTCGCATGCCCTATATACGTTGCCTATAAAAGGTTAGAGTGATTACATACACTTTCAGCATGCTGAGGAAAATCTATCCCTTCACTATCTGCGTGCCATTCGCTGTGCTAGTGGATAGGGAGCAGGGTGCCAGTGTCTGAGGGTCTTAGAGGCATGCCCAGCAGACCATGACCAATCACTAAAGACCGAAATACCTCATTGACTCACTGGTGTTTGATATGTTTGGATCCTATAGATAGACTCAGGCAGTTACAGAAATGGCAAGTTCACTGGGTGCAAGTGGTTACAGAAAACGATCCATAGACTGAATGTAAACCGAACCTTTTAGTTGTAACTCATTTAAATTGCACGCTCATTCATCAATGATGAACATTCTATTTGCTCCGAGTGTGTTAAGTAGTACTTGAGAGATAATCGGTCACCATTTACCTTCCTTCAATTACTTTAATTTCCAATGGTGAATGATAGATGCAATATTAACCTTTTTCTGATATTATTGTGCCTTTATCTCACTCTGGTATTTTTGTTGCATAGGCTTAATATTCGGAACTCTACGAGTATTACAGTCCGTTTTCATTTCCCAACCCGTTTGAATGCTACGTGATATTCCCTGGGCTGTCACCTAGTTAATATCACTCAACATCAAACTTGTGGAGAACTACGACTTTGACTAAAACATGTTGTTTTCTTCTTAAATCCTTCTTGAAGTTGCCTTTACGTGATGTTCTCGCTCATGCTTGTACATTACTATACGTCAACCTCACGCGGGATCCGCCCAGTAGCATCAGAAACACATAGATTTTCTCGTCTAGAACAACACAAACCAAAAGAATACACGCGCACATCGATGCAGTCAGAGATGGGGACTTTATTTCACCCCTGGTATTTTTCCCATTTACTTTGGGAACTCATACTCAATGCCAATGGAGTATTGTCAAAAAACTCAATTTGAGAGGACGTCAAAAACGTTGGCCAATCAGTCAGTGACAAGTGAGATCAAATCTGAACCGCACTCAATCCATAGCCGCAGAAGATACGTTACGAGATTCGTTTGCGCAGTAATCTCCAGGTACAAGACCGAGTAAGATTGCATAATTCTTGTCTTCGTGCCTATTTTATCGAACTTTAATCTCAAGTTTTTCTATCGAGCTTTTATCTCAAGTATTCATCATTGTCCTAGGCGTTTATACAAACACCATGTTTCCTGTTTGCGTTTAGATCTTGGTGTATCTAGGTAAAATGAAAATATCAACACTCATGTTTCCAGAAAACAAATAAACAGAGACAAAATATACATTCACATGATTTGGATAAAGATGTATTTTCAGATTGAAAGTCAATAATTATATTTCTCTTAGAACATTTCATGTTAGATAGGTTACAACGTTGCTCGAAAATTCATCAAATAATATATCAAATAAGTTACGACTTGTACTTATACACATTTATTTCATATTCGATCTCTTAGGACGAAACCATACATTTTAGAAACTCCACTTCTGGAATCCTGTACCGATTTGAAACAAACACTGGCATTTAACTTCCAACACACGTCCTATACCATCTACATAGTCGTTTAAATATTCACCAACACACGTATACATTCATAAAGAAATACCAATTTGAACTGACTAGGATTAATAGTTAATATGATTATATACATCCGTTTTATTTCAGGTCAGTTACATGTTTTTACTTCATATTTCAGGTATTTATGTCAGGACAAAAGCTGTCTATAAACTATTACAAACTCTTTTGACCATGGCGTTATAGTGATGGAACCTTTGGCTGAATCGGAGGCCCATTTCTTAATACATCCTCAAGTTATGTGGAAGTAACGCAATAGTTTCTCTGTTAGAATGGTTCAATAGTAAATACACTCTTCATACAGGTTGTCAGCCTCTTTGCTCTTATATGTAGTGCAAATCCTGTGTACGGAGAGCGACAAATAGTCTACAAGCCCTCATAGAGCTCCTTCTTTTGATAATGTTTAATCCTCAGTTATTAGGTTATGATAATTATGGTTTGGAAACCTCAGGTTTTAACAAATGAACTCAGATCGGGCCGCCATCTTCTTTGCCCACATATACGCGTTGCTACGTATTCTCACGTTTGGTGGCACTGAACGTAAAAACATCAATTAGTAGTTACTTCTGATGAGATGTATAACAATAGAGTTCTTTAATTCGTCTATACAAACGTCAAAACTAATGTAAGTCACTACTAAGTCCAATAGCATTCTGCAGGTACATCACAAGGCAGAATCGTTTAAAAATATGCAGACTTCCTTCTGACCTGAATCTCCTCCTCAACTTTATCACAGATTGATTTTTAGATCCACCTTTCACTCTTTAGATCTGTCAGTATTAAAACAAATTGCGGTCAGTATATAAGTTCGGATTCCATTTAGACGGGCATCTCGGCAGTGAACTACAGTATTTGTACATCGCCGATAGACACTTTGTGAGACTTTCCCTCAATGGATTGAATGTCTTCCATCTAGCACCAATAACACATTCCGTGAGTTCTCCGCGTATTAGTGACGCTCTGTCACTTCAGGCTCGATTCCAATTTACACAAATTACGTCTCACTCCTGCTCGGGCCATGTTCAGATCCTTTTCAGATCAGGGCTAAAACGACCCCCGATTAGGGTCCAAGTGGTAGTCGACATAAAATTCGGCCAAATCGAATCAAGCCTTCAACCAGTCACAACTCAAAGCATCTTATACTCATCTCAGGTTTTGTCATAGGAAAAGCAGGATCTTAAGTTATCGTCTAAAACATAATAAATACATTAAACGGTGGGTGTCCCTTCTGAAATTGAGATAGATATATTGATACACTAAGAAAGTATAAACCTAAAGTATCCTTAAGACATATCCCTGACATATTGATACAATATTTTATAAATTGAGATATGAATATGGATACACGAAGGTAGCTTTAACTTGAGATATCCCTCAGATGTATCCTTCATTCAGATATAAACTTCAGATATCCTACGTCCTGAATATCGTAAAAGGATACAACGTCAGCGATCCCATGAATAGGACAATCAGATTATAACTGACAATTCAAATTATGAATATATATAGCACTAAATACATTCAATTAAAATGACTATTTTGCCAATGGCGATACCAGAAACTTTTTGAATCTTGCTTATTCATGACTTATTTCGAGAAACACGTCCCACTACCTTCAAAGGCATATCCTCCATTTCATTTTGGCGGAACCTATTGATTTTCAAATGTTGCCAATTATGAGTCAAGGTAGTGCCAGATGAGGAGATTTAACGTTTTTTGGCCATACCTGGGAAGAACGCCCACGGACGACAGAATGTATCAATTTGTCTATTTGAATTGAAAAAAAAAATCATTTAAAAAAAAACACATTTTGTTCGGTTGATCAAAACTTAAAAGATAAAGATAGGCAAATTTTTGCTTGGTTTACTTAGGATATGCACAAAATTATATGGTTTTTATTCAATTATCTGAAAAGGCGGTGACATAAGCTTTTTAGAAATTTAATATATTCTGTGAAAGTTTGAAGAAAAGGACATGGTATTCATGTTGTGAAAAGAGCCCTTTTTTTAGAATGTTTACATATTCTATCGTATCAATATCATAATATGTTTCTCGAAATAAAAAGTAGAAGACTAGCGGAGGATCGGGGGTGAGACGTACAGTCCAGGTACAACTTCACAACTCAACTACAATGTCTTATGGGGAGATTTTACACAAAGGAACATCAACAGTAAATGTCTCTACTCTAAAAAACACCCACAAAACTATCATAGCGACCCCCATTTTTCAAATGAGCTATATGTTCTAGAACACTTGGAAGTGATTTGGCATGGGTTTTACTGTTGGGTTGTCTGATACGCCTGAAATCACTAATCAATGACTAAACAATAACCAATCAATAAGTCACAGCTGTTTTAAATGCACTGCACTGCGTCCAGATGAATGTCATCCAAGTTCGTCGACCTCGGCGTCTCTAACGGCGTCGTCACTAGTTCCGGAAGTGACGTCACGGTATGTCCACCAGGTGGCGGTGAGAGCGAGAAGCTGGACTGACAACTTCCGCTGTCACCACTAGAGTTCTCTGAGCGCGGGAAAATAGCGTTCTGTGCCGCTAGGTAGCGCTTCCGCCGATTCATCTTGTACACGCGCATGCGCTCGGCTTCCTCTTCCGGATCGGCTACGGCGTACTCCCAGCGGAGACTCTCGTTGAAACTATCGTCCGTTACGAACTTGGCCGGTCGCTGTTGTCGCGAGGCGGCATTGTTTTTATTGTTGTTGTATCCTTGTTTCTTGTTCTCAGCGCCGTATGCACGCTTCCCGGCCGCCATGTTGTTGGAGAACGCCAGTTTGACCGCCGGTCTGTAAGCGCTGCTCTGATTGGTCGGTTCTGCCGGCTGCCGCTTCCGGTCGCCATGTTGAACTGCTGAAGCTGGTGCCGGTTTGGTGGTTTGGTTGATGCTTATCTCGGGGAGTGTTGTGGTCGTGGTTTCCGCCTCTGAATCGCCACCTAGTTGATTAGAAAAGACTGTTATGAGAATGGTGTCTATAGGTCTACATAGACAGAATATATCCATAATATAACAGCAAAGCAGATGCAAACTGGCTGCCAGTCTAAGAGTCCTGATGTTACTGGGTGAGGATGGCTAAAGTTTGCTACTGAGGCTATAGACCCTTTGCCAGTTCTCGCGCATGTGCGTGAAACTGAACTTCCGGCCTGTTGGCGTGATGTTAACTTCACCTCATCTGAGTGTACGATCTATACCGTTTTATGAGTGATCGTTTGTCGGGGTTTAGCGTTTCATTGATATTTCACGATGGATAAGTTAGCAGACATGGTGAAATAGAAAAGTATGAAAATGAGTGAATTATACTCAGTAATACTGCTTCGAAACATGTTTTGTCAAGAGTGACAGTAGCTGCCACAAGTTTTGTAGCAGGTATATATGGGAATAGGAATACGAAGTGTAACATCCGCTGTGTATCAAGCCACATATATACTTTAGGTGGTCGATTTATTTAAGCGTACTTTTTGTTAATAGTTTTAGGCCATATAAACCATAAAGTACCTATCGCATAGTTACATGCTGCTGTTATGCATGAAACAAATATATGCTTTGCAATGAGAGCTATCAAGGGCGGTTGTTTCTTTATCAAGGCTGACCGCGTGACGTTAAAGCATCCCATCACACTCAGGTTATAAATAATGTAATTTCGTTTATAGATTGACGCATATCTTTATAGTGTGAAAATTTTATTCTGAATGCCAGGGAGCTAGAAGTTAAAAATTATCATACGGATTCAAACAAAGATACCTATAATCGAGGCGTAAAGTGAAGTCTGAATTGAGAGACCCGGTAACCGTGGAATGGTAAGGAAGAATGTCGAGTCAGCATATGTTGGTGATCATCACCAACTTTATGTTATCTGTTTTTATCAGCTATTTATAAGGTATCCATACTTTGTCCTCAGAACTTCGTTAACCAAAGAAGAATATTAAATGAATTAAAACTTATTAACACATCTATTTATCATAAAAGCGATATGTGTACAAACTCAATCCTGATAATCGTTCCCGGTTAATTTGTTTACAAATTAATTTTATTTATTCATCGCATATGACCTGACACCTAGTTTTCAATGATGCAGTAAGATAAATGCTGAAGGTCTCTCTAATAGTCCAGTTATCATGGCCTAGCCGGGTGACATGCCTGCACAGAAATAACACGAGCTATTTGCTGAGGCAGTGTGTTGGCCAGGTGGTGGTGGTGGAGGTGGAGGTGGGGGTGGGGAGGGGTAACACCTGCTGTCACTGTGTCCACTCCGGTCCTGCGCTCCTCCGCAAACTGCTCCTTTTTGTGTGTGATATGACATTAAACTGTGGTGACGTTGGTAAACTCTCCCTGCAGATGGAATGTCGACCGATCGATTCGTGTGTGGGTGAGTGAAACGCGTGGTGTGTCTGCTTCCAACAGCCCCGAAAAATAGGCATCTTTTATTGGAAAAACTAAATTTGTTCATCGAAATAATATTTATCCTTCATCATTTTAGGCAGGTTATATGCTTAGTTATATATACACAATATGAACTGGTTTCAGATTCAAACGACCGTATGCTCCGTAGAGTTAACGCATTGTAATATCCGAGCGCATGCGGCAATATTGCGTGGGTTCATCTCAGAGGAGCATGTCAGAGGAACATATCAAGCTCTGATCCCTACTGTTTCTATTATACATATTTATGGTGACGCGCCGATTTTAGTTCGTTTGAGGTACTTATTTTTTTCAGTGCCCACTATTTCTCCGATTGTGAGCTCCCTATGATCCCGGTGTATACCAAATATCCGCCTGGGCCGGGTATGTCCGTATCGAGTTCGCCCATGGGTTTACTAGTAACACCTTGTATTAGGTCGATGACAAAAATCGATGGCCGCTTCTCTTACGTATACCGGCCGCTCCTACCCATATCAAATTGATGTCCGTACGTAGCTGTTTGACTTGCCGGCTCTGCGATTAGAGAAAATATCGCCATTTGACAGTTTGTTGAAAAATGAATACAGACTGACTGTCTTTGTACGTCAAACACGAACAAAAAACATGGTCTATTATGTTAGATACGCCCAGATGGACGAAGGAATAATCTCAAAGTTCTGTCATTTGGAAGTTGCATAAAGCATGAAAAACAGATGTAGCCCTCCCACCTCCTTTATTCACCCCACACCATACACCTACCTAAAGACCCTCCTCCACACCCCCAACCCCTCCTCCACACCCCTAACCCCTCACACACATGCTGTAGGGTCGGGGATGACGTCCACGACCCCTCATTTGCATATTGGATCCTGTAACAGCAGGAGCTTCAGCAAAGCACCACCAGGTGTCGGAGCAATAGCGATCAATATTTTTGTTCACTCAGGTATCGACGGTGATGCACCTGGCGTCGTCGGCAGACACTACAGGGTCATGACGTCATCGCCGTGGATCTCATGAAACGTGGTGACAGTTTTGTGTTTCGAAATGTGACATGGAGTCGATTTTGATCTACAAGGTCAATAAGTCAAGCTATTAGGTTTGCTTTGAAATTGATCTTCCATGCAGGGTCAAATCTATCGGAATACAATATAAGCGGAACATCTGCCAATGATATATATAAAAAGAATAACCATATCATGGTTGTACATCATACAGGTCGAGACGGGGTGGGCTTTCATATACAGAATAGGAATGAGTATTTATTGAATTTTGGGTTGAGAGGCAGTGAGATATATTTATATAAAACGACCAAACCATGATCGTACTTCATAAATGTCGAGATGGGACGGGCCTTTATATACAGAATAAGGCCATAATGCCAGGAGTCGTAATTAAAGCTAGTGACATGACTATGTTATATTGTTTTTTATCATACCCCTAATAAAAAACGCCATAGGCTTAACATGGGATTTGTTTATGTCACGGGTGTGACATAAAGTGCTGTTTATGCCACTACTTTCTGATACTGAAAAAATATGGAAACGGGGTAGGATAAAATCTAGACACCACTCGTTTGAGTTTGAGCTTATTCATGCCACTCATTTTGTTGGCTCTGTAATGTCACTCGTCTTCGACTTCGAAATTATGGAGCCAACAAAATGCGTGGCATAAATAAACTCAGACTCAAACTCGTGACGTCTCTTGATAATGTTTACTACCTATATACAACCAAAATCATTATTATCATATGCACAAACTCAGTGCAGATGTACATGGCGCCACGACTGTCTCTAAAGGACACCTGCCATCATTTGTCGTCCAACTGTCGTACATTCGTAGGGCGATCTTAGACTATCGTTCCCTACGACTGTCGTTACTGAAACCACCCACCACCTGGTCAGCGAGTGAGACATTCGCCCGCGCATATATGGTGATACTATTTTGTTTCTGATCGGTAGTCATGTGTGTCCATTTAGGTAGCAGGGCCTCTATTGACTGGGCAAATAGTCATTGATAACAATATGTGGATCTTGGCCGAAATCCTGCTCAGTAGAAATCGATATTATCATTATCATTATATCCGTACTTATAGCAGTTCCGTACAATGTACAGCAAAGTCAGGTCATTCTACACCAATATCTTATTGATCCTTTTTCGTTGGTAATAGAAAAGACATAACAACAAAATAGTCAAAAGGGAAAGGAAAAAGCCCACAAAAACACATGAAAACTACACAGAAATAGAAAAACACCATATCGTTGGCAATTGCCTATGTTTATATACTTTTTATTACGCATTATGCTAAGCCCCCTGAATACACCGCACACTTGGCGAGCTCGATCCCACCCGCTGTAATTCACTTAGTGAGTCCATTGTCTACTGTGCACATGTCGGACGTAGTGAATGCACCTTCTGCTCCACCACTAATCCCGTCCCCAGATCCTAAATGAGTCACCTCAGTGAAGCCCAATTTACACCTGCCAATGGAAAATGCACCGATGCAATATCAGGAAGGGCAACGACGGTCGGTGGTGCCCCCTGAGGAAAAAATATCGGTTCTGATAATTGGTAATACTGCACGTCATTGCGGCATTTTCTCTGAAAAAATGGAATCAATAGATATATGCCCATTTATCTTTGCATACCTCCAAAACAGCTGACTCTTACTTTATAACTCTGTAGTTAGAGGTAGTTATCGAGTGGAGCTTGACTGCTTCTCAAGTATAGCCATTTTGTTCAGTCTTCCTCGCTGGTTCCCAAACTGCACAGTGCCTGGCCAATTAACATAGGACACCTGTTCTCCCCTAAATGGAGATGAGGGGTGAATACTTTACACTGCACCATCACTTTACATGTGAATGCGCCCGGCGTATATATACACAATATTGACTGGTTTCAGATACAAGCGGCCGTATTCTCCAAGGAGTTGACGCGTAGTAATATCCGAGCATATGCGAGGATATTGCGCAGGCTCAACTCCGAGGAGTATACAACCGCTTTCATCTGAAACCAGTCTATATTGTATTTATTATCCACCTTTTCTAGACAAGTGGCATGTTGATATCAGTTCGTTCTAGTTATGCACTATTTTTCCGTAAGCACTATTTTTCCGTATGCACCACCTGGAGCATACAACATATCCGTATGCGCCGGGTATGTCCATACAAACTCCCTATGTGTTTTCTATGGACTCTTTGTATTAGGTGGATAATAAAAGTAGGTATTTTGCGTATACAAGGTCGTCCTATTCCCCGTGTGTATACACCTCATCTATAGGCGTATATAAGCGTCCAGTGAACAGGGCTTTACAGAGAGCGGGCGGGGGGAGGTGGCGGGGCGTGGCGGGGGCAAGGGGAGGGCTTCCTACAGAGGACACCTATACTTCTACCAACACAATGGGGCGGGAGGCGGAGGGGGCATATATAGGCCTCTCATATATGCCTGGTGTGAAATATAGCCAAGACGCATCCATATATAAGGCCTGGGCGTATATATATGAAAACAAGTCAATATTCAGCCAATACATGCACTTCCACGATGGCGTATATATATATATACATATATATATATATATATATATATATATATATATATATATATATATGAATAAAATGGGGGTTTTCGTGCAGTGTTACCTAGGAGATTTGCTGTTAACATTGGGCTTCATGTAGTATTTCCATGTTCCGATGAAAGGGCAACGCAGCCTGTACAAAAGGCCGGTGGTTCTATTTGAGAAATTATCTCCAATGAAAATCGAGATAGTTGCTGACCAATAAATTCAACACAGAGACATTCGTCAGTGGTCCATGGAGCTATGTTATGTAATGTCGGAGAAAAACACATCGTCCACCCTTTTCGTTTCCACTTGGCAATTATTGCACCAAAGGTGTCACAGAATGGGTCGTCGGTGCTAAACGTCATACTCGGCGGTGAGAATCGGGAGCTGTGAACTGGGCCTGTGTTGGGTCCCTCAGGGGCTGCGGTAACAGGTGGCAGAGTTCAGCTTGGCCGGAGAGAGGAACCCCGAGTGGGGTGTACAATACACACAGCAGATTAAATCCTCACCCGCCACGTCCAAGTACGCTTAGGGATCAAGGACTCTGCCTAACTGGTCTTTTCTTAGTTAACGTGTTATAGTAGGACCCAAAAAGTATAAAAGAATAATCATTCTGAGTTTCTTTAACCAACGTTTTATAGTAGGACGCTAAATTCAAAACTATAGTTTGGGAAAATTAGTTGTTACAAAGTAAAATGAAATTATCAGACTGGTGTTCTTCAGTCACCGTGTTATAAAATGGGACAAGGATACAAACTACCATTTGGCAGAACCAGGGCTTGTTATTGTTCTTTTTCATTCTTGATCAAAGAGTGCAGTATCACAAAGTAAGATGAGACTGCTAAACTGGTCTTTCTTCACGCAGCGTGTTACAGAAGGACTCAAGATGAATAGAAATATGTTGGAAGTTTCTTCAATGAACGAACTACAGTAGGACGCAGCAATTCAAAAGATACATCTCAACTTTCTTCACTCATCACTTATTTCAATTTTTTCAAATGGAAGAGCGCGGTATTCCGGAAGAGGACGTTCTCATGCTGGTCTTTCCCAACGAGGACCTTAACACTAGGCACCCACGACTAATACAAATTGTAGGGATTGCCCTGGGGATTACCAAAGTGTACGGTGTTCTACTATTGCAATGTATCAGAGCGTCGAACCGCGCTCAACAAATAAAGAAATGCACCTTATGCGGATAGAGGATTTCGTGTGATTACATTCCCTTCGTGGTTTTCTAATTTAATATGAAGAAGGTTTATGAACAGAATCAATAATCAGCCCAGGATCCGGTCCGGGATCAGGTAACAGTGCACTGTGGTCCCTGCCAAGACGCCATGAAGTGGGAGTATCTACCGAAATGTGGAGTATCAACTACGTGATGTAGACACTATAATAGGATCAACTGAAACGCAAGCCCATCTGCGTGTAATGAATTACTCGGAATCTCAGTTTGTGGAGGTGAACATTTTAATACAGTATTACATACTGAATCTGTACATGCTAAGTATAAAGGTTAGCAACATTCATACGATCTGAGGTTATAAACGTTTTACCAGTTATACACTTTCATGGTATGACAAATAAAGCTGTTTATACAAATGTGGTGATAATCAGTAGAAACTGGACTGGAGTTAGTAGTGTTGGTGTTTATCGCACTCTGGTCGGATCTTCTACTCACTGGGCTCGGCAAACGCCTCGCGTAGTACTTCACGACTTTTGCCCATCATGCGATAAACACTAACACTACCAACTCCAGTACAGTTTAGTCTTTATCCTACCCCGTCCCCACGACATTTTAAATGACGTCATTTAATTCGTGCACTAAAGAACACTTTACTGCACGCTCGCCCATATACAGTCAGCCAATGTTAAAAGCCTATGGCGTTTTTTATTCGGTGCAAGATAAAGTGTAGACAATTCATAAAGATAACTCAGCATCCAGCTATAAACTGTTAGCCTTGAGCCCGTGTAAAGGGGGCTTCTGGCTTGATGAGGAACATGGGGTCTAACAGGCCTCCAGGAGCCGCCGCTTTACACGGCTCTACATTACAAGAGGACAATACTTGTTGGTCGGAGACAGGTGTACCCCAGTGACTTGAGGGGGCGAGTGGTTGAATGTCGTCTTTGAAGATCTGACCCATATGTATAGAGAGGCCTGGTCGATACAGACATCAGACTTCACTGTGAAATGGCGGGGGCGAGTTGGGGAACAAGATAAGGTCCTCAACAAGGAGTGAAGCACGATGAGAGCTGAGGTTTTGAAGATCAAGCCCAGCGTGAGTCCCGCTGAGAGGTCACGGAGCCGACAACTCCAACGTGACCGGTGCTGCTCCGCCGGTCACGTGGGCGGGGTCCAGCACGGCACCTCGTAGACTCTAGTACAGTCTGTTGTCGCCAGGGCCAAGGCACACAGGCTCATACTAAGACTATTATGCGCTGCCATTTTGAGTCGGGAATTCCTGCCTCTGCTGGTGCTCAGATGCCCTGACTGATTTGCCAGTAACAAGAGGCTTGAATTGGCTCTAAAATTAGAATGTTCAGCCAATCACGAAATTCCTTATTCCCATCAGGCAGGGGGAACAGGCAAATGAGAACCGTGCTCTGTTAGACCCTTTAATAGGGAGCGTAAGACTCGAGCGGCGCGGTCTGGAGACGGACAAGGCACCTCGTAGAACACGTGGTGGGGCGCTTTCATTAAGTGATACTAGTCTCCGGGATGTGGTCACTGGTAGGTCGGTCAGTCTGGAGCTAACAGTATCTCAGGCTGCGAGATAAGCAGCCACCGCGCGCCCACCGGCGTGTGTATGTCCCTGATAAGAGAGATAGCGCTCAGCTCATATCACCATACATATCATGTGTACAGATTGCGGTATCTATCTCCTTTTTTTTTTTTCGAATTTATGTATTTTCTCTGATGATGTCAAATATAATATTGATATTGTAATGAAGATAATAGAATGGTAACCACCAGTTAACCTACAAGAAATGTCCAGGGAAATTGACATGGTTTTTTTTTTCAAGATAAATTCACGTGGTGAGACTTGAGCACCGACATCTCTCTGAAAAATAAGTAAATATAATGTGTGGGTGTTATCTAACCCTACTGCCAGCTACTGGTCAATGGAATATAGCCAAGTATAGTACAGCTGTTGGCAAATAACCACTCTGCACACTGCGCAACTCATGTGGTCATTGAGCGCGGCAGTGTATGCTCGTTAATGGTCATTGAACAACAATATGGGCCGAAATGACCGGGCAACAATATGGGCCGGAATGACCGAGAGGAGGGCAGAGTCACAAACTGCCACTCTCAAGTTCACAAAGACTTGCGCGAACCTCCAGTTAAGTACGGCCATTAAGAAATTAAACCACTTTACAACGTGTGGCCTCAGGCTCGGGGGAGCGGGGGAATTTGAGGGGTGGGGTTGAACTATAGGGAAGATTGATAATCTTCCTTGGGCGCCGCCATTTTGCCCCTAAGTAGCAGTTCTTCACTGCTTGAGGCGAAAAGGTGTCTATCATATATAAGATATTCTGCCGAGGACATAGAGGCCTCCCTATCCGAGTAGATTTGGACCGGTTACTGGAGTCAGTTGAATGCTGATTTGTTATGGGTAACCCTATAAGAGTATATTCAGAACTATTTAGACCAGTATACTGCACAATTATAGCGTACCAAAATGTAAACTATAAAAAAGACAGGGATTCTGATGAAAGCTACTCGTTGATAAATGATCGGAAACCTCAAAGACATAATTTAATTTTAGTAAAAATAGTTTAGTCTTGGATGAAGATAGAAGTATGTGTAAAAAAAAAAAAAAAAATGGAATTAGGAATGGGAAGAATGATCATTGTTAAGGAACACGTTAAGTCAGTCAAGGGGCACCAAGATCTTTGGAGAAACATTAAATCCAATTGGGACGGTTTGGCAGGCACGGAAACATGCCAAAGAGAACGAATAATACATAGCTTAGTTCCTGACTACATAAAGTCAATCTTCTCCCTATTTTGAAAAAAAATAGGGGGTAAATTATTTAATGCAAGGAATTTAACTGAGTATAATGACATATTCACAATTGTCAGGAATATGCATGTAGAGGCCTCCGATTCCTAAGTTATATATTGTCGTTATAAAACTTGCCAAAGGAATGGCGGGTTCAAAAAGTTCTGGGGTTGACAACATCCGAGGCGAATAATCCGAGATGCCGTGATTATTTCGTCGGAGGACTTATTTTATTGCTCTTTATAACAACATGAGTTGTTCCTGCAGAGTGAAAGGTTGGAACGGTGATCCCAATACCTAAAGATGGTAACCTGTACAATATTGGCAACTGGAGGCCAATTAGCCTCATTCCGACCCCACCTCATCTCCTGGGAAAATGTATCACCGAGGTGATTGAAGAGTGTGAGAGTGATTCTGATATTCTAAATGATTTTCAGTACGGATTCAGGGAAGGTCTATAAACTTCTGATGCGATTTTTATGAATGTTAATGATCTTTGAAATGCTCGAAATTCTGGCTTAGTTACTTAATAAATTTATGTTGCTCTTAAAAAGCTTTCGACTTTGTACTGCACATACCTTTTCTCTTTAAGAATAAAATAGCTCTACTGCCTAATTTGGTAAAATGACTACCAAAACGGGGAGAAATTAATGGGATGGTTTCAAAAGATGAAGATAAGATGGTTAGGAATGCCGCAGTGTTCCATGTAATAGATGCAATCAGTAAGTACATGTATCGGGAGATATGTACATGGACAGTGTATTTCTATGTCCATGGTACATGATATCGTATTAACTAGCGACTCATACCAATTTGCGATTGTCCTGCACAAAGCGTTGCCCTCCATTACAATCAGACATGCTTTAATGATAAATATACCTCACTAATATAACGAAACTAGAGGGGGAGCTTTGCCAGTATCTCCCATGTAAACGTTGTCATAGTCCTTGGTTTAGTATCAACCTGTAGTGAATTCACCAGTGACGAATATTTCAAGAAGCTCTGTCAGAAAATGGGAAGAAAATTGGAACATAGTTCGGTCGTTGATGATTTTTCATTGGTTTTTTTTCAGCTTGCGGATTTCTGAGGATAAAAGTTTAAAAATCAATTGACGGTGGCCGACAAATTCGTCTGGAATGAAAAATCTGCTGGTGATCGGAACAGGTGTCAAAGGTAGTGGCACGACATACTAGAGTGGGGTTATCAAGTGCAAGTATAGAGCTTTTGACCCGGTAATCGGCTCTGAGACATTTGATAAAACTACCCATGCCTGTTACCATTATTTCTCGGTACTTTTGCTGTCTGGTTCTTTTGATCCTTTGATTCGTGGCCCCCAGATACCGCTGATTATACTGATCAAACCTCAGCAAACAAAATAATGTGAACCGTATACACACTATCTTATCACCGAGCAATAATATAGATACCGTCAAGTTCGTCAGAGACAATCTTCAGATATTTCTTTAATTTTGTCAGATGATCCTTCATAACGTTGCCCTGCTTAGTGGTCGTGGCTATAAAGCACATACAGTACCGTACTTTCAGGATCTATCCTATTCAAAAACATTCCCTTCACACATACTTAACTAAACATCTACACACCGGAATAGATAAACGATTAGGTGGATAGATAAATCAATACATATGGAAGATGTTGGGGAGAATGGCTAACAATTAAAAATTGTGCAAGAATGAATGAGTAAATAAATGAATCTGAATCTGAAGATTAAGGGTGCCAGCGTTGTTGTTTTTCTTTCTTCTCTAATACTTCTGGTTGTTAGCGATTCATTCCGCTTGGGATCGGTGGAAATAAGAGATCATCGTCTTAGAGGATTACAATGAAGTATTTGGGAAAAACCCTGACCTTAAAAAAAACACCAGCAAGAAGCTTACAGCAACTTGATGGCAGAACAATCCATTAGGCTACCTGCCTGCAGTTTACTAAGCTCGGTCATATCCTACACGCCAGTAATGACTGGTTATTATCAGGGGTTTTCAAAATCGGGTCCGGGGAGTGTTCACCGACACATACAAAGCAGATCCGACAAAGTAGTCGGCCGCAATCCGATCAGTGTTGTTCTGCGATGTCTATGTCTTATAGCCTTAACCAACGTTAAGATGACATATAGAGAGCTGAGCCAGTGAAAACACGGGGCAGAGTAGCATGAACAATAATGTTCCAAAGCTGTAGCGTTTCACCGAACAAATTGACAAATCTTATTCCGTCCACCAGCGTTATTAATTTGTCTTTTTAGGACCTCAACGAGGTGTTCGGACCGGAGATGGCCATAACTAAGTAATGTCTACTGAAATGTTGATAAAGAATCTTCAATTTAAACGACCAGTTGGTCTTCGCTAATTCTGATATACAGTAGTGTTAAGTGTAATCCCTCGTCGGTCCCCACCACAAGTCGTTCAATAACCGACTTCAGTGCCGCGCTAAGGTGTTTTCATGTCAGGTGTTTTCACATCCCGCAGACCTGCTTCAGGTGGCGTCTGCCGAATATTGCCACCCGTTATTGCATTTAGTATCACCGACAGATACATCTACCTCTCCGGAGAAATATCGGGTGTAAACAAGAGAATTTAACACATGACCGGTGATTTGGGGACAGAGAAAGACGCACTTTGGCAACACTGAATAATAATTTTGGCTCCGGACGAAATCAACCCAGGTGAAAATAATCGTAGCAGACCATTTGAGTCATTGGTCAGGGGTAACCACCGACTCAAAGTTGTTTTAAAATAATCGTTGAGATCGCAGAATATATCTTGTTTCAGCAGATATGGCCACCAACTGCAGTTAGGTATTAAATGATCGCCAATGAAATCAAAGCCTTTGACTTGCTCAGTCTTTTACCCAGTTGGTCAGTGGGGCCTCATCTCACACGATGAGTCGGTTTCATTCACCGAGCTCGTGTCGGAGTTCCCAAAACATGGATAAGTGGTTCCCGGCTGCACATCAGCATAACGTAATCGGGCAATGGAAACTGGCCTATAATCAATGAGTGGTCGCCGACTGGAGATTAGCGGTGAATAATGGGTCAGTGGGAACGAGCCTTCACACCGCCAGTCCCCTCTGAGGGTGGGTTTGTGTTCACCAGACTGTTTACACTGTCGATAGAAACTGGTCTCATGTTGATATAGTCTGCTAATGATTTCCTTCCAGTAGCACACCTCGTATTTTACATCAGCACTGACATAGCGAAGTATAGAGAAAAGCTACAGAGGAATATTTGTTCTTGAACATGTATTTGGAACTTGTTTAATGTGAGGTAGTGTAAATGCGTACAATATAACTTACTGTATTCACAGCCTGTGGTTTGTGGACTAGAGCTTGCCAGTTCAACAGCTTATATTATTCAAGCATAAAAATGGTATAATTTTCTTTGGTATCAAAAACCAATGAACTCAAAGGAAGACAAATATACGAAGTATTAGGAAAGCTAATCTTAAGACCTTGGCCAGTACATTAAGAAAATGAAAGACTGATTCCACTTCTGATACCAATAGAAAACGTAAAGCTCCGAATGCAACACTGAATCACATACATGTACTTTTCTTTCCAAATCATAGGAATATTAGTATGGAAGCAACTCTAGTGTCGTAGAGAATATCTTCTCTCCCACCGTATATCATTGATCACTCACTTGTTATCAAGCAGTTTGTTTATTATTGTTTGCCTGTAATGGGCAAAAATCTAAACTGATAAGATCCACGTTATACTGATCTATAGGTCACAGAGTCATTGCTAGTTTGCACGTCATCCCAAATTAGACGAGTTCAAGTACGACCAAAGAAGATGGCGCCACTGTAGTAGGGGGGAACCGCTGCTATCTGCCATTTTAATCCATCGGTATCCGCACCCAACTTGGTGATTTGATTGTTACAGGGCAAAAGGTGGACGAACGACTATATAGCTGTCCTAAAGAGATAGAGTGATCCTATAATGATCCTACAAATAAATACATAGTGGTTATACAAATAGTGAGATAGAAGGACCCATGACAAGCCTGAAAATAGAGTGATAGATTTACCGAATGATCCTATAATTATTCTGCAAATGGAGAGATAACATGATCCTATAATGGTCCAACTTCTTGAGAGGCCTATGGATCCTACAATTGTCCTACATGCGTGGGTGTTTGACAATGTATTACGCCATAACAACTGACTGGGTCCTATCAAAGAGTGATAAAATCTATTGAACGATAAACAGGCATGGCAGACAGCGAAGACTGTTTGAGTTACCCTGAAAGTCTGTCGGTGGTGCCTCCGACTGTCGGTCGGTATCGATATATCGTTGAGGGTGTATTGTATGGATTGTTTCCGGGTTATTTCACGGTACGCACAGATTAAATTGGTCTGGTTGCATAATCTGTGTCAAAATAATCGGTGATCATTCTCTGCAGGTCTCATTTCCACAAACCGATCAAGCGTTAGTATACCAAATAAATCTATCGATGGTTCCCGACTGCAGATCGGTGCCAAATGGTCGGCCAATGGAAACTGAATTTCACCAATACTTTGATACCGACGTGCAGTCAGTGGCACCAGTGACATACATTAAGGGCCACTCAAAGAGTCTTGACAGGCCTGGAGGGTAGGACTGTCACAGCAGGTACTTGTAGTTCTCCGACCCTTACCTTCTCCAGGCTGCACCGGACTCTGTCGTAAATCAATCCTCGCGTGGTTACTACTCCCTGACGTCTCCGACACAGCATCCTTGACGCTCTTTTTGTGTTTCTTTTTCTTCTTCTGCGTCTTCTTGCTGAGCAGGTTCTTGTCGTTGTTGGTCGGGCTCTTCTTGAGCTTCTGCCCCGCGTTCCTGTTGTCCATGGCGGACTCCGAGACGCCGCGCGTCCGGGCAGGACTCGAGCCAAATGTCGTCTGCTGATCTGAGAGCGGCTGATAACCGGCGACCGCCCGTTAAGCAGTGTTCTGTAAGCCGGGTACCGGTTCAGCCAGGTACCAACCAAAACAGACCTTACCGGAGCTTACCGTAAACTCTGCGCATATATCTAAAATAGAGGAATTCATGATCGTTTACGAATACATGTCTATGTACACAACATTAACATGTTCCTGATACTATGGTTGGCGCATCCTCCGTATAGGGGGCTGATGCACACACTAGCATCTATTTGCATTGAAATATTTGTATTCCACGGTGTGAAATGAAGGCAAGATACCTTAAGATTGTGGATACTGATCAGATAATGCCATCCGGAATTATGTTTTATTAATGCTATACTGAACATAAGCCATCAAGAACTTGTTCTTTTGACTGAGACATAAGATTCACTTAGGAAGTGTTGACAGTTCTACTACACTTGTCATTTCATAGAATAATCTTATTTCTTTTTGTATATTGTTTCTAATTTCGTTTTAAAGCGACGATTAATGATCATCACTATGAATTATCTAGGTTGCAGGGGGATTCAAAATCGTGATATCATGATATGTCATGTTATGTAGAGGGACTTTAGAGATGGACTTCAGGAGAGACATTTCTTAGTTTGAAGACCGAGCCGAGCCTACGCTAATGGGTGCAGAGTGCTGACTTCCTTTTTAAGGTGTTTCTGGAAGTTGCGCAATCTACTGCCCTGAAATGCTGCAAGCTTTGCCGCCATCCACATTGACCACTATCTTCCTGCACTGAAATGGATGCCGTCAGGGGTCCCGGCTGATACCTGTGAGCCACTAACCTGCAACCAAAGGCCGAAAGTTCCAACATCTTCAGTGGTTTGCGCAGAATTTATGGTTAACTGCAGTATTCAGTCGATATTTGCCAGCATCTGCTTTGACTGCTCTCATTTTGACTTTTTCAGTAGTTTGGGCGAAATTTTTGCGCAAGACATATTCATCATATTAACACTTATCTACATTTACCTCCATTATTTGGTTAAATTCAGTATTCAGAGGGAAAATGATGATCCCGGGTTTTGTCGAGCCAGAGCGGCATAGTGCAAATCGCAGCAAATCAATTTAATCGATGGGGAACTCATCAAGTGTGGCCACTATCCACCAGACGGCGTCACAGAAGCATGGCCCGGCCCTCCTCTGGCCGGTCACCTGCCTGGCTCGGTGGAAGCGGTGGCTGGGTGTCCGCTGGCTGCCCTGTGGGGCCGTGTGCTACTTCTGTGAGAGACTGTTCCGCAATGACGGACGTTCATCTGCTGCTAGTTGAATCTCTCAGAGGCGTATCTACTGACATAACATCTATTGCAATGATTTATCATTCAAAATATAATTGCTATTATAAATTGTCATTATTTCTCTCTCTGAATCATTGTTTCCGTTTTGGAATCTTATAGAGACATACCTACTTTTAAAAAGACATATCTTATAGTTCACAGTAGCACTACCTGGTGATTTTTAGATATTGATAATTGTAAATTATTCTAATACTGAACGAGTAAAATATAACAATTTGTCCAGTTTGACTTATTCAAAAGGTTATGCAGGTGTATCATATTTGATTGATTTTTATACGAAATGTAATGAAAAATTAGGTTCATCTGGTTCATCTTCAATTCTTTAAAAGAACAATAAGAACGATGAACTATGATCTTGTTAACTTGGATATATAGTATTATATATTTGCCATACCATGAAAATTTGGAAAAAATGACATGGGTTTTTCCATGAAGAACCCAAATTTTAGGATTATATCTATCCTTTTATAAAAAGTGTCGTGATATCAATCTACAAATCAAAAGCTAGCACGGTGACCCTGATTTTTAAGTTTGATATGTGCTCTTGAGATAATTATACTAGATTTCTACGAAAATGACATGTGTTTTGGTTTTGAATGGAAATTCCGATATGCCTTTAAATCTCCTGCTACATGTCAGTCTCTGTAGTCTAGAGGTACATTGTCTGCAGGGGAAACCTAAAGTTGATATTTCAAATTCCTTCTATCCAGAACTTATTTTTTTACTGAGTCATAAATTATTTTAAGAAGTAACGACAGTTCTACTACACTAGTCACTTGCTAGAATAATCTCTTTTTCTCTTTATGAATTGTTTCTTTTTCCGTTTTTACAGCGACAGCATATGCACTGCGCGAAAACCAACATTTCATTTATATATACGCCATCACGGAAGTGCATGTATTGGCTGAACATTGACTTGTTTTCATATATATGTATATACACTCAGGCCTTATATAGGGACGTGTTTTGGCTGTATTTCACACCGGGCATATATGAGAGGAAATACCCTCTGCCCCCTCCTCATCCCGCCCCATTGTGTTGGTAAGAGTACAGGTGTCCTCAGTAAGAAGCCCTCCCCTTGCCCCCCCCCCCCCCCCGCCACATCCCGCTACCTCCCCCCGCCCGCTCTCAGTGAAGCCCTGTTCACTGGACGCTTATATACGCCTACAGATGAGGTGTATACACACGGAGAATAGGACGACCTTGTATACGCAAAATACTTACTTATATACGCCAGGCAAATTCATATGTAAAATGATGGTGTTCGTGCAGTGATAGACCGGCGCTATCAGTTAGATCGTGAAGAACAAGCCGCGTTTTAAAAATTCCATATCAATATTAAATTCTGCATATTCAATCTGAGTAGGTACCCGACGTCCAATATGGTATGGCTATGTTTATCTGAGACTTCAGGAGGACTGGGTGCCATTTCCTCGAGATGAAATCGAATTTTTATTAGGAAAACGTGAATCTTTTGTATTGAAAAGTCAGATAAGAGAGCCCTGTTCTCATGATTCACGATACCGACGTCAGCCTGATATCAGCGTTATGGTTCATTTCAAGTCGATGTTGCAATCTTAAGAGTAGATGACACTTCGCCGGTATTAAAAGAAAACGACCTTACTGTTGATGAGCCTGTGTTAGTTGGACTACTACAGACATACGCCATGACGCCGCAGGCGGAGAGACGTTTGCCTGACATCAGCATGCACTGGTTCCCCGGGTATCCGCTAGGATGGCATCCTGGGGCTGATGGTACCTGGGTGTATGGCGATATGGTCACTCCACTGAACAACAGAGTGGCAAACATTGCACAACTGGAGGCCGATGTGGCATACTTAGTATCAAACATAGGCGAGACTATATAACTCTCGTATGTATGTGTAGCGAGACCCTTGGTTGCTGAAAGTGTAGAACCACTCTCCGCGTTCGGCAGTCTACCAAGGGCCCGAGACTATAAACGCTACCCGGTACTTACCGTGCCAGTACGGGTGGGTTCAGATTGACCCACTGGAAAGGCCGGGGAGATGCAGGATCTACAACCTACCGCTACCTATGGACACAAAACCAGACTCCGGACTATTTCAGTATACCTTTCTTTATTTCGATATATTTCCAGTCGGTTGGTGCTACGGGGCACCAACTAGTGCGGGAAGAGATTCTGGTCTCTTCAACGTTGAAAGGTTTTGATGCAACCTTACCAACTCGTGAGGCTCCAGGCGTTCACTCTACAGAGAGGCACCGTGAGAAGTCCTGTCAACCTGCTTCGGACTCAGTCTTTTATACTGACTGAGTTACGTAATGCGGGCAACCCCGTAGTATTTGCATACAAGGGTCTGCCGGCCATACCGCACAGCAGGGATCGGTACTCGCACCATCTAGCGTAAAGTGAAACAACGCTGCTCGACTACCCTGACCCCTACATATGTATAAAATTGCGTTGAACATTGCACCCTCGGCCACACCAAGGACCCGTGGACAAAGGAAGCGTCAAATAAAGATGAGGAGACCGAAATCCACATTCTTTAAACGTAGCCCTATGTACCGTGTCATGGTACTATGGAATAGCATTGATAAAGAGACTCAAGAAACTAGTATTGGGACATTTAAAAAAGAAAATCAAGCAGCGGCTCCTGAGCCATCATTGTAGTTGATTGATTATTGATTATATAGCCTGTAATGAAAAGCGGTGAATTGTTTTGGTCACTACAGACTTCATGATGTCTTAGTAGCAGGTATCTAATATGATATGTTTTGTTCTCATCGAACTGTTATTATACCGAATAGAATCCTCCCATCCTCACCCCCTTCATTATTACTATCTCCTCAAATTATGTACATAGTTGAGGTCAGCTGTGTTTCTGAAAACAAACTTATGCATTGGTTTGATAAAGCCCAATGAAAACTTGCTACGCAGTGGACGTCTAAAGCTTGTATTATTTTCTAGCTCAATAAAAAAAGAACAGCAGACTTTCCTCGACCGGTATAACGCTGGGTCCCATTGCGATAATGAGGCCAGCGTGTCTGGACTCACTTCAGGCCGAGGCAGAGACTCAGGGGCTCGTTTAATAATCTAGGATCGTACATCTTGTATCGTACTCCCTAGTCTGTTTCTCGTACAAGGGTTAAGGATATTTAAATCTCTTTGCTAAGATGAGAAATTCAAATAACCAATCGTATTCAGTGTTTTATCCGTGCTTATGCCCCACCTTAACGGTGTGGTCACCTCCACACTAGCGGGTGTCTCTGGAATCAAATCCTGGTGCTCGCTGTGGGAACTGGTCCACTGAAGGTTCTGAATCCCTCTAGGGGGGAATGTGCGAACTCGTGTGTCTGTGATCTTAGAATATTTAGACGTTTTGGGTTTATTCCTGCTCAATAGTTTCGACGGCCTAGTCGCATCAAGTGATTATAGGCCGCTCTGTCGAATTTTGGCAACTTGTTGTGCTCATGTGGCATCATTATGGCATGTATAATTAACCCCTTATTATAGGGATATATATTTCTAGAGACACTACCGACCTCATGAATATTCATCAGATCACATGATTTACAGGTCACATGATATTACATGTTCGCGGGCTTCACATGCTGCCAGTCCGCCATTGTTGTCGGGTCTCTAGAAATTTTTTGGGATATCTAGCAAATTCTCCACAAACTCCAGAGATCGATGTCGGTATCCAAGTGCTCATCGTGCCTTCAGAAACACGTAGCGCCTAGAGGACGCAAGTGCTGGGTGATACAGCAACAAACGGAAATCATGTCCGAAAGCGGAAAACTCGCCCAGGCGACTGGCGGAAGCGAAATCAAAGAGAGTGCAAAGGATACAAAAACTGCAGAACTTACAGATTGTAGCAGTGAATCGGAGGATGGTGAACCGTCAGCCGGTAAATCGGATGCTGGCGAGAAGATCTTCAAACGATTCCTAAAGAACCAAGATCGCCAGTCCGCGGAGGTGCACTCCATGATGGCCGCCCTAACGTCCTCGATGCAGCAACTATCGACTCGAGTCCGCAAAAGCGAGAAGAAAACATCTCGTCGTTCTTCTAGTGACGATTCGACGGAATCGTCCTCGGACTCGACCAATTCCGGGGAACACAGATCGAACCGTGGTAAATCCCGTGTAAAGCCGTTGCGATCCAAGTCATCGCGCCATCGCTTCAGCTTGCGGCCGTACCTACGTGAGGGCGAGAAACGACCGATGACGTTTGCAGCACTGGTTAGTGCCATAGTCGCTTTGATTCTAGCGGCGTATGGCGCCAGAATCCAGATCTCCGGAATGTTAGATCACCTCAGGTTCATTTCTGACAAGGCAGCAACCAAGGTGTACTCGCCGGAATCCATCGTGGCGTATGACAGTGAGGTACGACAACAAGCGAACCTACAGGGGCGACGCGCCTTCGGCTACGGGTGTACAGAGGCGATTCACAAGCACCTTGGAGTAGAAGGAACAATCACGGCCGCCAAGTCAAGACCCAAGTCAAGGTCTACAGGCGTAGACTCTAAACCTCAGTCAAATTTTGGCAACTTGTTGTGCTCATGTGGCATCATTATAATGAGTATAATTAATCAATTAGTGACTGTCACTATGTAGTCGTCTGTGGGTAGAGCCTGTGTGCTAATATTGAGGTGTAATTTTTCTCCTTTACCATAAGAAAAATACATCTCAAATACTCCATATCTAACGTTGAAGCACGTACATACATGTATTTGACCTCTTAGAACGACCTTTATGTTTCAGATCAGTTGATCCGATTTCTTCAAGGCAAGGGGGCCACTCGGCAGACGCGGGTCAGGGCGCCGGGGACAAATCAGAGCAGACACAGCCGTCAATAAGTACACGGGATTCTGCCGCCCCCTGGATCTACAACCCGACATCCCGTGAAACCAGCAGATATGCGCCCTCTCACACTCACGGGGGTGGACCTCAGCCATTGTGTCACCCACGAGTAACACGGGCATTGTAGAAGATCAACAGAATCCCGTCCCAACCTCCAAAACACATATAGATTGTATGCAGAATTTCAGAAATCTTCGACACCCCAGAAGGAGCATACGCAATATTTCCAAAATTTTGACCCCAGCACCCCCCTCAGACCGGTTGTACATGCATATGCAAACTCGAGTTCCTGTCCCCCTAAGACCCGGCGTCCACCTACTACGTTATGGCTCCGATATGGTCTACGATGCACCTCCCGATAAAAAACCAAAATCGCGTCGGAAGGTCACCTAATATGGGGGCAGTTGACCACGGTTCTGCGATTAGACACCGATAAAAAACCATGCAATGCGTGGTGGATTGGCACGCCTAGACATATGTCTACTATTTTGCACCTTCCCGATATGTCTACAATATTTGCTTTTTATATCGGTGCCATATCGGGAGGTCTAAATTTCTATCGTAGTAGATGGACGCCAGGCCTAAATGTTATGAAGAGGATCTAGGTAACAGCGACGACAAAGACTGGAGAAGACCCAAACAAATATGTACGCTGCATTCCGTTTGATGGTCGGCCATAACAGCCACATATCAGGCTGGGAATCAAGAGATTGACATACAGATATTTACTGTCTCATTCTGAAATAATTGTAATCACAATTCTTACGTCTCATATCATTACCTACCCACAGACACCCATTTTATTTACTCCCCGTCTATACACATATTCATCAATGTCTTCCCTCTCACCCCTTTCTTTCTTTGTTTACCTCAGCCAATTTTATCTGATATACAATCCACCTTTTGCCTCGGTTACCCAAGATTGGCAACCAACCAGAGATACTTGATAGGAAGTATTGATAATCAAATATAGATTCATGGTGGTTCTATTCTAAAAAATATGCACAAAAGGAAATAACAAGACAGTAAATTGGCTTCGAGGTTATGACTAAACACACTCTCAAAGCAGTATAAAAGTCTTATATGCATAGGAGATATTTTCTCTACATTGACTTTCTCTGGGTGACCACCCTAAACTCAGTAATGTCTAATTGGTGCTGTCAGGTGAAGCACCCAGTTTGTGTCAAATATTTTGAATCACCTAACATACATAGGCCCATAGTTCCAACCGGTCTGTGTAGGTAAACAGCTGGGAACAACCATTGAAGGGTTAATAAGGCCAAATTCACATTTCAATGGAAGAACTGTCTTTTAATTACATAATTCCAACTTTTTCGTAGCAATATTTATCTAAAAGGAGTACATTCGGACTGACTTTCTTCGCCCAGTTTCGTATATCATAAGCATACAGAATTCAAACATGTAAATACAGAGGTCATACACTGTGTTCTATTTCCCATTGCTCCCTTGTTTCCTTTGTATTTCTTTATACGTAAGAACAAAATATTAGAATTCGATAAGTTCCATGATGACTATCTCTTTAACTTTCAGCTTTTAGTTGCCACCCTTCGAAGTTCTCCCCCCCCCCCCCTCCCATATTTTGTTAGTACGACTCCTCTGGTTAATGCACAACTGTTCAAGTTCTAACATGTTGGATTGTCCTTGTCCCTTTGTGGTACAGTTTTTTAAGATTATGTCATACCGGTTATTACATTATTGTACACTACAAGAAAGTACAGAATCATGACAAAACACTACATGTACAAGAGAACCTCAAGCGAACATGATTACAAGATTGTATTAAATTACGGGCCTATTATATACTTCTCCGGGATTAAATACATTGAATTTAAAGACGTACCAATAGAGAGATAACCAACATATCTAAAGCAGAATAGCGAATAACAGACTTCAAATAAACTGATTTCTGAGTGGAGCTAATTTTCATTGGAAAACATCTTTCCTGACCGCCACTGATTATGTGCACCGATGATATCTTTAACCGACCGACTTTTGTACAGGTTTAATATAATCGATGGGGTTTTTTTCGGCGGCAGGTGAAAACGCTACACAACAGTAATGCGCCGCGGTCGGCAGCTTTCCGCGCTCAGAAAGCTGTGAACGCGTCTGAGCAGGGCAGAACACCTCCTTATATGGCACACGGCTGTGTCACATGACTCTCGCGGGATTCAGGGCCTCACACTATGGTTACCTCCACTCTCCAAGCGCATTATCCGACCAATGCCCTCTGCTTACTTACTTTAACACTGACCGGTATCCAAGGAGAGCGACGGATCATCCCACGTTACCAGAACTGACCAATGAGGGGAGGGTTCGGCTTAGGACCAAGTTGTGGGGTATAAATTGAGTGTTCGCCGAATGAGAAATCACTCTACAGTCATCACGACACCTCAAGTCTTCCGTGAGCTTTAAGTCTACCTTCAAAACCGTCAACATGGTGAGTGTTTGCTTCTGATTCTCAGCTTTACTTCCAAGCAGCTTTCTGTAAACCAAGATTCACTTATATAGATACAATACAGTCCAGAATCTTCCAACTCATACTATTTGTACTTCTCTTTGTAACTCAGTTCGATAAAATAATTCTTTTAATCATATACACTACGAGAGCCTTCTATATTTTTATTCACCCAGCTTACAACTTCTTCCATTTATTTAATTCTGACATTACCATTCCTAATCAAACAAAAACCGGCATGGCCACAGCGAATACGTATGAACATGTAATAGTATTAAGTTACCTGCACCTGGGACCGCCTCAGTGCGGTAAGTGTCTGGCACCTCGAGCCTTATGCAAATATCCTACGGCAGGCAGCATATCGCAATTTGACATTTTGCCAGGAATTTACATAGTCGAATATCAAAGTAGCTTTGATGACATTCCATTTAGCGATATTCTATTTCGCAACATGATTTAACCCCGCATATACCCCGAAAAAATCATCTAACTCCAAAAGTATTTACTGATTAAACCATTTACCTAAAACTGCTGATAAATGCCGACCTTTGTCCTACCTAAGTGATTTTAAATGGTTAGAAGCTGGTGACTTTGTCTACTAACTCTAACGACATAATGACTAGCATAAGGATACTACTGTGTCAACTATACTTAGTACTGGAATTTAGGTACATCGCAAGATTTATTTATAACATGAGGAAAGTCCGTGTAATATGTCAATGCTATACAAGCTACAAAGTGCTAATCACACACATTTGCCCAACTTTACTCTGAGATTCTGGCCACTTGAATACTCATTGTGGTGGCTGTAATTTTTTCACTGGAGGAGCTATTTGTAAAAGTAATCTATTTTGATACTAGCTATCCTTTGTGTGTTTCAGCGTGAGTGCATCTCCATCCACGTCGGACAGGCCGGTGTCCAGATCGGTAATGCCTGCTGGGAATTGTACTGCCTGGAG